>CM065591.1:216741329-217133829 GCA_033119425.1 Bufotes viridis
CAATACGGACAATGACCAGCAGGATACGCCAGAGAGGCACAGCCTGCTAAAAAAACCCTCAAGACTAGTTTGGGGCCTACATTAGACCCCAGCCAGCCTTTACAGAAATCAGCACCCCGCGATCACATTTGTGGGGTGCCGATGGGAGACAGGAGGAAGTTTGCTCCCTCTATCAGCGCTTTACATGTGGCGGGCGCCACTGCCCGCGGCATGTTAAGCGTTAAACAGCCTGGATCTGCACTCCTGCCGCTCTGGACTGTTAGAAGATGTCTGTGTCCCGGCACAATTACATAACTACTGCGGGCATTTTAACTACAGGAGCACTATTGGGGTCAGGGGCATTATAACTAATGGGGCACTATAACTATTGGGACACTACAGGAGGGCATTAAAATAGAGGTACACTACAGGAGGCATAACTACTGGGGCACTACAAGGTGGCATTATAACTATTCGGGCACAATAGGGGGATATTTTAACTACTGGGGTACTACGGCGGAATTATAGCTAGTGGGGACACCATACAGTAACTACAGGGTGTACTATGGGGACATTATAACTTTTTGGGGCCCGATAGAAAGGTCTTAATACTACTGAGGGCACTATAGGAAGGCCTCATTACTGCTGGATGCACTATGGTGGGCATTATTATTCGGCAAAATGTGGAGGGCACTACTACTAACAAGGGCATTCTTGGGGAGCATTATCATTATTGGATGCACTGTACTTTTATTACTAATGAAGGAACTGTGGGAGAGAATTTTTGCTATACAGTCGTGGCCAAAAGTTTTGAGAATGACAAATATTCGTTTTCACAAAGTTTGCTGCTAAACTGCTTTACAATTACACGCACTTTATACGTTTCAAAGGCTTTTATCGACAATTACATGACATTTATGCAAAGAGTCAGTATTTGCAGTATCGGCCCTTCTTTTTCAGGACCTCTGCAATTCGACTGGGCATGCTATCAATCAACTTCTGGGCCAATTCCTAACTGATAGCAACCCAGTCTTTCATAATCACTTCTTGAAGTTTGTCAGAATTAGTGGGTTGTTTGTTTGTCCACCCTCCTCTTGAGGATTGACCACAAGTTCTCAAAGGGATTAAGATCTGGGGAGTTTCCAGGCCATGGACCCAAAATGTCAACGTTTTGGTCCCCGAGCCACTTAGTTATCACTTTTGCCTTATGGCACGGTGCTCCATCGTACTGGAAAATGCATTGTTCTTCACCAAACTGTTGTTGGATTGTTGGTAGAAGTTGCTGTTGGAGGGTGTTTTGGTTCCATTCATTATTCATGGCTGTGTTTTTGGGCAAAATTGTAAGTGAGCCCACTCCCTTGGATGAGAAGCAACCCCACACATGAATGGTCTCAGGATGCTTTAATGTTGGCATGACACAGGACTGATGGTAGCGCTCACCTTTTCTTCTCTGGACAAGCCTTTTTCCAGATGCCCCAAACAATCGGAAAGAAGCTTCATCGAAGAATATAACTTTGCCCCAGTCCTCAGCAGCCCATTCACCATACTTTCTGCAGAAGATCAATCTGTCCCTGATGATTTTTTGGGAGAAAAATTTGCTGCCCTTCTTGACACCAGGCCATCTTCCAAAAGTCTTTGCATCACTGTGCGTGCAGATGCGCTCACACCTGCCTGCTGCCATTCCTGAGCAAGCTCTGCACTGGTGGCCCTCCGATCCCGCTGCTAAATCCTCTTTAGGAGACGATCCTGGCGCTTGCTGGACTTTCTTGGACGCCCTGAAGCCTTCTTAACAAGAATTGAACCTCTTTCCTTGAAGTTCTTGATGATCCTATAAATTGTTTATTGAGGTGCAATCTTAGTAGCCACAATATCCTTGCCTGTGAAGCCATTTTTATGCAACGCAATGATTGCTGCACGCGTTTCTTTGCATGGTTAACAATGGAAGAACAATGATTTCAAGCATCACCCACCTTTTAACATGTCAAGTCTGCCATTTTAACCCAATCAGTCTGACATAATGATCTCCAGCCTTGTGCTCGTCAACATTCTCACCTGAGTTAAGTTAACAAGACGATTACTGAAATGATCTCAGCAGGTCCTTTAATGACAGCAATGAAATGCAGTGGAAAGTTTTTTTTTGGGATTAAGTTAATTTTCATGGCAAAGAAGGACTATGCAATTCATCTGATCATTCTTCATAACATTCTGGAGTATATGCAAATTGCTATTATAAAAACGTAAGCAGCAACTTTTCCAATTTCCAATATTTATGTAATTCTCAAAACTTTTGGCCATGACTGTAGATGGGACTTACCGTATTTTCCGGCGTATAAGATGACCCCCTACTTTTCCTGTTAAAATATGGGGTTTGGGCTTTACTCGCCGTATAAGACTACCCCTCTTCCAATGCACACCAAATAAAAATTAAACAGACGATCCAAGCATGAGAAAACCACTGAGAGCAGGGAGAGGGAACTGCTTCAGGAGCGACTGGCCGGGATGCAGTGCACGGTGGCTCAGCTAGAGGGCGCCTGTCCCTGAAGCTGGAAAAGGACAGCTTCTTCAGCCCGGCTTGGAAGTAAAGAGAACCTTTCACTGGTCCAACAATTGTTAAATAATGATATATACCGTATGTGTAGAGCGGCACCCAGGGATAATACTAAGTGCAGGGAGATCCCTGGGTGCCGCTCTACACATACATATCATTATCTAACCATCATTGGACCAGTAAAAGGTCCTCTTAAGTTTCAGCACGCAGTATACCGGTGTATAAGACGACTCCCGACTTTTGAGAAGATTTTCATGTGTTAAAAAGTAGTCTCACACGCCAGAAAATACAGTATATTTCTATCCAAGTGGACTATCTGTATGGCACTATAATTTGTGCAGTATAGTATTTGGAGGCATTGGGGAGCACAGCGGGCACAGTATTGGGGACACCAGGGTGGGGAGGATGATGGAAAAGGGAGAAACCTTAGATGGCTGTGTGGCAAACTCTGCATAGACAAGAGGTGGCTGAAAGAAGTTTGCCTGCTTCTGGCCTCATAGACAGAAAAAATTGAATGAATGGTTTGATGTTAGAAAATCAAGAACTGATACAATTTCTCAGATAGAGTAAGAAGAGCCAAAGCAAAGTCAAGATATCTGAAGAATAAAATTAGTCCAGAAAAGACGAAAAAGTTACACAATGATAATACAAGAAGACTCCCATAGATGGAGAAGAATCTGGGATGCAGAGGAAGCTGAAATGAAAAAGTAGTCTAGCTAGAGGATTATCTCAGAAGATAATAGCCTCAAACTTTGGCCATAATCTTTGTGACTATCTCCGGAGGTGCAAACAGACCAAAGAGAAGAGCCTGGCATTGAAAGAGACAGAGCTTCTGTTGGGAAGGATTTCAATCTTCAAAACTGTCTTTGTGAATGGGGGATATGATAGTGTCGCCATGTAGCAGCTCTGGTTCAGGAGTTTCACTGTGGACCTGAGGATTTCTACCTTGAATTTTTTGTATTTCAAGAATTTTTTATTTTTTTTTATACCAAGAAGACTGGACAGCAGAAGCCCTTGTTCTGCCAAAAACTTGGAACCAGAACCTGTTTTTGGAGAAGGGAGATCTCAGATCCTGACACCTCTTAATTGCCTAGTGTGGGAAGTGTTTTTATGATCATGAATCTTGCATGAATTAAGTTAAATTTCATGGTGGAAAACAAAACATTTTCAGTTCTTTCTATTTTCGTGGTGAACACTTTTCTGATTCCAAAAGGAACACCACTGATAAAACTGTGAGTGAAGCATTTCTTTTATCAGAAGCCATGTCCAGGATGTCACCCAGATCTGGGCTGAACAACCTATCCCATGTTGTTGGAATACAACAGGTTCTTGACCAGAACGAGATAGCTATATAGATCTTCTGATTGCATTAGAAAGTGCTGCTGAACTAGCAAATAGTATGAAAAAGTCAGTTGAAGCGTCAGAAAATGTGTTGCTGACAACAGAACTTCTCTAGAAATTCCAGAGGATAAGTGGCGTTTCAGTTTGACAAGCCATACAGCATGAGACTTGATATTAAGGGTTGCAGTGATGCCAGTCTGAGCATGGCAGCAGAAGTCTGACATTAGGGTTTTATCCATGGGATCCCACAACAGTCCTTATCAGCAAAGAGATATTTTCATTTGAAGGTCCTAGAATCAGCTAATTTCTTCTTCAGACACCTGCGTTAATTACTAATCAATTTCCTGGCATTTTTATGGATTGGAAAAAGCTTGATATATACAAATGATGATTATATATATATATATATATATATATATATATATATATATATTTATATATATATCATCTTTTGTATATATCATTTGTATACTGCCTGACAAAGTAGCCTATGTGTTCTGAAAGCTTGCAGTTTTTTTTTTGTTAGCTAATAAAGGTGTCACTGCTATGATACTTTTGTCTTTTTTTTTTTTTTTTTTAAACACAAGAGTATTTTATAGCCACTATCCGGTAATAGTCAGATATCAGATCAGATGTTTAAAGAGGCTAGTGCTCCGTGAGCATTGCTGCCTATTCATCGGTGACATGAGCTAGTTGCAGCTCAGCCCCATTGAATGCAATACCTGCAATACCAAGCACAGTCGTCGTACTATGTATGGCGCTGTGTTTAGGAGAGATGCCAGCTGTGCTCACCAGAGCTTTGGTGAGTGCAGCAGCTCTCTGTAGCAGCTGATTGGAGGGGGTGCCAGGACTTAGACCCTCACTGATCTGATAATGGTGACCTACCCTTTAACGTCTCATATATGATGAGCCCAAAGACTTCTGACAGATGGACACTTGCTTGTAGACTTAACAGAAGGTGCCTCATTACTCTAATAAAACAAAGGCAACAAAAGTAGGGACCCTCAAGAAAATAGCCCCCATCACCAGTACCAGAGAAAAAAAAAAGGAAGGAGAGAACCAATGAAGAAGGGAAATAGGGATGGGAAATCCCGGACTACAGGATTAGAAAATTTATTTGGATCTGAGACGTCAGAAGTAGTAGACATGGTTGCAGCCACAGGTCCAGCAATACTGAACAGGATGCCAGACTGGTAAAGAATTCAAAATGGACAGAATGCAACTGGGAAGAAAAGGAGGAGGACTCCCGATGCCATACTACAAATACATTTGTCCTGCCTTTCTAAAATGGTGCCAGCCCACTGACTGCAAGGACTAAATGCCACACTGCCGGTCAAACACTGCCGAAAGAAACTGCAATGGAAACGGGGTTCCCTCGTCCAGAGGGAAACCTTTACTGACAATATGCCACAAGCACGGACAGATCCTGATGCCTGATATGTGTTGCTTGGGAGACCAGAGCTGTCTGTACCACAGGTCTTACACCTAGGAGTTGGGAGGGTCAAATACTGAAGCCTGGATGGGCAGAAAAGAACAGACCAGGATGCCTTCCACACATCCCATTCCAACTGGAATAGGTAATATGGAGGGGATCTTTAACTCCTTAAGAATGAAGCCTATTTTGGCCTTAAAGACGCAGTCGATGTTTAGCTTAATTCCGGATCCGGATTAATGCACTTCAATAGTCATTAATTCCGGATCAAGCGTTACGTCAAGTCTTCCGGATTTTTGGACGGAGACAAATTCGCAGCATGCTGCGGTTTTGTCAACGTCCAAAAAACAATACTGAACGGATTTCTCCCCATTCAGAATGCATGGGGATAATCCTGATCAGTTTCTTTCCGGTGTAGAGACCCGACGACGGATTTCTACACCGGAAAGTAAAAACGCAAGTGTGAAAGCACCCTAAGCTTCTACCGCATCATTCTTTATAGCTATGAAATTTTCATATATGGTCATTTTATCCATGTGTTAGATAACCTCAGACATTGGCGATATGTACTCGGGCTGCCAAAAAGAATTGCGCTAATTTAAAGGGGGCGTATTTGAGCCCCAAGGTCTTGTCTTCAATGAAACACACAGAAGGAATTTTATGGAAAGTGAGGCCCAAAACATCAGAGACGATCGAGCATACCCAGGTCCAGAAGGCAGGACATTGACCCTAAAGAGTTACAACCAGGAAAGCAAAAGGGTGAAACTGAAGGGTAAATACTGTGTAATATTTCAGGGACTATATAGGTCCTGTGTAGAAACTTAAGGGATGTTTCCACTAAATAGAATTGCCAGCTTCCCTTTTTTATGGTTTCGCAAAACACATGCCACTTACATAAGGGCAGTAATCAAGTAATCTCCTTCTCCCATTTCAGCATGAAAGGCAACTTATGGTCAGCTGGTGGGGTGTTCATCCAGTTATAGAGGCATGATATCAATCCCAGCCGTTCAAAAGAGTATAAAAGTAAATGTTTAAAGGGGTGCAGCTTGCAGAGTTCCGGAGCCATCTTGGAGTCCCCAGCTCAGAAAACGACAGCAGACATCATGCTCGTTGGTCTAGGGGTGATTCTGATACTTACCTGCAGGATGCCGATACTGCTGCTGCTGTCGTCTTCTGCGCTGGGGATTCCAAGATGGCGCCGGCTCCGGAACACTGCAAGCTCAAGTTCTTGCGAGAACTTGAGCTCCTTCTCCCTGGCTAAGAGCCGAGCACTGCGATTGGATGAGCTCGCAGCCAGGGAGAAGTGAAGACCGCCCAGCAGAACTAAAAGATCGGCGCCTACTATAACCTAGATGCTTCATTTGCATATGAGGCGCCAAAACTAACGGGGAGCGCAGCGGGCGAACGGGGGGTCCATTTGAAGAAATAAAAGGTGTCCGGGCATCACAGGCAGCAACATTATAAGGTAGTGTGATAATTAAACTAGTTTTTAGGTGAAATGTCCTCTTTAAAGACAGAAAAGCCTCCCACACGTTTTTAAAGAAACAGGACAGCTAGTTTAATGCACGGTTGCCTTAGAACCCAGAGAATGGATGACAGATCTCGATGTAAGCTGTGAAGGTCAGAAAGGGGGACTAGAATAGCTAAAGTCCTCAATAAGTATAAAAAGTGAGGCAAAGTCACCATTTAATGCAATGTATTCTGCCCAGCCAGGAGAGCATGGGGCTATCCTATTTGCGAAAGTTGGTACGGACCACACCGTAAGGGTCAATTCACACATCCGCAACTGTTTTGCGGTCCACAAAACACTATAATAGATATGCCTTTTCTTGTTTGAGGAAAGGAAGTGTGCAGTCCGCATCTTTTGCGGCCCTGTTGAAAATGAATGGGTTCGCACCCGTTCCGCAAAATTGCAGAACGGATGCGGACCCATTTTTGTGGATGTGTGAACGGACCCTAAAGGGGAGAATAATTTGTCTGATACAGATTACCTACAGGAAATCAGTTTTTATATTAATTTCTATGAGACCGACTGAGGCTCTCATAGGAATGAATAGAGAAACTGACTTCCTGTCCACAAAGCAAACGCTGTGGTATCCAGCAAGTCTGATCTAAATGCCAAAAGTGTTGGCGGCTGAAAATACATCAATAAATCAATGTGTAAGTTTGTTAAACTATTATGTATACCAGCTCACTTACGAATAGGGGTGTTGTCAGGGACAAAAAGATTTTTTGGGAGAGCATCTTTAAATGTGTCCTGGATTGGAATGGTTAAAAACTTGTTATATAATATGAAATTAAAAATATTCTCTTGTCCTCTCCGTAATTCCTGCAGAAAGAACCTTTCTTGCCCGAGTTACGAATGCCATCTTTAATGATGATATATGGCTGTCCTTTTCTAAAGCTCAACGGGGAGGAGGTGTAGAGGGTCAAACATGTGACAGTGCTAGGCTACGTATCAACAATCAAATTATAAACCGTGTCAATCTGAGTTAATGCAAAGCTGTAATCCTCTTTAACAAGAGATCAAATCAGTGCCATGAGTTATGTTCAGCCAGTAATCAGATAAGAAACAGAGCAAGCCTCTAATAAAAGAGTAATGAGAGGCCTTAATGATGCTGTTAAAAGGTATCCCAAGTTAAAATATTGCTCTTGTTCTAACTGATTAAATCAGTGTTGCATATTTGCAGTCTTGTCTTACCTGTCAGACTAACCTGTGACTTCAGAAGATAACACTCCTTGACGCTTCAACAAATGTAACCAGTTAATTCCAATAAAGGCAAAAAGAGACAAAGAACACTTGCTGATACAAACAGATGTAAGAGGTTATATTTTTCACGAACATATTAGAATTGAGGCCAATATAAGGATCTGCAAGTCTGAATGCTTGAGACACAGAGTGCTGCTGGTATATGTTTTACAGGGAGTACACAGTTACAAGACACCGCAGTGTCACGCTAAATATTTTTCTGCCTATTTACTATTAAATTGTGTTACCACAAATTAAAGGGATTTCCCACAATACAAATGTGTCCCCTATCCACAGTATAGGGCTAAGTATCGGATTGATAAGGGTCTGTCCCCTGGTATCCCTACCAATCAGGAGAATGGGGGAGAGAGGTAGAAAGCTACTGCCACACCAAACACCTCTGCTAGTGACTTTTCTCCCATCACCAGCACTCTGATGCTAGCACAAAGCGCCAGTATTCTCCACTTCTGGTCCCTGCCATCTACACATACATCGGCCTTGGAGAACTCCTATAAGGATTGAATTCAACCACATGTAGATATCATGGGATTCTATTGTTATTACCTGATATGGGTTTACTTTTGTGCTGTTAGATTGATTTCTATGTTTTTTGTGGCTAATTAATGATTTCATCCCATTAGTGACCACCAATATACCATTCACTGTACCATTGACAAAGTGTAGGGCAGTTCTGTATTGACTATACACAGCTGCCCACACTAACACCACCACAAAAGGCTCCTTGACATCTCCAACATCATTGGTGGCCATCATTTCAGCTTAGCATGAATCGACTCATCAGTGAACAGCACTGAGCCCCACTGGTCTCTCGTCCGGTGTAGATGCTCCCTGGCCCATGCAAAACGATGACGCCTGGGATGAGGTACCCTTGCAGGTTGTCTAGCACGCAGACCACGCTGATGTAAACACTTGGGTGCCTCTCATCTCCCTTAAATGTGCTGGGAGTTGTGTGGCATTCATCATCCGGTTCCACAGGGCATTGTTCACAATGAAGCGATCATCGGTGTGGGATGTGGCACAGGACATCCACTTCTATGCCTTTCTGTGACTCCAATCAGAGCGGACCGCTCGTAGCCGACTTTGAGCGGTCCGCTCTGATTAAATCGCGATCATAGTCGGGGAAAAGAAGACGCCCACAGCAGAAGACGACGTCTCCGCCCCGTTGCGAGTTTACAGCTCACTCGCCGAAACAATGGGGCTCTTTAAGAAAAACTCGAAGTTAAAAAACACACACCTCCTTCCATTAAAAAAATTGCTTTTCAATATAAACAATTAACAAAAATAAAATCCCCTAACATATTTGGTATTGCCTGGTCCATAAAGAAATGCACTATACAATTATCATGTGAAGAATTCTACAACATACAGTAACTGAATTGGTGTTTTCTGCTCATCTGCTACCAGGAAGTGGAATAAAATGCGATAAAAATGTTGTATTTACCCCAAGTTGTCCTGCAAAAATTAAGACCTCACACATCTTCATAGAAAGAAAAATAATGTTATGGATTTTGGGATGTGGCAATGAAAATCTTTTTTTTAATTTTTAAAGGGGTTTTAATTGTGCTAAGGTGTATAAATAAAAAAACAACTATATATATTTGAGAGAGTATATTGTTATTTATGCTGCAATGTGAACGTTGCAAAGTTAGTTAATGATTATGTGTACCCCAAAAAGGTGCATTAAAAATGACAACTTGCTCTGTGAAAGAACATGCCCTCATATAGATACATCAACAGAAAAATACAATAAAAAATAAAGTTATAGGTCCTGAAATGTGACGCTAAAATTATTATTATTTTTTTAATTGCTTGGTCACTAAGACCCAAAATTGACTGGTCACTAAGTGGTTAATATCACTTTTTGGGTCCTTGCTCATAATTTTTGGGATTCATGGTGTTTGAGGGGGCATTGTTCAAGTGATTATATACCTCCTGACATATAATGTGTACATTAAATGGAAATACCATATTTTCCACACTATAAGATGCACCCCTGGCTTACATAACAAAAACATAGCACTGCAACACACATTTTTTGTAACCTGCAGGGTACATCTTTTAAAGGGAACCCGACATCTAAGATATGCAGCCCACAGTACATATCTTATTTATGAGCTCATGGGGCTCTGCAAGAAGTTCTTTTTGGGATATTTTAGCTAGTAAATGCACTTTTAATCTTTTCCTGTTGTGTTCAAGTCAAGGAGGCCAGTGTTTTACTCCTCCGAGTCAAGGTTTCCCATCCACTACATCCTGACTGACTGAATCTTCTTTGGATCTAATGAGATCTGGTGATAACATTCCTTGAGAGAACGTCAATCGGGATGCAGGTGGGGAAATCTGCCTGCCTTCTTGACTTAAACAGACTCATTTGTATACAACGGGAAGAATTTTAAAAGTACATTTTCAGCGAATTTACTTGTTAGAATAACCACAACAAGAACTGCTTCCAGAGCCCCATAGGCGCATGAATAAGGTACTGTGGGCAGCTAAAGTTACATATCCAAGAGGTCAGGTTCCCTGTAACAGAAATACCTCCTTTGGTTGGTCCTTTCCAATCTGCAAGATAAAAGCTGTGTACTGCAAAGACCTTCCATGATGTCACCTGTGGGTAGGTCCAGGCGGAAGTGCAGCTTCAGGCCTCATGAACACAACCGTGGTTTTGGTCCACATCTGATCTGATTTTTGTGGATCAGATGCTGACCCATTCATTTCAATGGGGCAAGATGCATCATGGAAGGTCCTTGAGGAGGACCAATTGCCGGAGGTTTTTTTGTTTCTTCTTTCACAGTCCTCTGCTGCATGTTCTGACCGATCATTCGGCTTCTTTTCCTGCCTGCACTGATCTCACAGATTGGTGTCAGGCAGGAAGAGAGAGAAAAGTGTGTAGACATTTCTCACACTGATTGGGCAAAAGCACTCCCTGACTGATAATTGAATCCACAGGAAAAAATCTGCACTGTTTGCAGTT
Source organism: Bufotes viridis (assembly GCA_033119425.1). NCBI lineage: Eukaryota > Metazoa > Chordata > Amphibia > Anura > Bufonidae > Bufotes > Bufotes viridis. The sequence continues at coordinate 216,752,368 of CM065591.1, forward strand.
GACTCAAAGTAGAAGCTTTATAAGTAGAGATGAGCGAACATTTAAAAAAAGTCCGTTGTTCGGGTGGTGGTAAGTCGCGCATCCCGTTATGGATTCCACTATAGCGGCATATGGAATCCATAAGGGGCGGCTGCCACCAACCCGAACTGTTGCACAGCCGAAGGACCTGGGGTGACGTCACTGTCATGTGATCAGTGCTGGGGGCGTGGCTCAGCACGGGATTTGATCCCGTGCTGAGCCACGCCCCCTGCACTGATCACATGACAGTGACTTCACCCCAGGTCCTTCGGCTGTGCAACAGTTCGGGTAGGTGGCAGCTGCCCCTTATGGATTCCATATGCCGCTATAGTGGAATCCATAACGGGATGCGCGACTTACCACCACCCGAACGCCGAACAACGGACTTTTTTTAAATGTTCGCTCATCTCTATTTATAAGCAAACTAAGAAGCGAGTTTGGCAGCGTGTGTTGTCGTAGAAAGTGTGTGTGTTGTCTTAAGTGCGCGATTTAAGATTACATTGACCTTAGGAGGGGACTGCACTTATTCACTTATCAGTTAAATTACATTGTATAATTTACCTTGTGTTTTTTTTTTGCATAATCCCCATTAGCAAGTACTGTATTTGCTCCATGATTGAAAAGAGGATTCTTTACGGTAAGGCCCGTTGCAGATAAGCGTGTCCGGATTATGTTTGGATGCGTTCAGTGAAAACTGTGCGATTTTGCAAACAAAGTCATTCAGTTTTGTTTGCGATCGCGTTCAGTTTTTATCGCGCGGGTGCAATGCGATTTACTGCGTTTTGCATGCGCGTGACAAAAAACTGAGTGTGTACAAACAATATCTCTTAGAAACCATCGTGAAAATCGCATTGCATCCGCACTTGCTTTCATGCAGCCCCATTCACTTCTATGGGGCCAGCGTTGCGTTAAAATCGCAGAATATAGAACATGCTGCGATTTTCACGCAACGCAAAAGTGATGCGTGAAAACCACTGCTCATGTACACAGACCCATTTAAATGAATGGGTCCAGATTCCATGCGGGCGCAATATTTTCGCATCATGCATTGCACCCGTGCGGAATACTCGCTCGTGTGAAAGGGGCCTAAGAGTGCTGAGACTATGGAACTCTGCCTGTGGAGGTGGTGATGGTGAGAACACTAAAAGAGTTGCTGGATGTGTTTCTGGAGTGTAATAATGTTGCCCGAGCTACTCACCCACTTCACTCCATTCCGCTGACAGTCCTTACACTGGGTTCAGACCTGAGCGTTTTGAAGCCTAGCATTTTTGGTGCGTTCAAGACTGGCGTGTAGGCGCGTTTTTTTCGAGCGTTTTGGTAAATAGTGTAGGCGCGTTTGACGCGCGTTTATGTGATTGACTGCATAGTTGGCCAATGACCAAACAGCCCTCCCTATATAGTTTGGCCAATCTGAGGTGTGAATTTTGAAAAACGCGCGTCCATAGGCGCGTTTTACGCAGCACAAACGCCCGAACAACACGCCTATCGCGTTTCCCATTGAAGTCTATTAGCACCAAACGCTCGAAAAAAGCCCGAATTAACGCGAACATACTTGCCTATGCGTCGGACGTTTATAGGCGCCTATGAACGCGCATAAAAACGCGCAAGTGTGAACCACCCTCATTGGAATGCATGGTTCCTTTACTGTTGTGCGTTTTTATGTGCGTTCAAAAGCGGCGTTTTACGCGAAAGTGTGAACTGAGGGTTAAAGTGTCTTCTGCTCTATCAAAGATCTTCAGGCCTGATCTAGAGAGCGGGGACTTTCGGCCTCTTGAGGGGCCAGCACGAGTGCGTCCAAATTCTTCTCCAGTCTATAGCTGGCTGTCCCAGAGTTCTTAGTTTATCAGTGAAGATGTGCAACTCTGACCAAAAACCAATGTCGATTCTCCGTTACCTGCCCTGACCTTAGCACGTTTCTAGTATTTACTAGTGTTGAGCGCGAATATTCGAATAGCGAATTTTTTTAGCGAATATCGGCACTTCGCTAATTCGCGAATATTTCAAATATAGCGCTATAAATTCGCTATTTCGAATATTCGTTTTTTTTTTGTTTTTTTTTTTAGTTATATTTTTTTCTTTCCCTCTTCCCAACAGTAGTTCTTACCTGTCCTGAGGATTCCTGGCTTCCTGGCTGCTCTAGTCAGTGCCCATTGCCGCTTCTGCCGACTTCCGTGCTCATGGAGCGTCCCCATCCATGGGAACGTCTCCATATACTAAAATGTACTGTCGGATTTGAGGAATTACGTTGAAATCGCAATGCGATTATTTCAAGTTATATTAATCGCATTGCGATTTCAACTTAGAGCTGGGTTTATAATGGGTCAGCTTGCTAGAATGAACGAAGTTAACGAATATGGAATATAGCAGCACTGCTAAGTTGAATTCGCAATGCGATTAATTTAACTTAAAGTAATCGCATTGCGATTTCAACTTAGCACTGCTAGTGCCACTGCTATATTCCATATTCGTTAATTCTAGCCTATGTAAGATAGCAGTGCTAAGTTGAAATCGCAATGCGATTACTTCAAGTTAAATTAATCGCATTGCGAATTCAACTTAGCAGTGCTGCTATATTCCATATTCGTTAACTTCGTTCATTGAATCGTTAACTCGTTCATTCTAGCAAGCTGACCCATTATAAACCCAGCTCTAAGTTGAAATCGCAATGCGATTAATATAACTTGAATTAATCGCATTGCGATTTCAACGTAATTCCTCAAATCCGACAGTACATTTTAGTATATGGAGATGTTCCCATGGTGATGGGGACGCTCCATGAGCAAGGAACTTTATGGTTGGCTTGGTAGAATTAGCGAATAGCGAATATGACGAATGTATTCGTCATATTCCTCAAAACGAAGATAACGAGTATTCTACATCTTCGTTTTAGCAACCTATTCGTCAACCTCGCTAATTCTAGCAATCAAATAGGAAGGTTGACTATAGAGACAGCTGTGTTAAATTCGCTATGCGATTTTTTTTTTTTTAATAGAATAATTATATTACTTGATATAATTATTATAATTATTCTATTTATTAAAAAAAATATATAAATAATCGCATAGCGAATTAAACACAGTTGTCTCTATAGTCAACCTTCCTATTTGATTGCTAGAATTAGCGAAGTTGACGAATAGGTTGCTAAAACGAAGATGTAGAATACTTCGTTATCTTCGTTTTGAGGAATATGACGAATACATTCGTCATATCCGTCATCTTCGCTATAATTCTAGATATGAAACCAATAGGAAAGTAGCCTCAAGTTAAAATCGCAATACGCGATTATTTAAATCGCATATTAATCGCGGTAACTAGAATAATGACGAATATTCGATTTCGACGAATATGAAACGAATATTCATTCGAATATTCGCGAATTTCGTCGAAATCGAATATGGCACCTGCCACTCATCACTAGTATTTACCCATTGTCCCCTGCTCTGATTTCAAACTTGTTTCGTTTTTTACATACATTTGTACAGTCGTGGCCAAAAGTTTTGAGAATTATATAAATACTGGAAATTGGAAAAGTTGTTGCTTAAGATTTTCGATAATATCAATTTGCATATACTCCAGAATGTTATGAAGAGTGATCAGATGAATTGCATAGTCCTTCTTTGCCATGAAAATTACCTTAATCCCAAAAAAACCTTTCCACTGCATTTCATTGCTGTCATTAAAAGACCTGGTGAGATCATTTCATTAATGGTCTTGTTAACTCAGGTGAGAATGTTGACGAGCACAAGGCTGGAGATCATTATGTCAGGCTTATTGGGTTAAAATGGCAGACTTGACATGTTAAAAGGAGGGTGATGCATGAAATCATTGTTCTTCCATTGTTAACCATGGTAACCTGCAAAGAAACGCGTGCAGCCATCATTGCATTGCATAAAAATGGCTTCACAGGCAAGGATATTGTGGCTACTAAGATTGTACCTCAATCAACAATTTATAGGATCATCAAGAACTTCAAGGAAAGAGGTTCAATTCTTGTTAAGAAGGCTTCAGGGCGTCCAAGAAAGTCCAGCAAGCGCCAGGATCGTCTCCTAGAGAGGATTCAGCTGCGGGATCGGAGTGCCACCAGTGCAGAGCTTGCTCAGGAATGGCAGCAGGCAGGTGTGAGCGCATCTGCACGCACAGTGAGGCGAAGACTTTTGGAAGATGGCCTGGTGTCAAGAAGGGCAGCAAAGAAGCCACTTCTCTCCAAAAAAAACACCAGGGACAGATTGATCTTCTGCAGAAAGTATGGTGAATGGACTGCTTACGACTGGGGCAAAGTCATATTCTCCGATGAAGCCTCTTTCCGATTGTTTGGGGCATCTGGAAAAAGGCTTGTCCGGAGAAGAAAAGGTCATCGCTACCATCAGTCCTGTGTCATGCCAACAGTAAAGCATACTGAGACCATTCATGTGTGGGGTTGCTACTCATCCAAGGGAGTGGGCTCACTCACAATTTTGCCCCAAAACACAGCCATGAATAAAGAATGGTACCAAAACACCTTCCAACAGCAACTTCTCCCAACAATCCAACAACAGTTTGGTGAAGAACAATGCATTTTCCAGCACGATGGAGCACCATGCCATAAGGCAAAAGTGATAACTAAGTGGCTCGCGGACCAAAACGTTGACATTTTGGGTCCATGGCCTGGAAACTCCCCAGATCTTAATCCCATTGAGAACTTGTGGTCAATCCTCAAGAGGCGGTGGACAAACAAAAACCCACTAATTCTGACAAACTTCAAGAAGTGAATATGAAAGAATGGGTTGCTATCAGTCAGGAATTGGCCCAGAAGTTGATTGAGAGAATGCCCAGTGGAATTGCAGAGGTTCTGAAAAAGAAGGGCCAACACTGCAAATACTGACTCTTTGCATAAATGTCATGTAATTGTCGATAAAAGCCTTTGAAATGTATGAAGTACGTGTAATTATATTTCACTACATCACAGAAACAACTGAAACAAAGATCTAAAACCAGTTTAGCAGCAAACTTTGTGAAAACTAATATTTGTGTCATTCTCAAAACTTTTGGCCACGACTGTATGCAGCCTACCCTGACCGCGATCTGTCCCCTGACCACGAATATTGCCCGACTCCTCGGTGGTTTGAGCCGATGTCTCTCACCCCCGTGGATCAGCCGCCAACTATACTGGGAATGTCTCAAAAAGTATTGATGAAATGATATTTTGTCGACAATTGAGAAGACCGTGATTTACTAAGACAAAAAAAAAAGACAAAACAAAAACAAAACGAAAAACCCCTTCAAAAGGGCCACTAAACCAAGAATCCAAACAAATAAAAAAGAACATACAAAAACGTAACAATCTTCTTATTAGTTTTTTCTCATTTGCTCATTTCGTAACATCACAAAGGAAGACCATAGAAAATAAAATAGAAAAGCAGTGCATTGTACTCTGTCTTCTTCGCCTCCCTCAAACCTCTAATGCTAATGCACATGAGCTAGGAAGTTTAGGAGGAGGGGACTGGGTTTAGTCTGCATAATTTTTGTCTACACAGTGAGCCAATAGAAAAAAATAAATGAGGTAACAGTGGCAGCCATAGTACCAGCTATATAACATACTGTACGAATAGTCAATCTGCCTAATTATGCAGTGATTAGGGATGAGCAAATCAACTTCGGATGAAACATCTAAAGTCCATTCACATAAAACTTTGTTAGAATACTGTACGGAGTGAGCGCTTCATACAGTATTAGAATGTATTGCCTCCTATGAGCGACACTTCGGGTACAAACTTCAGAAATTCATTTCTACTGTTAAAAACCATTAGAGTTCGGTAAAATGTTTTTTTTTTTTTTTTACAGTAGAAAATCCTTTTTGAAGTTATTACCCAAAGTCTCACGAGACTTCGCGAAGCTATAACTTTAGCTCATAGGAGCCAATACATTCTTACACTGTACAGAGTGCTCACTCCGTACAGTATTCACCCAAAGTCAATTCGCTCATCTCTAGCAGTGATCATTGTTCCCTTTGATGCATAATCCTGAAGATTTGCCTTTCTGCAGCTTTAGAAAGCTGGGTAGCATGTGCAGGTATGCTAGAGACCAAATTGAGTATATACTATATGTCAAGTTATCCTGATATTATATTTATGGATATAGTGTATATTACAGAATGTATTACTAAGTGTGGCCTGCATTTTATCTTTGCAGAGGTTATTACCCAACTTTTGCAGACTACTGAACTCCAAATTTGCCTAGTTATGTAGTGATATAGCTCGATCACCTTGCTGTTCAAGGTCCTGGGTGATGGCGCAATGGATCACACAATGGGTTTTACAGCGAAACTTTGGCGCAGACAGTCGTTACGAAATTTCGACAAAAAACCTGCCAGCAGCCACATCTTTTCTGCCTTCTATTCATTTCAATAGGAGGCAGTGCTGAGGATTGCGAAGCAGTGGCTTACAGCCACAGCTGAGCCAAGAAGGGAACTTTGTTAGGCTGTGAGGTAATGTTAGTGCATATAGACTGATAACCTGTCTCCAGCTAAAGATGGAAGGACAAGGAGGAAGGAGACACTGACTGCAGGAAATCTCTTAACTACTTTCTTTAGCAGTTTTCAGAAGTCCAAGCAAAAAGAGGTAAAGATAAACTTCCCCTTTTTCTCCTTGTTTTTCAGGGTTTGGTGTTCTTCTAATACCTTCCTAACATTTTTTTTTTCCTTTTTGGTTTTTATTACCTTCCTTCCAGGAGCCGTAACTTTTATTTTTCCGCTCACATGAGGGCTTATTTTTTGTGGGACAAGTTGTACTTTCTAATGGCATTATTTTATATTGCATATGATGTAGTGGGGATCTGGAAAAAAAATCCAAATGGGTTGAAAATTGGAAAAGAAACGCAATTCTGCCACAGCTTTATGATTTTTTTTTTTTGCGCCATTCCCCATGCAGTAAAATTGACCTGTTACCTTTATTCTCCAGGTCTAGGAAGGCGGGAAGTAAAATGTAAAAACTGAAAATCGCAAGGTCCTCTAAGGGTTAAAATTGCACATGACTGGCACTCATTGTAAATTATATTAACACTGGTATTTCATTAAAACTTCCTGTTCCACTAGGTATTGATCTTGGTCCAAAAATACAACTTGGGATAAATCCAGATACATTACAACAAAGGAGAAGGAGAGAAATTAACTTGGATAATGCTGACAGTTGCAATAAGCATTTGTACAGGTCTCTTAAAAGTGGAATCATTTAGGGATGTAGAGGGTTGATAGACGGAGCTAAGGACATACTGCAGTATAACAGAGTTATGTCCTGACAAGAAGATAGAAAAAGTACTGGGACAACTGATCCAAAGTTTTATTCTCTTCATACCTCCCCACCCCCTCACATAGATTATACAATTTCACAATTAATTTTTAGTGACCAGGCAATTGTAAGCCATTGTCCGTAAAGGATATGGACCCCTCTGTAAAAAAGAATAATCATTTTTACACTAATTTATTTATTTTGTGGAGAAAATCACTTCTCCAATTGTCTCTGTATCTCTTTTAGTTTTTGATCTACAGCCTGCTGTGCTTCCTATGCACAGCTGGCTGCCCTCAATGGATTTACAGAAAATCCGTCATCAGACTGATTCTCTGTAACCACTCCTTGCTCCACCGGGAGTGTGCATTGTCTCCCTCTCCCTCCTCCAACTCACCCCTTCAGGATGGCAGAGCGGTGCAGACCGTCAGCTGTAACATACAGCTGACAGTCTGCTTCAAACTGCAGACATAAGCCCTTCCATGCTGTATGGAAGGGGCTAACCATCGGGCCTCTGCTCTGCTGTGACAGCAGCCTGATGCTGTGGCATTAACACCCCCTCTGTAGGACGGCCGTCACATCCCAGCCCTAAGGGCTAACCATCGGGCCGCTGCTTGGCCACCCCATCCCCCAGGATGGTCGAGCGGAACATGCTCCCCCCAACCCCCCCCCCCCGATGGCCGAGCAGCAGGAGCCTGATCAGGCTTAAGCCTCTTGCACAGTCAGTGCGGCGGCCGGGACAGATCCAGACCCATTCAACTTGAATGGTTCAGTGATCTGTCCGTTACACGAAAAACTAGAACAAGCACGGATCGGGACTCCGTAGTGCTTCCGTGGGGTTCCATTCCGTGCTTTGGTTCCGCATCTCCGGATTTGAGGACCCATTCAAGTGAATGGGTCCGCATCTATGATGCGGAGTGCACACAGTCGGTGCCCCGTGTTTTGTGTAGTCGCAGTATGCGGCCCGCAATACGTCCACAGGAGCACAACGGCTGTGTGCAAGAGGCCTTAGTGTGAGTTTAATACACTGCAATACACTATACAGAGTACTGCAGTGTATTGTGGAGGCATCAGATCCACTGGATCTTCAAGAACCAAGTGGTTCTGGGTCAAAAAAGTATACAAATCTAACTTCTTCCTATCCGCACATACATAGTTAAAAATAAAAAACACTAAACATTTTTGGTATCGCTGCATCTGTAATAACCTGCACTATAAAAATATGACATAAGTAGAGATGAGCGAACTTTAAAAAAAAGTTCGGCGTTCGGGTTGTGGTAATCGCTGCATCCCGTTATGGATTCCACTACCGCGGACTATCCCGGCATATGGAATCCATAAGGGGCGGTTTCCACGAACCCGAACTGTTGAACAGCCGAAGGACCTGGGGTGACGTCACCGTCATGTGATCAGTGCAGGGGGCATGGCTCAGCACGGGATCAAATCGAGCGAACATTTTTAAAGTTCGCTCATCTCTAGACATAAGCTAACCCGTCTGATGAACGCTGTAAAAAAAATAATATAAAAACCGTGCCAAAAAATCTATTTCTTATCAGCTTACAACAGAAAAAGTGTAATACCAAGCGATTAAAGAGTCATATGTGCCCCAAAATGGTACCAATCAAATCGTCATCTCAACCCGCAAAAAATGAGCCCCTACATAAGACAATCGCCAAAATAATAAAACAGATATGGCTTTCAGAATATGGACACTAAAACATTTTTTTTTTCAAAAATGCTCTTATTGTGTAAAACCAAAATATATTTAAAAAAAGAGACATATTAGGTATTGCTGCATCTGTAACCTGCTCTATAAAAATATCACATGAGCTAACCCGTCTGGTGAACATTGTAAAAAAAATAAAAATAAAAAAACTGTGCCAAAAAATCCATCCAAGTCATATGTGCCCTAAAATGGTACGAATCAAAAAATGAGACCCTACATAAGACAATCGCCCCAAAAATGCTTTTATTGTGTAAAATAAAATTTTAAAAATGCACATATGTATTGCAGTGTCCGTAATGACCAAACCTGTCTGGTGAACGCCGTAAAAAAATTTGCCAAAAGAGACATTTTTTGCCTTTTAGAAAATTAAGACACAAAAACACGATTTTTTTTCCAAAAATTCTTTTGTGTAAAACAAAAAAATACGTATTTGTATCGCCGCGTCCGTTACGACCTGCTCTATAAAAATATCACATGATCTACCCTGGCAGGTGAACCTTGTAAAACACAAAAAATAAAAACTGTGCAAGAACAGCCATTTTTTTGGTTACCTTGCCTCACAAAAAGCGTAAAATATATATACTGTATATAAAAAGTCTACACATCCCTGTTAAAATGTCAGGTTTCTGTGCTGTAATAAAATGAGAAAGAAATTATTTCAGAACTTTTTCCACCTTTAATGTGACCTATAAACTGTACCACTCAATTGAAAAACACTGAAATATTTTAGGTGGAGGGAACAAAAAAAAAAAAAAAAAACTAAAATAATGTGAGGATGTAGCTGTGTTCAGAATTAAGCTATCACATTCAAAATCATGTTAAATAGGAGTCAGCATACACCTGCCATCATTTAAAGTGCCTCTGATTAACCCCAAATAAAGTTCAGCTGCTCTAGTTGGTCTTTCCTGAAATTTTTTTAGTCGCATCCCACAGCAAAAGCCATGGTCCACAGAGAGCTTCTAAAGCATCAGAGGGATCTCATTGTTAAAAGGTATCAGTCAGGAGAAGGGTACAAAAGAATTTCCAAGGCATTAGATATACCATGGAACACAGTGAAGACAGTCATCCTCAAGTGGAGAAAATATGGCACAACAGTGACATTACCAAGAACTGGACGTCCCTCCAAAATTGATGAAAAGACAAGAAGAAAACTGGTCTGGGAGGGTACCAAGAGGCCTACAGCAACATTAAAGGAGCTGCAGGAATATCTGCCAAGTACTGGCTGTGTGGTACATGTGACAACAATCTCCCGTATTCTTCATATGTCTGGGCTATGGAGTAGAATGGCAAGACAAAAGCCTTTTCTTATGAAGAAAAACATCCAAGCCAGGCTACATTTTGGAAAAACACATCTGAAGTCTCCCAAAAGCATGTGGGAAAAGGTGTTATGGTCTGATGAAACCAAGGTTGAACTTTTTGGCCATAATTCCAAAAGATATGTTCGGCCGCAAAAACAACACTGCACATCACCAAATTAAACACCATACCCACAGTGAAGCATGGTGGTGGCAGCATCATGCTGTGGGGCTGTTTTTCTTCAGCTGGAACTGAGGCCTTAGTTAAGATAGAGGGAATTAAGAACAGTTTCAAATACCAGTCAGTCAATATTGGCACCAAACCTTCAGGCATCTGCTAGAAAGCGAAGGAACTTTATCTTCACGAAGGAACTTTCAGCATGACAACGACCCAAAACATACATCCAAATCAACAAAGGAATGGCTTCACCAGAAGATCAAAGTTTTGGAATGACCCAGACCTGAATCCTATTGAAAATCTTGCCAAGTCAAAATGTGACATGCTGATAGACTCATACCCAAAAAGACTGAGTGCTGTAAGAAAATAAAAAGGTGCTTCAACAAAGTATTAGTATTAAGAGTGTGCACACTTATGCAACCATATTTTATTTTTATATTTTTTCTTCCCTCTACCTAAAAAGATTTCAGTTTGTTTTTCAATTGAGTTGTACAGTTTATAGGTCACATTAAAGGTGGAAAAAGTTCTGAAATGATTTCTTTGTCTCATTTTTTTACAGCACAGAATATATATAGCTGGGCAATATGGCCTAAAATCCATATTGCGATATTTTCTGAATCATGTGCGATATGCGATATATTATTTTCAATAATATTTTTAGTGTGATATAGCCAATCATAAGCCCCACAGGCCCCATGCCATCATACATCTCCCCCAGCCAGCGCCATTCAGCCCCCATGCCATTTGCCATCAGTCTGCGTCACAGCCCCATGGCATTTGCCATGGGGCTAAAATATCTGATGGCACTGGCTCACTGGGGGACACATGGAGTCCGATGATGGCAAATGCCATGGGGCTGATCGGATGGCACTGGCTCACTGCTGGGGGACACGTTTGATTGTGGGGGACACATGTTTGATGTGGTCTGATGATGGCATTTGCCATCAGACCACATGTGTCCCCTCCCCCCTGCTATTCAGACAGAGCAGGAGTCTGCAGTGCCATCAGAAGATGATTAGTGGCCCCAGGCCCATTTCCTTATCCACTCCCCCCCCCCCCAACGCTCCTCCAGTAAGAGTCCCCGTCCCTCCCACAGGAGTCACTGTTAGCCTTACCACTGTGACCTTTCCTGCAAGTTGCTCGGCAGCGGCTGGCTAATTGAGTCCGCAGGTGTGGCGTCTTCTTCCAGCACTGGGCGGGATCTGACGTCACATACAGCGTCAGCAAAGCGGGCTGACACTGTGTGCGCGCCAGGCCCTGGCCAGTACAGCGCGATGTTGGGAGGCCAAGGAGCGGTAAGCGAGAATCTTCTGCACCGCGCAATCATTTACTACAGCTCCCCATGGTCAATCATATCGCGGTCCTGCGATATACACAAAATCCATATCGTCGCCCAAATTTATATCGCCGATATCGCATATATCGTCCACCCCTAATATACATATATACACACACATACACACATAAGGCACAACTACCTCTATCAATAGATTTATATACTGCAGGAGTAACCCTAAAATAGGCCGTTGTTTCGCCCCATAAGATGCTATATATGTGTCATTCACAGATCCCTCTCCCCATAACAGTGCCATCCACAGATCTCCCGTAACAGTGCCATCCACAGATCTCCCGTAACAGTGCCATCCACAGATCTCCCGTAACAGTGCCATCCACAGATCTCCCGTAACAGTGCCATCCACAGATCTCCCGTAACAGTGCCATCCACAGATCTCCCGTAACAGTGCCATCCACAGATCTCCCGTAACAGTGCCATCCACAGATCTCCCGTAACAGTGCCATCCACAGATCTCCCGTAACAGTGCCATCCACAGATCTCCCGTAACAGTGCCATCCACAGATCTCCCGTAACAGTGCCATCCACAGATCTCCGTAACAGTGCCATCCACAGATCTCCCGTAACAGTGCCATCCACAGATCTCCCGTAACAGTGCCATCCACAGATCTCCCGTAACAGTGCCATCCACAGATCTCCCGTAACAGTGCCATCCACAGATCTCCCGTAACAGTGCCATCCACAGATCTCCCGTAACAGTGCCATCCACAGATCTCCCGTAACAGTGCCATCCACAGATCTCCCGTAACAGTGCCATCCACAGATCTCCCGTAACAGTGCCATCCACAGATCTCCCGTAACAGTGCCATCCACAGATCTCCCGTAACAGTGCCATCCACAGATCTCCCGTAACAGTGCCATCCACAGATCTCCCGTAACAGTGCCATCCACAGATCTCCCGTAACAGTGCCATCCACAGATCTCCCGTAACAGTGCCATCCACAGATCTCCCGTAACAGTGCCATCCACAGATCTCCCGTAACAGTGCCATCCACAGATCTCCCGTAACAGTGCCATCCACAGATCTCCCGTAACAGTGCCATCCACAGATCTCCCGTAACAGTGCCATCCACAGATCTCCCGTAACAGTGCCATCCACAGATCTCCCGTAACAGTGCCATCCACAGATCTCCCGTAACAGTGCCATCCACAGATCTCCCGTAACAGTGCCATCCACAGATCTCCCGTAACAGTGCCATCCACAGATCTCCCGTAACAGTGCCATCCACAGATCTCCCGTAACAGTGCCATCCACAGATCTCCCGTAACAGTGCCATCCACAGATCTCCCGTAACAGTGCCATCCACAGATCTCCCGTAACAGTGCCATCCACAGATCTCCCGTAACAGTGCCATCCACAGATCTCCCGTAACAGTGCCATCCACAGATCTCCCGTAACAGTGCCATCCACAGATCTCCCGTAACAGTGCCATCCACAGATCTCCCCGTAACAGTGCCATCCACAGATCTCCCGTAACAGTGCCATCCACAGATCTCCCGTAACAGTGCCATCCACAGATCTCCCGTAACAGTGCCATCCACAGATCTCCCGTAACAGTGCCATCCACAGATCTCCCGTAACAGTGCCATCCACAGATCCCCCGTAACAGTGCCATCCACAGATCCCCCGTAACAGTGCCATCCACAGATCCCCCGTAACAGTGCCATCCACAGATCCCACGTAACAGTGCCATCCACAGATCCCACGTAACAGTGCCATCCACAGATCCCCCGTAACAGTGCCATCCACAGATCCCACGTAACAGTGCCATCCACAGATCATAGATTGAAAAAAGGCTCTAAATGAGCTGAAAACATTGCGACGACAGGAGTGAATAAAGTGTTTGAGAGTGCTGTAATTTTTATATATATATCTGCTGTCCTAAGCGGGGCTTGGCACTCTTTCATGCAGAGGATTACCTGCACTGCATCCGCTCGTGTGAAAACTGTAAGGGTTACATAGCATCATAAATCAATATAATGCTAGGTGACCCCGTCTGTGCTGGAAGGTCAGACCAGGAGCTGCGCTGCGGACTCGCAGCGTGACAAACGTTCGTCTGCAAGGGGCCTTATAACTCCATGGTTCTGACTGTAGATTGTTGCACTAACATTATCAGCAGAAATATCTGTTGCTGTACACAAATAATGGACTTTCTACAGAAATAGATCTGCTGATTTCAAGCAGTCTGTATGGAAGTGACTGCTAGCTGTGCCACAGGATATGGGGGCGGGGCAGCAGAGCTTGTGCTGGTGCATGTGAAATCAACAGGAATGCCCATAGAGCTGAAGAGACATGAGAAAGTAAATGAATCTCATAGAAGAGCATTTCTGAGTGCATGTGAAGCAAAGCCGGTACCAGTAAACAAGTGCAATTTTATTATGTGCTGCAGTACGCTAAGATATGGGGTTATTGATTTTTAGTGCACAAAGGTGTCCACAGCCTTTAAAGGTTTTTTTTGCTTTCCTAATATTAACAGTTTGTAAGTCTACTTTAACACTTGCGGCAGAGGATTCCAGCAGGCAGTTCCGTTGCCAGAACTGCCTGTCGGATCCGGCAAACTGTATGTAAACGCATGTAATCTTTTCTGACTGATCAGTCAGAAAAATGCATTGCAATGCTGGATCTATTTTTCTGGTGTCATCCGGCAAAACTGAGTCAGCATTTATTTTTTTCACATTTTTAGAGTTTTGCGCATGCGCAGAACAGACTGCCGGTTCCGCAGTTGCGGATCCGGCACTAATGTAAGTCAATAGGAATTAATACCGGATCCGGCATGTGTTCGGGCATTTTGGACGGAGATAAAACTGCAGCATGTTGCGGTATTTCCTCCATCCAAACCGACTGACAGTGACTGAACTGAATAAATCGTTATGCATCCTGAACGGATTTCTATTTCCATTATTAGATCACCTCTCAGTCGCCTTATTTCTAAAGTGAATAACCCTATTTTTGGTAATATTTATGGGTACTGAAGTCCACCCAATCCAATTACTTTGGTTGCCCTCCTCTGAACCCTCTCCAGCTCTGTCATGTCTGACTTGCTCACAGGAGCCAAGAATTGTACACAATACTCCATGTGCAGGCTGACTAGTGAGTTGCAAAGTGGTAGGACTATGGGGGTCATTTATAAAACTGAAATACGCCTATATTTCAGGCTAACCTGCAACTTTTCCCTGCTCACGGCAGGTCTAAAAAATTAGTGTGGCGAAGGAAGGGCCAGGAGGCCAGTCTCATTTACCAATTTATACACCTGTTTTAGGTGTAGAAAAAGGTCTAAATGTAAGCCAACTAGGAAGCTGGCTTACAATTGGAAGCGGCACTGGTTGCACTGAAGTTATGTAGAGGCCTGCACCTTTACATGACTTTGGTGATCCACTGCCACAGCAGGGGCTTTAGACCAGAGTCTAAAACCCTATCTGTGCTAAACCTCATCTGCCATTTCTCTGCCGAAGCCTCCAATCTATCCAGATCCCTCTGTAGCAGAAAACTGTCCTCTTCAGTGTTAATAACGCTACACAGTTTAGTGTCATCTACAAAAATGTATATTTTACTGTACAACTCTTCTACAAGATAATTAATAAATATATTGGAGAGCAGGGCGCAATACTGACCCCTGTGGTACCCCACCACAGTGACGGTGACCCAATCTGAGTGTGTACTGTTAAAGGGGTAGTTTGGGTTCAAAGCTGAACCCGGACATATACCCCCATTTTCACACAGGCAGGCCCTGTGATATGAGCATCGGAGCATTTCATGGACTGATGCTCTTTCTTGCCCTGTGCTGAATCGTGCAGGTCAAGGGCTTCTTTTTTTATGTTTTTACACTGCTAGGTGGAGGCTTCCACCCAGCAATGTATTCGGTGACGTCATCTGGTCTGACGAGCGGGATTTAGCACTGCCCGAGCCGTTTTACAGCCTATGGCAGCACTAAATCTCCGGATCACCATAAAAAGCCCTTTTCCTGCGCGGTTCAGCACAGGGCAAAGGAGAGCTTTGTAGCATTAAATTGCTCCGGTGCTCATATTAGGGTGGCTGAGTGAAAATGTGGGTATGTCCGGGTTCAGCTCTGCACCCAGACAACACCTTTAATAACCACCCTCTGTTTTCTATCCCTCAGCCAGTTAAATACCCACATACACACATTTTCTCCCAGTCCAAGCATTCTCATTTTATATATTAACCTTTTATGTGGCACAGTATCAAATGCTTTGGAGAATTCAAGATTTACGACATCCATTGACTCATCGCGATCAAGTCCAGAACTTAGCTCCTGGTAGAAACTGATCAAATTAGTTTGACAGGACTGATCCCTCAAGAAGCCATGCTGATATTGTCAGGATCGGTCATCAGAGGTCCAACTCCAGGCACACCTGTCAATCAACTGTCTGAAGAGAATGCACTGCACTCTACTGTTGAACCGCTGAGGAAGCTGGGCATTCCTGGCGGTACGCGTGGGGCAAGTTTTTGACAATGCTCACTTTTTACCTGGGACTAATAGTAAATTTCATCTACAGGTATAGCAATACATTCATCGATGTCACATTACCATTACTATCATTGGTTGTTTTCTCTCCCTATAAGTTTCTATATTGTCCCTGGCTATATTCGCTCTGTCCCTATCTTTCACTTAGTGAGCTATATGTCTGTGCTTGGTCATATATTTTTCGGTTTTCTTTGGCTCTGTTTACATTGTTTATTGGTTTAAAACCGCACTTGCACTCGATACTATGGTGAGAGTGTCCCCTTTCTCCATTATTATTATTCTGCACTCTACTATTTACAGCATCTCCTTTCCGATCACTTGAATGGTACTAAGCAATTACAGTAGTTACATTCTGTCCCATTCAAGTGAATGGGATGAAGGAGCTGTAATTACACCTTTTCAACACTGCAATGTCAATGGCGAAAAGGTAAACGGAAGAGAAGGCAGCAATTGCAGAGGCGCTGCATTCTCTTCAAATGATCGACGGGGGTGCTTGGAGTCGGACTCCCACAGATCTGATATTGATAACCTGTCCTATTGGTTGTCTAGTAGCTCCTCTGTGGTACTAAATGTACTGTACCGCTCTCTGTCTGTGCCAGGGTCAGCTGCTCCTTTGGACACCAAACGAGCGGGGACTTCATTTTATTTTTCAGGTACATGTATGTACTATGCAATACACTGAAGAAGCTCCTGCCCTCACCATAAAAAGTCATTTACAGCTTCAAGCATGTATTTGTCTGTTTTATTAAGGACTTGATTTATATGTCTTGGTTATCTGCTTATTTGTCTTAAAACTTCACTTTACTTATTTTGGAAATACTTTTTTGATCTTTGGAACCAATTACTGTTTTTCCATAGAGTTATGGACTCAGGTTACAATTGTTTCAACTTACAATGGTCATCCTAGAGCCAGTTAATATTATAACGTGAGGGATAACTGTATGGCGATCTACTTTACAGCACCCACATGGACCATATTAAAATAGACAGCCGATGTTAATGGCATGTTTGGCGACTTGTACAGAGGTCATTTTGCAGAGAGGTGGAGGAAGTAAACTATGCCCATTACCCATTGTGAAAGGTGGATCATGTGTTATTTATAAATGTTACTTCTCATTGTAATTCTGCTTGTGAAGATAATGAGATACACCACATATCACCAATCATGGAGTCCATGTGTAAGCAAAAGCATAAACACCAACACGAGGACACATATACGAAATAAATTCATATTTTATTGATACATATATATCAAATAAATGACAGACATAATGAATAAAAAAAGAGCGGCATTGCAGGAAGATACAATGGTAAAAAAAGGGAATCACGCCCCCTGAGGAAGCGTTGGCAAAACGCGCGTTGGGGTTCGGTGTCCCTCCAGCCTACGGTCTGTATATGGTCCTTTAAGCCTTTTTGTGTTGTACCTCCAGTATTGACGTTCATTGCTGCTGTTCATTTAACCTTTTGGTTGCAGGCTGTATTTCCTGTTGTCTTTAGCACTCTTTCTGTTAATGGTATACAATAAAGTTGGTGTTTGGTGACCATTATATATCAAAAATCCTCTTCTGCTGCTATAAGGACACTATATGCTCCTTTATTTATTATACAGCACGGTGCACTTTCTTGTCAGGCGGTGGTTGGCGGTGATTCCCTCTTTTTACCATTGTATTTTCCTGCAATACTGCTATTTTTTATTCATTATGTCTGTCATGTATTTGGTATATATGTATCAATAAAATATGAATTTATGTTGTATATGTGTACTCGTGTTGGTGTTTAAGATAATAAGATAATTACACAGAAGTGATCCCCACAGTACAGGAAGGGTCAGCCTATTATAAGACTCTGTGGCCGGAGTGCAAAATGCAAGATATCAGGATTTTCTTTTTTAAATATTGTACAAGGCTTGCACACTTAAATATAAATTTTTTCAGATGACACTAAACTGTGTAAAGTAATTAACACTGAAGAGGACAGTATACTGCTACAGATGGATCTGGATAGATTGGAGGCTTGGGCAGATAAGTGGCAGAAGAGGTTTAATAATGACAAATGTAAGGTTAGGCACATGGGAATGAATAATGCAAGTCACCCGTACATACTAAATGGTAAAACACTGGGTAACTGACATGGAAAAGGACCTAGGAATTTTAGCCGACAGCAAACTAAGGGTACTTTCACACTAGAGTTTTGGATTCCGTTTGTGAGATCCGTTTCAGGGCTCTCACAAACGGTCCAAAACGGATCACTTAAGCCCCAATGCATTCTGAATGGATAAGGATCCGTTCAGAATGCATCAGTTAGGCTCCGTTCCGCCTCTATTCCGTTATGGAGGCGGACACCAAAACTCAGAATGCAGCATTTTGGTGTCCGTCTGAAGAGGCGGAGCCCAACAATCAGTTTTTTTTTTACAGTGTAAGTCAATAGGGACGGATCCGTTTTCAATGACAATATGGTGCATTTGAAAATGGATCCGTTCCCCATTGACTTTCAATGTAATTCAAAACGGATCCGTTTTGGACTTTGTCATTTTTCTTTAAACCTAATGCAAACGGATCCGTTCTGAACAGATACAAACGTTTGCATTATAGGTGAGGATCCGTCTGTGCAAATAAACAGACGGATCCGCACCAACGCAAGTGTGAAAGTACCCTAAGCTGTAGAAACCATCGTCAGGCAGCTACTGCCAAGGTAATGGGTTGCATCAAAAGGGGCATAGATGCCCGTGATGAGAACATAGTCCTACCACTTTACAAATCACTGGTCAGACCACACATGGAGTACTGTGTACAGTTCTGGGCTCCTGTGAACAAGGCATACATAGCAGAGCTGGAGAGGGTTCAGAGGAGGGCAACTAAAGTAATAACTGGAATGGGGCAACTACAGTACCCTGAAAGGTTATCAAAATTAGGGTTATTTACTTTAGAAAAAAGACGACTAAGGGGAGATCTAAAAACTATGTATAAAGATCTCAGGGGTCAGTACAGAGATCTATCCCATCATCTATTTATCCCCAGGACTGTGACTGTGACAAGGGGACATCCTCTGCGTCTGGAGGAAAGAAGGTTGTTTTTGATATATGTGGCATTTGAAACCAATAACTCTTATTTGGTTATTTGAATATATATTTTTTATTATTATTATTATTATTATTTTTTAAGTACACATGGGGCTTTCATTTTTCTGTTTTGTGAGTACACAGCAATGGAGAAAGAAGGATGGTAATATCCCATCTCTGTCTTTTCTATGGTGGTCCTAACTCACAACCACCTCCCTGTTACTGCACAATCCTCAAGCAGCTGCAGACTCTGTAAGGACTTCAGAAATACCCTTGCAACGTTATATGCAGACCATTCAGTTTACAGTAATTCAAACTTAGGGTCCTTTCCGCAGCATGCTGCGCTTTTTGTTCCGTCCAATAATCCGGAACACTTGCCGCAAGGCCGGATCCGGAATTAATGCCCATTTAAAGGCACTAAGCTGGATCCTCAGAATGCAAGTGTGAAAGGACCCTTAGACGGGACTCCAAATCAATACTGAGCGTAAGACTTTAGCTCATAATAGGTAATCCAAAGAAAAGGAGGAAGGCAGCCCACGTACTGGATTGCAAAAGATAAAGTGGCTTTTTGTTCCTGGTAGTTTGATCCAGTGATTAAATGTTTCGGCTTAACAGAAGGGTTCTTCAATCAAGTACGTGTGTGCTGCCTTCCATTTTCTTTATAGTCATTTGACGGTCCACAACTGACTAATGTGAATACATACACACAGGTTGCGCCAAGCCTATTGTTTTCTGCTGTATCACACTATTATTTAACAGGGTTGTGCCAAATATTGGCACTTGAATGGGAGAAGAAGCTATAATTACCCTGTATAGCCTCAGGCGCACAGGTAAACGCAGCAGACGCACAAGGCCTCTACCGGGGTGTCGGCAATTGGAGCCATGCCAATCTGATATTGCTGATTTATAGGTCATCAATATCGGATGCTGCACAACCCATTTAAGCAGGACCGATTTACCAGAATTCCACTGTAGTGAATTTACCCAGCATCTAAGCAAAAACACTGCACTTTTTGTCCGCATCCACATCAGCTTGCACCAAAAACATTTTAATTAAGCACATGATGGCATTTTTCAATTTGTGTGGCATTGGCCGACCCCTGGGATATTAAAAAATTTAAAGAGGCGCCTGGAAGTACTAGCATTTGGACATGCCAAATGAGAATATGGCATAAGTCATAACCACAAGAAATGAAAATACGGAAGCATATTACCTCACAATCACTGCTCAAGAGGAGTGTATGGACAGAAACTAGAAGTACTACTGCTGAATTGATCTTAGTGCTCAACACTTGGCAGGTGCGGTGACACTGCTTAACATGCCCACACTGCCTTGGGGTGGAATACAGTGCACACTTTCAAAAACCATCCCCTCTTGCCTACACAGTGGCATGCATCTATCATTAACTCTAGTTTAAACATATATATATTTTGCATAGAGATGTATTGAATTTACTTATCAATACTGTTAATACAATGGTACCCCAAAAATATACCAGTAAACCTATGTCAAAAGAACACTCTTTCAGCATATACTATATATGGCCATAGAAGTCTGTGGGCAAGTCAGAAGTAGACATCCGGTGATTTTCACTAAACCTGTATTGTTTAAATGTAATACAAGTATCCGTTTTTAACTGACAAGGACAACATAGCATCTGCAATGCAATAATAAACGGCATCTAAACAGGCAGCATATAAAATACATTAGAAACATTGAATTCCTTAGAAGTATAAATGTTATACTGGCGTTGTGTGGATATGTTGCCATAATAAGTGCAGCGCTGTAGAAAATGTTTGCTCAGTAAATGTGAGCGAGTCTTATCTCTACTTCTTAATTTCATCTCCAATACCTGAGAGAGCTGTCAGGTTAGTGAAAGCTGTGTCGCCCTAGAATGACTGTGGCTTCCGGGTGAGAGAAGGCTGTATGCAGCTATAAAGAGCAGAGATCATTAGCCCTTCAGTTCCTCTCTAGACTGCAGTGGATTGCTGGCTCCAAGTTATGCTGACAATGCTGGAAGGAGCATTGGCCCAATCACAAAAATCATCCAGCGAATAAACTGCTCTAACAAAAGCAACAGATAAAACATTTGAAATAAATCGTATGGTGTGAAATCAGGACTGCATCTCAATAAATAACGATTACTGAATCTGCACTTACGTTAAAAGCGGTTGTCCAGACTAAGGCCTCATGCACACGGCGGGTGCCCGGCCGTGGCCGTATTGCAGTCCACAAACAGCGGGTCCGCAATATGTGGGCACCGGCCATGTGCTCCCTGCATAACAGATGCGGACCTCTTCACATGTTCTATTTTTTTGCGGTGCGGACGGATCACGGACCCATTCTAGTTCAATGGGTCTGGATCCGTACCGGGCACCACATGGACGTTGCCCGTGCAATAGGGACTGCAAACTGCGGTTGCCAAAGCACGGAATGGCCGCACAACGGCCATGTTCAAGAGGCCTAAGAAAAAGACTTTTTGACAGTTACAATGACATACCATCCTTGCAAATGTGACCACTGAGGCCAATGTTGGCTGCGGTGGCGCCATATCCAAGAACAGACCCGTCAATATGGGCTGCATTGCAGGAATGGAGGGCGCCTGGAAAGGTAAGTGTAGCTGGCCATGCTATCTTTAATTTGGCCAGACAACCCTTTAACACAAGCAGTGTGTGGACCTGCTCACCGCACAGAAAAACAGGGCTGGCTCCCAGGTACAAAGTTAGCTGTATAATTGGAAGGTATCCAGCAATTGGGAAGAAAATCCAGTAGCTTTATTTGGGACACCGAAAATTAAAAATCCAAGTTGCTTACATGTTTTGAGCATGCAACATTAAAGCATAGAGTGTCACTGACTTAACAGAAGGTACAGGGGACATGTCTAATTACATCAC
Organism: Bufotes viridis; assembly: GCA_033119425.1. NCBI lineage: Eukaryota > Metazoa > Chordata > Amphibia > Anura > Bufonidae > Bufotes > Bufotes viridis. The sequence goes on from CM065591.1 coordinate 216,774,635, forward strand.
AGCAGGTACAGGGGGCGTGTCTAATTACATCACAGCAGGTACAGAGGGGCGTGTCTAATTACATCACAGCAGCTACAGAGGGGCGTGTCTAATTACATCACAGCAGCTACAGAGGGGCGTGTCTAATTACATCACAGCAGCTACAGAGGGGCGTGTCTAATTACATCACAGCAGCTACAGGGGGCGTGTCTAATTACATCACAGCAGCTACAGGGGGCATGTCTAATTACATCACAGCAGGTACAGAGGGGCGTGTCATTACATCACAGCGGCTACAGGGGGCGTGTCTAATTACATCACAGCAGCTACAGAGGGGCGTGTCTAATTACATCACAGCAGCTACAGAGGGGCGTGTCTAATTACATCACAGCAGCTACAGAGGGGCGTGTCTAATTACATCACAAGCAGGTACAGAGGGGCGTGTCTAATTACATCAAAGCAGGTACAGAGGGGCGTGTCTAATTACATCACAGCAGCTACAGGGGGCGTCTAATTACATCACAGCAGCTACAGAGGGGCGTGTCTAATTACATCACAGCAGCTACAGGGGGCGTCTAATTACATCACAGCAGCTACAGAGGGGCGTGTCTAATTACATCACAGCAGCTACAGAGGGGCGTGTCTGATTACATAACCGCAGCTAGAGAGGGGCCTGTCTGATTACATAACCGCAGCTACAGAGGGGCCTGTCTGATTACATAACCGCAGCTACAGAGGGGCGTGTCTGATTACATAACCGCAGCTACAGAGGGGCCTGTCTGATTAGATCACAGCAGCTAAAGAGTGACATGTCTATTTACATCATAGCAGGTATGTGGAAACAGAAAATATCCTCTGGATAGGCCATCCAGACAGGCCACCCGTGCGGCCTTCTCCAGCTTTTCCTAGGCCTGTGCCGGCATGTTCATGTATCACGAGGCCTAGGAGTAGCAAATCTGTGGGGTTCCTGGATGTCAGACCCCACCGATCAGATACTGATGATCTATCCACAGGATAGGTCATCAGTATAAAAGACCTGGGAAAACCTTTTTTTTTTTTTATCAAATCTTTTTTATTGTTACAAATCTAGCAATTTTTGAAACAGTATCCAAGTATCAGTCTTTTTCAAGTTCTTACAGTTACACTACAGCTTAAAAGTACATGGTGACTTAAAGACATAAACATATCTTTATCACATATATAGACTTATTTCCCATATAGCATAGAAAGGCAAGTAAGAAAACTCCCCTTCCCCTAGGGAAAACCTTTTAACTCCTGCAGAAAATACATAGGGAAATAAAATAACTGAAATCATCAAATGATGAAAATCAGTCACAGTGACCAGGTAGGCTGCAAAACTAAGGGGCCCAATGTCAGGAAACCCCATCACCATTATAAACCTTGAATCCCTGATACAGGGGAAGGATCCAGGAATGCATGTAGTTTATCACAAAGATCCTAGAATCTGCATTCAGAAGCAGAAACAGAGGTGCCAGACCACGCTATGTTCGTCTGACAGATCTGCAACACCTGAATGATTCTGTTACATCAACCAGATCTGTAAATCTATCTGTATTTGGAATGAACGTGCATTGACGTGCATTTTATTAAGAATCCATTTTGTCAGATTTCTTTATGATTTTGAGTTAAAAGTAAACAAGTGAAGATGTTGCAGGGTTTCACTCAATACCATTTATTACAGAAATATTTACTGGGTGAGAGGACCAGGGCTTGTTTAGACAATGTCTTGCTATGACAGTTGTGACAAATGGTGAACCGATAAGAAAAAGAAACAGGACAGCAGAATGAAGAACAAGTCAATGTCATGCTGTCATGGAGGCACTTGATAAACATTATTAGTCTATTACTCACCTGGCCTCATCGTTCATTGTGCTGTGGCCAATAGGAGCCATGAAGCTCACCAACTTGCTATGTACATGATATCTGCAACAACAAAAGGTTATCCATAAGACTAACATTACAACTTCCCCATACAGTATGTTTCATTATATACAGGGCAAATGTCTTTATAAACTATTTCCATATGATATGAATTAGAAATGAGCGAATCTCATATTTTGAAATTCGTTCACGCTTCGTTTACTGGTAAAAGGTGAATTGCGTTATGGATTCCGTTACCACAGACCATAACACAATTCCATGACGGACTGCATAACAGAATGCATTTATAGGCATTCCGTTATTCATTCCGTCATAATAGAAGTCTATGGGCTGCAAAACGGATCCATTCCGTTTCCGTTATGCAGGGGAGTCCCATAGACTTCTATTATGACGGAATGAATAACGGAATGCCTATAAATGCATTCTGTTATGCAGTCCGTCATGGAATTGTGTTATGGTCTGTGGTAACTGAATCCATAACGCAATTCACCTTTTACCAGTAAAAAAAGCGTGAACAAATTCCATAACCTGAAATTCGCTCATCTCCAATATGAATGTCACGTGCATGTAAATAAGTATAGAATTCACAATAATTTTTCACAGGTCAGTCTCCAATTTTTAACATACACCCCAACACTATGCATAGATGAAGAAGGCAATTTAGGGTACTTTCACACTAGCGGCCAGGAACTCCGGCAGGCTGTTCCGGCAAGAGGGGGGGGGGGGGGTTTGCTGGGGTCTAGGGCTGGTATTCCAGTGGCAGCATGGCAAACATGCCGAGAGGCGGCCGGAATAAAAGTACGACATGTAAATCACCGGAAATGGGTGCCAGCATTCCTGATCCCGATCAGGTGTCCAAAATCAATACAAAAGGATAACCGCAGCATCCTTATGATGTATTCTGAGACTGTTTCTTTTTGCACAGTGTATTGAGGTATCTGATCGCACCACTGCTGATCAGATACTTATGTCCTATCCCGTGGATAAGCGATGAGATCTTATAGTATCTTATGGTGGGACAACTCCTTTAGGACCCATTTACATTGGGCCATTCGTGTTATATCTGCTCATATGTTGAAAATTATAATCATTATAGACCAGTGTAAATTAGGAAACATCAGCAATACACCATTATAAAACAACAATGATTACACAGATATGAAAATATTTCTAAATGCAAAGGCTGCTCATGGTCATCCAGTTAAAGTGGGTTGCTGGCTGAATAATACAGGTGGTACCCATAAGTGATGGCATGGAAAAGGATCACTCTGCTGTAACTGGGCAATAACCTGATTTGGTCTCCCTCTGTGCTAAGGGATATGTCTTATATAGTAGCAGCCAGTTTGTCACAGTTATAGCTAGAAATGTCACTATTAAGCTAGTCAATAAGCAGAGACACGATTATTATCCAGCTGAGTCTTTCATCATTTCTCGCACTCCCTCTTTGCGCCACAGTCCTTTTCTTCTTTTTTTTGCTGGTCTTCTTTGCCCCGGCCAACAAGATTGATTCTTCTGGAGTAGGACAGGTAAGCGCATGTTACGGGAAGAACTTTAGGCTGAGGATAACACAGTGAGTGACTGTATTTAGCCACACACTAGGTTGCGGTCATTTTTTCTTCTTTTAAGTGTATGTGGTGGAGGGAACTGTCTGGCATTATGAGGGGAGCTTTTCGAAATAAAGGGTGTTCATTGTGCAGTGCTCCAGATGGCGACCAAAATGGTCGCCAAAGCGCCTTAAAATTTGCAGATGGCGACAAGACTTTTTAGCCTTGTCGCCATTTGCGACAGGGTTGCCGCGCTGTAGCCCCAGCGCAGGCGTTCGCTCAGCAGAACAGGGGAGAAGGAATCAGTTCCTCCCCCCTGTACTGCGGCCACCAATAAAAAGAGGGGAAGGGGGGAGGGGCTGTGGCCACTGCGCTACCAATGATGTTAACTCAACCATTAATTCAAATACAGGAGGCGGGTGTCGTCGGCAGAATCACATAGCCGGCACCCGATCTCTAGGACAAGGCGCAATTCCAAAAAATTTTTTTTATTTATTTTATATATATCTTTTTGCGTGGTATAGAATGGTATCGAGTATCGCAATACTTTATGGTATCGAAAGCGAATCAAAAATTTGGTATTGTGACACCCCTAATGTGTAGTGCTGGCTCAATACCGTGACCTGCGTCTCATCTTCTAGTCTTTTTTTATTATAATTATATATATTTTCAATTTGGCTCCTACATTTTTCAGTTTAGGAGCAAATGGCTCCTGTTTATTTTTTTTTGTTTTGGAGCACTGTAGTGGTTACCCTATTGGAGCACTGAGGAAAGTGGCATTTGTGGCAAATGTATACACTATAATAGCTAATTGTGGCTTATTTTTAAATAAATAGGGCTATTGAGGCCAGAACTATTGAGTCTGAGGAAATAGGTGACCCCAATAGGGTGGTGTGGCTGGAAATAAAAGGACTCAACGGTGGCTGGCACTATTGGGAAATTAGGGGAATTCGGTAACTAATGTGTCTGCGCCAAAAATCAGTGGTGCAATTTGGCGCACCTAGGGTTTCTACACTTTTCTCCAACATACTCGACTTAGTGGAATGGGGCAGAGCTACACATGAAAGGGGACAGGGCCCATCTTTAGGATTAGTAAATCTTGTCTTTTTTTTTTTGGAGGTGTACAATTCTACCTTTGGTTCTGGGGCTGCTTCAGCACACCGAGCATCTCAGACACATGTCCCGGATTTTTAGCATTATGGTCAAAATATTGAACTTTGTATATCATTTTTCAAATTCAGTATCAGTATGTTAATAGTATTTGCCCAGGGACACATTGTCTAAAACCGGTACACAGCAATTTCTGCTGCAAATTTTACCACTTTTAAAGGGCAACTGTCATATTTTTTTTATTTGCTAGTTTATTAGAGCTAGGCATGAATTAGTCTGTCAATGATTGTCAAAAGATCTGTAATTACCTTATAATAACAGCTTTCATTAATGTCCCCTGTCCCTTTCCACTGCTCCCTTAAAAGACAGTTGCTACGGCTTGTCTGTCTCTGGCTAAGAAGACAGGAAAACGGAGGGGAGGTCCTTCTAGGGTTGGGCAATATCAGAAATATTAATATATGCCCATTTAGAAGAAAAAAACACTTGGAGACATTATACTGTATGGGGGCTGCTACAAGGAGACGTTATACTGTATGGGGGCCACAAGGAGACGTTATACTGTATGGGGGCTGCTACAAGGAGACGCTATACTGTATGGGGGCAGCCACAAGGAGACGTTATACTGTATGGGGGCAGCCACAAGGAGACGTTATACTGTATGGGGGCAGCCACAAGGAGACGTTATACTGTATGGGGGCGGCCACAAGGAGACGTTATACTGTATGGGGGCGGCCACAAGGAGACGTTATACTGTATGGGGGCGGCCACAAGGAGACGTTATACTGTATGGGGGCAGCCACAAGGAGACGTTATACTGTATGGGGGCAGCCACAAGGAGACGTTATACTGTATGGGGGCAGCCACAAGGAGACGTTATACTGTATGGGGGCAGCCACAAGGAGACGTTATACTGTATGGGGGCAGCCACAAGGAGACGTTATACTGTATGGGGGCAGCCACAAGGAGACGTTATACTGTATGGGGGCAGCCACAAGGAGACGTTATACTGTATGGGGGCAGCCACAAGGAGGCGTTATACTGTATGGGGCAGCCACAAGGAGACGTTATACTGTATGGGGGCAGCCACAAGGAGGCGTTATACTGTATGGGGGCAGCCACAAGGAGACGTTATACTGTATGGGAGCAGCCACAAGGAGACGTTATACTGTATGGGGGCAGCCACAAGGAGACGTTATACTGTATGGGGGCAGCCACAAGGAGACGTTATACTGTATGGGGGCAGCCACAAGGAGACGTTATACTGTATGGGGGCAGCCACAAGGAGACATTATAATGTATGAGGGCAGCCACAAGGAGACGTTATACTGTATGGGGCAGCCACAAGGAGACATTATAACGTATGGGGGCAGCCACAAGGAGACATTATAATGTATGGGGGCAGATGCATGAAGACGTTATACTGTATGAGGGCAACAAGGTGACATTATAACCCCTTTACCAAAGAAGTATAATGTCTCCTTGTCGCCCCATACAGTATACAGTAATGTCTCTTTATTGCTCCAGTATAGGGGCCACAGGGAGGCATTATAGTGGGGGGCTTCTACTGCTGGGCCTCCTGACAGGTATATTCCCCATCTCCTTCTAGCGTGTAGAGAAGCCCTGTGCAGGGGCTACAGCTGGGGCCTAGGAGGAGAGGACCACTATTCTTTTACCTGCTTCTCCCTCCTTGGACAGTGGCAGGCCAGGATCTGGAGAACTCCCTGAGAGAGACCTGCATGGCCTCCCTCACTTGCTGCTGTCCCAGCACTTCCTGTCTTTGGTGGTGGGCGGGGCTAGGAGCCAGGAGGCAGCGGCTGCTGCGGGGAACTTCATGTGCCGATCCCCAGGGTCTCCAGTTTCCAGTGCCCCCAGCTTTTTCAGGCCCTTCTGTGGACTCCGGGATGCGGTTACAGTACGTAAAGGGCCGCTCTGTGCCCGCAGGTCCCGGGCTTTGTGTCAGTTCGGGGGGGGGGGCAGAGTCATGGCAAAATAGGAGAAAGCAGGAGGCAGCCGCTGCGGGGACCAACACTTACTTTGTGCAGGCGCAGTACATAGACGTTTTAGGAGCAGTCGCCACACGTGCCATAGCTACGTGCACCTGCTGACTGACCCCCCTTGTGTTTCTGTTTAGTATGTGAAAAAAAGAGTTCTTGTGACACTTGCGTTTTCTTGAAGCAGCAGTCGCCGGGGTACTGGAGTCAGTCCTTTACTCCTTTTCAGTTCATGTAAAAAGAATATAGTCCAGAGACCGCGCTGAAGGAGAGCGATATGTATAAGGATCGTGATGAAATGTTGTTTCTTCAAATAGCTGATGATAACGCCATTGGTCAACCGCACTTGGACACCAGAGATGGACTTGCTAAACACAAAAAAAACACACACAATTGCGCAGGACACCCCAGGTAAGTAGCAAAAGTGAATTTTAATGTACTCACAAGATAAGTGCGTACAGTCGCACAACAAAATCGCACATAAAAAGATCGTGTCTGTCGCGGTGAACGCTGCTGCCCGACCCGGGTTTCGCCTGGATAGCTTCGTCAGGGAGCTTACTGGGTAGTTGAACCCGGAAGTAGTTATATAGCCTGAAAGGCTTATTACATGTGACGTAAGTGCAATGATAGACATGAAAAATACATATTGAAAACATAATAAAAATCCCAATGATAGGCTAAATAGTCAGTTACCGATAAATAGATAAAACCAACCGCTGACGCGGTTCTAATAACAAAACCGCACCAAACTGACGCGGTAATAAAATTCATAAAATTACAACCGGGAAAATACACAGAATGATAAAGAGAATAATAGGATCATAAAAAGAACTAACACCTAAAACTACACAACTGGAAAACTAAAAAAACACAAAATAGGTGAATCACATAGCACCACAAATCGCATCAAAATCGCATATAGTTTCTGGTGAAAAAATTCAAATTGCAGATGACAGTGGGGAGTCAAAGAATAGACCCAATATGGATGCAGACAATATATATGTTCATAAAATAGCTTTAATATCCCACTCTATGTTCAGCCCCACTGGTTGGAGAGTGCCCAGTTCAAAAATCCAGAATGCTTCTCTTTTGTTAATTTGTTGTATAGGGTTGCCCCCCCTCCAATTTAACATAACTGATTCAATCGCCATGAACCGTAAGCCCACTGGATTTTTTTGGTGGATTGTAGCAAAGTGGGCTGACACACTATGTGTCATAAAACCCTTTTTAATATTCCTCACATGTTCTGCGATTCTCGTTTTTAGTTTACGCAGGGTCCTCCCTATATACTGCATGCCGCAAGGACATTCCAGCAAATAAATGACACCTGCGGTCTCGCAAGACATATTACCTTTGATCTTACAGACTTTCTGATTTGATCTACTCGTCACTTCTTTAATATTCTGAGTGGACTTATCGTTTTTATTGCGGTTTTTGCAATTCCCGCAAAAACCACACCATGTGAATTTGCCTGTAAGTTTCTTCTGTTCGGGTTTGGTGGGAATATAACTTTGGACTAATTTATTCCGAAGGGTGGGGGCTTTTCTGAACACAAAAGGGGTTTATCCGGAATGGAGGGGCCTAAGACTGGATCATTTTTTAAAACATACCAATTTCTCTTAATAATATTTTTGAGAGCAGGGCACTGTGCGGAAAAGGTGGTAAGATATGCAAATTTAAAACGATCATCAGCATCTCTTCTTGTCTTTTTGGTAATTGTCTCTCCAGGGGATTTTGATATAACCTTCGCCATTTTTTGACCTCTAGTCTGTCAGATTCCAATTTACTCTGGTTATACCCCTTGTCCATAAATTTTTGGGCTATGATTGCACTTTGCTTTTCATAATCTGCAATCTCCGTGCAATTTCTCTTTATTCTCTGAAATTGACATTTCGGGATATTTTTAATCCATGGATCATAATGGCAACTAGAGGCATCAATATAACCATTTCTATCTGTTGGTTTAAAATAGGTGGTAGTATGTATGTTGCCATTATGGATCGATATTTCAAGATCCAAAAATTGCACTCTTTCTTTACTGATATTTTCAGTGAAGACAATATTCCACTCATTATCATTAATATAGTCCAAAATTTTTTTAAAGAAGACTCATCCCCCTGCCAAATGCAGAAACAGTCGTCAATATAACGTTTCCAAGTGTGTAGATGATTATTAAGTGCCGATGTAGATGGATGAGGGTCTAGATACAAGAACTCCCAATACGCCATAAAAAGGTTCGCAAAACTAGGTGCGAATTTCGCACCCATAGCAACTCAGATATTTGGAGATAAAAAATATCATTGTACCAGAAAAAATTATGAGTGAGACAATACACAATGCATTCTAAAATGAAATTTTTTGTTTTTCCAACAGTTTTTCATCTTGATCTAGAAAAATTTTACACTTTCCAACCCAATATTCATAGGAATAATTGTATAAAGGGACGTAACATCGACCGTCATAAGATAGGTATCATCTGGCAATTGGTCCAGACTTTGTAGTAGCTCTAAAACCTGTCCTGTATCTCTCAGATAGGATTTAGTACTGGACACATACTTTTGTAAGAAGGAGTCCACGTATTCAGAGAGTCTGCTAGTGATAGACTCCAAACCAGATACAATTGGTCTACCCGGGGGGGTCTTAGCGTCTTTATGGACCTTGGGCAAATAGTATATCACGGGGATTTTTGGATGTGCACAATTTAGATATTCATATTCTTTTTTATTTAGAATACCTTCTTTCTTCCCCTTATCCAAAAGGGTCCCTAACTGTTTCTTAAACTCCATAGTTGGATTACCTTTTAGTTTTTTATATGTGGTCTGATCACTGAGGATTCTTTCCATCTCTTTCTCATATTGATGCTTGATGGAAAAAGCGGTATCTACTGACCGTTTTATTCATACCAATTTAAGGAATAAGTCCAGTTTCTATCCGGTGAATAAAGACAATGAATGTCTGAAGGCCTTCAAGAGGGGAGTCCTGAAGGGCCTCCAGGACATTAATATTCAGAACGTCAGACCGAACATGACAAAAAAAGATAGGGAAGCTCTAGAAAATCTTGAAAAAAATCATAATTTAGTTATCAAGCCAGCTGATAAAGGGGGAGGGATTGTGGTCCTGGACAAGCATCAATATGAGAAAGAGATGGAAAGAATCCTCAGTGATCAGACCACATATAAAAAATTAAAAGGTAATCCAACTATGGAGTTTAAGAAACAGTTAGGGACCCTTTTGGATAAGGGGAAGAAAGAAGGTATTCTAAATAAAAAAGAATACGAATATCTAAATTGTGCACATCCAAAAATCCCCGTGATATACTATTTGCCCAAGGTCCATAAAGACGCTAAGACCCCCCCGGGTAGACCAATTGTATCTGGTTTGGAGTCTATCACTAGCAGACTCTCTGAATACGTGGACTCCTTCTTACAAAAGTATGTGTCCAGTACTAAATCCTATCTGAGAGATACAGGACAGGTCTTAGAGCTACTACAAAGTCTGGACCAATTGCCAGATGATACCTATCTTATGACGGTCGATGTTACGTCCCTTTATACAATTATTCCTATGAATATTGGGTTGGAAAGTGTAAAATTTTTCTAGATCAAGATGAAAAACTGTTGGAAAAACAAAAAATTTCATTTTAGAATGCATTGTGTATTGTCTCACTCATAATTTTTCTGGTACAATGATATTTTTTATCTCCAAATATCTGGAGTTGCTATGGGTGCGAAATTCGCACCTAGTTTTGCGAACCTTTTATGGCGTATTGGGAGTTCTTGTATCTAGACCCTCATCCATCTACATCGGCACTTAATAATCATCTACACACTTGGAAACGTTATATTGACGACTGTTTCTGCATTTGGCAGGGGATGAGTCTTCTTTAAAAAAATTTTGGACTATATTAATGATAATGAGTGGAATATTGTCTTCACTGAAAATATCAGTAAAGAAAGAGTGCAATTTTTGGATCTTGAAATATCGATCCATAATGGCAACATACATACTATCACCTATTTTAAACCAACAGATAGAAATGGTTATATTGATGCCTCTAGTTGCCATTATGATCCATGGATTAAAAATATCCCGAAATGTCAATTTCAGAGAATAAAGAGAAATTGCACGGAGATTGCAGATTATGAAAAGCAAAGTGCAATCATAGCCCAAAAATTTATGGACAAGGGGTATAACCAGAGTAAATTGGAATCTGACAGACTAGAGGTCAAAAAATGGCGAAGGTTATATCAAAATCCCCTGGAGAGACAATTACCAAAAGACAAGAAGAGATGCTGATGATCGTTTTAAATTTGCATATCTTACCACCTTTTCCGCACAGTGCCCTGCTCTCAAAAATATTATTAAGAGAAATTGGTATGTTTTAAAAAATGATCCAGTCTTAGGCCCCTCCATTCCGGATAAACCCCTTTGTGTTCAGAAAAGCCCCCACCCTTCGGAATAAATTAGTCCAAAGTTATATTCCCACCAAACCCGAACAGAAGAAACTTACAGGCAAATTCACATGGTGTGGTTTTTGCGGGAATTGCAAAACCGCAATAAAAACGATAAGTCCACTCAGAATATTAAAGAAGTGACGAGTAGATCAAATCAGAAAGTCTGTAAGATCAAAGGTAATATGTCTTGCGAGACCGCAGGTGTCATTTATTTGCTGGAATGTCCTTGCGGCATGCAGTATATAGGGAGGACCCTGCGTAAACTAAAACGAGAATCGCAGAACATGTGAGGAATATTAAAAGGGTTTTATGACACATAGTGTGTCAGCCCACTTTGCTACAATCCACCAAAAATCCAGTGGGCTTACGGTTCATGGCGATTGAATCAGTTATGTTAAATTGGAGGGGGGCAACCCTATACAACAAATTAACAAAAGAGAAGCATTCTGGATTTTTGAACTGGGCACTCTCCAACCAGTGGGGCTGAACATAGAGTGGGATATTAAAGCTATTTTATGAACATATATATTGTCTGCATCCATATTGGGTCTATTCTTTGACTCCCCACTGTCATCTGCAATTTGAATTTTTCACCAGATACTATATGCGATTTTGATGCGATTTGTGGTGCCATGTGATTCACCTATTTTGTGTTTTTTTAGTTTTCCAGTTGTGTAGTTTTAGGTGTTAGTTCTTTTTATGATCCTATTATTCTCTTTATCATTCTGTGTATTTTCCCGGTTGTAATTTTATGAATTTTATTACCGCGTCAGTTTGGTGCGGTTTTGTTATTAGAACCGCGTCAGCGGTTGGTTTTATCTATTTATCGGTAACTGACTATTTAGCCTATCATTGGGATTTTTATTATGTTTTCAATATGTATTTTTCATGTCTATCATTGCACTTACGTCACATGTAATAAGCCTTTCAGGCTATATAACTACTTCCGGGTTCAACTACCCAGTAAGCCCCTGACGAAGCTATCCAGGCGAAACCCGGGTCGGGCAGCAGCGTTCACCGCGACAGACACGATCTTTTTATGTGCGATTTTGTTGTGCGACTGTACGCACTTATCTTGTGAGTACATTAAAATTCACTTTTGCTACTTACCTGGGGTGTCCTGCGCAATTGTGTGTTTTTTTTGTGTTTAGCAAGTCCATCTCTGGTGTCCAAGTGCGGTTGACCAATGGCGTTATCATCAGCTATTTGAAGAAACAACATTTCATCACGATCCTTATACATATCGCTCTCCTTCAGCGCGGTCTCTGGACTATATTCTGTTTAGTATGTGTTGGAGGTGTGGCGACCTCCTTCTCAGTCGTGCACACCTGACTAGTTTTTCTGCCCTAGATGCTGGTTTTCAATCAGAGTGAGTATAAAGCTGAATGTGTACTCACATTACCTGCTAGTAGCCATCTGGCTCCAGGAAGAGTGAAGAGTGCATAGTGGGCTCGGCATGCATGTTGGTACCTGCATCCCTGGATCTAATGGAGGCTGTTACAGCACCAGAAGGGGTTAATAAGTACGGTCTATCCCAGCATGCTTGCTGGGCCCACAATCCCTGGATTTTATGTGGCTGTCGTGGCCCATAACAGGTAGGACTTAGCGTTAGGAGGATTTTATATGGCTGTCATGGCCCATAGCAGGTCAGATTTAGCGTTTGTACCCACTCTAGGAGACAACCGTGACGGGGTGAGTGGGCTTACTACCTTTTGATCAAAATGTAAACTAACGTCTCCACTGTTTGCATGCGATATCACTAATGTCCTCTTATAGCTCCCATCTTGGGCAGTGCTCTGGTTGCAGGGTGCTGTTGCATCTTTTTGTTTGTATGTATAATTGCCATAGCTACGTGCACCTGCATACAGGTGGTGCTGACTGACCCCCCTTGTGTTTCCGACCGCTCCTATGACGTCATTAAATACCACGGTTATTAGGAAACTGTGATATCGCCATATCGCAGTTTCTTAATACCGCGGTATATTGCCCAACCCTAGGTCCTTCACACTGTATGCCTGCATTAGGCTTCAGAGTGAGGAGGCGTGTCTCTCAGTAATCCAATCTAATTGGCTGGCAGGGAGCTGTTGGCTACAGCAAGTGTGTATGGGAAATGAGGGAAAGCAGTTTTGGCTTCAGAAAACTGGCAGAGGAGCCATCTTGAGAAGGTCCTCATATTGTTAATTTTTAAACAGCCGTAACTAGATTTTTTGATGAAAACATGATCGTTACCCTTTAATGTAGAAAGGTTAAATCTGCAGCTAAATCTGCCCCATATGCAGCTACCCTGAGGGGGTGCAACATCTATATATATATTTTTATAGTTAATAACTGATACTGAAGAATATTGTTATCCATTTTCATTTCTTGATGACAATTTTTCAATTTTACTTTCTGTACATGATTATGGGGGAGCGAAAATCTTGCTTGAGCTGCTGTTAGCAATTAGAGATATGCTTTACAGTAGTCAGGTGGACGATAGGAACCTGCAGGCTAGAAATGTTCAATGAGTTCTATAAGAGTTTTCTAGGCATGCTCTGTGAGCTGTGCAGAGGTCATTGTTTTATTGTAATCCTGCCTGTGGTGATAATGAGCTGACTACTGAAATGTAAACTCTACAGAACATGACGCGTCAGATTTTTGATATTTTTTTACAAAGATTGTACAGCAGAAATTTTTTTTAAAAAAAGTTTAAACAGTAGGTCATTTTCTCAGGACACAGTCTCTTTCCTCCTTCTCTCCATGGTTCCCAGTCATCCCAACAGCCACTATGAATGCTATTTTACAGCCTTACAGACCACAATTTTTCACAACATCCTCAAAACTGATAGCTCCTACTGAGGTCTGCTTGATTTCTATGATAACATTTTTGTGTTTGTTGTTTTACAAATACCATTGACCATAGATTTTGTAATTTTGCACAGAAATAAACACTCTAATGCAATTATATGTACATAGGCTACGGAATGAGATCTGGAAAACCATGACTCTTTCTCTCTAAATCCTTTATTTGCATTTTTCTGGATATAAAGTAAAACATGCTTAAACTTTTCACTGAGGAAGGATGTTATGCTCAAATTGTAATTGAACATTTTGTTCACCGCTCTGCTACTGATGATCTGGCCCAGACTGTTCAATTGTCATCCGGAGCTGGGTAATAAGATTGCTACGGTAGGACCTTGATCTCACGGTGAACGAGTACAGTCCATGTCACACACACTGAAATAGTCTGCATTATTTCAAAGGCTTTGAGAGTGTGACTCAGTTGTGTGATGTTGTCAGCGGCTTTTGACTGAATCATGAATACATCCAATTATGTGTGATGCTGACAAAAAAGAATATTGATAGCCAATAATTACAGGCTTCTCAGGCCAACAAAGCAGCTCTTTCCTCTTTTAATAAATTATCCGAGAACATCAATCTTAAAAATTACTATGCCACAACTGACCCAGACTGACTTGCATGACTTTCTCTCTGATGTGCTTGCAACCAAGGAAGATTGTGGACACTGAAGCTTCTTGTGACTTATGAGTAGATAAAAATAGCCTATAAATGTGTTCTATGCCAATTAAACAATAGTAATAGTTTAGCAGAAAATACACTACCATCTGCTTTATTCAGTGGATTATATTAAACCACAATGCATCAATAGTGTCTTAAAGTTACATACAGTAACATTTACTGGCATCACGATGGCACTGCACAGAGTTCAAGAGAAGTGCGGCAATGTCTAAGAAAATTTATTAGTGATGGTGGTTGCTGAAATAACAGTGAAAACCACCCTTATGCAGACCAAATCCTAAGAAGGAGGCTTTACTAAAAAGCCTCAGCTTGAATGAACTGTAGAGACTTTGACATTACCTGCAATCATTTTTATCAGAAAGACATCTCCATGATTAGTGCTACTTGAAGGCTGTCTGGTCACTGTACACGTTTTAAAATATAGCAATTGCAAAATGTCTTGCGTTAATTATAACTTCTATTTTTCAAATAATGAAGGAAAACAAAATGCAACACACCAAGATAATAAGACCCAAGACTGCTTCTCTATACTGAATTTAGAGAACAGGAATGGATTAACATCTAGTACATTTTATGCTCTCCACATGGTCAGCTAGAGTCTTTCTACAACACAGGGCCG
Source organism: Bufotes viridis (assembly GCA_033119425.1). NCBI lineage: Eukaryota > Metazoa > Chordata > Amphibia > Anura > Bufonidae > Bufotes > Bufotes viridis. The sequence goes on from CM065591.1 coordinate 216,789,753, forward strand.
GGGGGGTCTTGGGGGTCTAGGCAGGCACCAGGGCTGTTTGGGAAAATGGAGATCCTTTGTTCAAATTCAGAACCATATACTGTGATATCAAAGTACACAGTAAAAGTAATGTTTTTCAGTTGTCATTGCAATTATTTTGCAAATCACCTCGTGGGCAAGCATGTCCTGCCTTCTCCCAGTTTTCTTATATAAAATTATTTATTACAGATCTGTTAACCCGTTGATGACCAGCACCATAAACGTATAGCGGAAATTGTCACTTTTAATCTGGCGCCTGTTTGTGAGAGCAGTAGGTGCCATACCCACCGGGTTTCTGATGTTTTGCAGACTGCAGAAATTTAACCCCTCAGATGCTGACCACGACATAGTGAAAATGCGGGAGCTGAGATTGGGGAAGCTGTTACCTTAATGTGATAGGCTGGAGCCTGCATGATAAAAATATTTTATCCATATCGTGTAACAGAAAAAAAAATTCTATATGGCCAATTTGCCATTTTTTGGTCAATTCATCTACCCCCAGAAATGTAATAAAAAGTGATCAAAAAGTCATACACAAGCTAAAATAGTATCTGTACTGATCACCACGCAAAAAATGGGCTCTGAAATATCTCCATAGATGTAAATATTTAAAAAAAAGCCATGGGGCTCAGAATATGGTGATAAAGAGAAAAAATAAATTTTTACAAAGTTTTTTCAGTATTAAAACACACACAAAAAAAACTATACAAATATAGTATCGTTGCAATGGTATTGACCCAGAGAATGAAGGTAACAAGTCAGTTTCACTGCATAGGGAATGCCACAGAAACAAAACCCATAAAAATGTGTCAGAATTGTTTTTTTTTTTCAATTTACACCCCATTTGCAATTTTTGCATATGTAGCAATTTGAAAGTAAGCGGAAAATAAAATGATGGCTCCTGGAAGGCCGGGATTAAAAAACAAAAACAGAAAATTTCTTGACCCTCTAAGAGTTGACATGCAAGTCAGGTGGGTAAGCTGACAGTACTTTTGGCATTTGAACTGTATACATGAACTATACAACTAGAAATGGGTAACTCACTAATTACACTTGAAATTTGGAGAACAGGGCCGATTCATACACAAATCATATGCATATACTCAGGTTGCTCTGTTACAGTCAATCCCATTATTTTACAACCACTTGTGCTACCTAACAATACATGCTATGTTCCTATCTGATTGAATGCATTGCCATTGTTTTCACATTTTTTATTTTCTAAATGTGTGTCTTTTCCATTATTTGGATCACTTATGATTTCTACAAACCTTCACAGAGCAGTCAGGTTACCCTTACCTCACTTTTCTCCCTTTGCTTGCTTTGGTGTCTACCTTCTTCTTGATCTTGCTTCTCAACTTTTGAATAGCAAGCCACTGCCTAGAAGATTGGATACAAGAGGTGCAAGCTCAGCAAAACACAGGAAAACGTTGGTCTCTTAATATATTTCCAATATTGCTTCAGAAAGCAAGGCATTCTAGCATAATATCACAGGCAGACCATTTACAACTCAATCCCTACTTCTAGTCAGGTGTAACTGCATATACTCAGTAATTGCTTCAATGCTAAATACTACAAAAAAAAAAAAAAATCAGTGTTCATTTACAGTCTTTGTATGCAATATATAAACTACTGCATTTTACTCAATTTTTTGAAATAAAAAATTGCAACGTAAAGAAAGTAAATACTGCTATACTCCATATTTGATGAAGTCAATTTAAAGAAAACTGGTACTGGAAATTCTGTGTATCTGAACATTTTCTACGTGTGCAATTTTATTCCAAGTGTAGAGTTCTAAAAGAGCAAGAACAGAACACACTGTAAAATCACAGCAAATGCTAGCTTACACCATAAACAAGTACACCATCTTCATTTCAGCAATAATTAACTTTCGTCTAGGGAGTTTAGCAGTAGAGATTAAGTTAGAGAGTTAAATAATAATTATGGAGATGATCAATGGTTAATCAATAAAGGGTATAGCTACCTGCCCCGGCAAAGAGCAAGAGGATTTAAAAGCTACTCCAACATGTGAACCAAACACCATTATGAATACATATTTTAACTGTGGTGTAGAGTAGATTAAGATGGAAAAACAAGCATTTAAATAGATTTTTACACAATTCCAGCAATCCCAGTTAATGCAAAAAAACAAAACAAAAAACCTTTGCACCTTACCCAATAACACAATAGAAAGGAAATTCAAATGTATGTTGCAAATGTGGAACTAGAAATGTCATAGCAATAAATATGATTTTGTAAGACATCATGAGATGAGATCAAATACACAAACAAAACAGAACCCACGTGTGCAATTTAATATAATATAATGGCCTGCTATGGATATTAATGAACCACATAAATATATGTCCTTTTTCCTGCTCTGCTATGACCATATTCTTAAATACTTTGTAACAGAGTATTCCCAAGAACTAATATTGTGGCATAAAGCTGTAACATATTGTACACTAAAATTATGAACTGTTTGAGTCAGACCTCTGCCATATTTCAATGTTTTTATGGAGTTTTTTCAAAAAGGGATAAGGAGATGCACATAAAGTAGTACAAGTCACAATAGCAACAACAAAAATAAAAGCAATGTCATAGCATTCTCTGAAATAATACTTGTACTACAAGAAAGGAAGCGGGAGATTAGGGAGGCAAACAAGTGGCTAAAGAACTGGTGTAAAAAGGAAGGGTTTGGGTTTATGGAGAACCGGGCCGACTTCTCTGTTCTCTGTCAGCTACAGGCTCTATCATAGGGACGGGCTGCACCTCAAAGGAGAAAGGGCAGCTGTCTAGAAGAGGACGATGGTGCAGATAGTGACCGGGGGCGAGGTAATGGAACTGGGGGAGGAAAGGAAGGAGGGATTATAACAGTTCATAAGGAAATGCTTAGGGTAAAAAATATCCCAAAACCTGTTAATGGTATGTACACATGCCAGAAGCCTGACCAATAAAAATGGAAGTAGTAATGTCTGAAGAAAACTATGACATAGTGGAAATAACCTGGACATGGCTGGATGATAACTATGACTGGGCAGTTAACATACAGGGTTACAGTTTGCAGAAAATTTTAAAGCCGGAATCAAATGGATCAGTCTGTCCCCATTCATTGTCAAAGGGGGCAAAACCGATCAGGATGCATAGCCGCTGCATGCTGTGATTTTGTGTACGTTTTGAGAAATGGAATGTTTTGGCCTGGTCTATTTGTATTAAATCAAAACTGAACAAACAAACAGATTTGGCACCATTACATTGATTTTCATGCTGGATCATTTTTTTTTTTTTTTTGTTTGTTATTAGTTCAGTTTTGATTTAATACAACTGAATCCGGACAAAACTGATGCACCTGGATATATTAAACGGCACGGTTCTGGTTAAGGTTACTTTAACACTGGCGGCAGCAGGGTCGGCAGGCTGTTCTGGCGAGATACAGCCGGACAAAAACTACAGCATGCTGCGGTTTTTGTCCGGCTGCCTCTCAGCTTGTTTGCCGTGCTGCGGCCGGAAATCTCATTATAGTGAATGGGGCCGAAATGGACTTCCAGCGGCACTGTGGGCTAGCGTTAGCACGGATCCGGCAGGCTGTTCCCCTGCCAGAACAGCCTGCCGGACCCTGCTGCCGCCAGTGTAAAAGTAGCCTAATTCTGGTTTTGCAATCCTCTGCAGGATCTCAAAACCGAAATAACAACGCAGATGTGAAAGTAGCCTAAGAGAGGCTATTAGTCTCACTAACTGGGACAATGTTCTCAAAAGCAAAAATGCAGCCACAAAATGGGATATTTCTAAATGCAACCTAAACTCTCATTGTGAGAGGTACATACATTAAGGGAATAAAAGGGTGAGGAATAAGAAAAAAACAAAAGTGGATAAACAGAAACTTATAGGAGCCAATAAATGACAAAAAGAAAGCATTTAAATCACTAAAACAGGAAGGTAGCGAGGAAGCATTGGAAAACTATAAGGAAAAAATTGAATATGTAAAAGACAGGTAAAGGCAGCCAAGTAGGAGACAGAGATTGTCAAACCGTAAAACTAACCCTAAGGCCCCATTCACACGTCCGTGGTGTGTTGCGGATCCGCAACACACCATGCCGGCACTCCCCATAGAGATGCCTATTCTTGTCCACAGGCTGCAGACAAGAATAGGACATGCTTTGGGAACTTAGAATATCCTAAGCTACTATCTTAGATTGATTTATGTATTATTTACGCATTATAATTCATGTAATGGTAATTTAATCTTTTCTTTTGTAATGCTATTACAATGTTTTGTATTATTTGTATATTTCAATAAAACCAAATTTACAAGAATAGGACATGCTCTATCTTTTGCGGCTCCGCAAATGTGGAAGCAGAGAGCACATAGTGTGCTCTCAGCATCACGTCCGGCCCCATTCACAATGAATGGGTCCGCATCTATTCTGCAGAATTGCGGAATAGATGCGGACGTGTGAATGGGGCTTAAAATGTTTTTCAGTTATAAAAATTGTACTCTTTAAACCTGAAAGTGTTGGTCAGTTAAAGAGTGGTGAGGGAGGAGTTGTAGAGAGAAAGCAAATTTAGTGAATATTTTTTTTTCTGCACTGTATAGAGAATAGTGTGATTAGTAAATTTCTAAGTAATTTCATTTAAAAAATCTGCTTGTATCCACCTGAAAAAAACTGTAATGTCATGGCCACTAGGGGTCTCACTTCCACCTAATTTGAATTTTACTGCCTGTTAGGCTAGATAAGTCTCTAGTAACAGACAATTAACAGAAAATGGGGGTGTCAGAGCTCGTTGAACTCTTGAGCCTAATAGAAGCACTGCCTCTACACAGCTTTTGACGAGCACAAATGGGTCTGTGTCTGCCAAGTCTCATCTTCCTCTCCTTACCAGTTTTCTGAGCTCCCTAGAAGTAGGGTTGTTTTGATACCAAAATTTTGCTTCGGTTTCGATACCATAAAAAAGTATTGCAATACTTGATACAACGCAAAAAAAGTTAAAAACGCCAAAAAAAGCCGCGTACATTCCGCATTTTATGGAACTTCCGGCCCTTAATCGAACAGTCCTATCCTATTTATGGGAGGGACAAGGTGACAAAAAAAATAAAAAATGTAAATCGCGCAGTTTTTCTTTTTTTTTCTTTTACGGTGTTCACCGCATAAGAAATATTTTTAAATAATTTTATAGTTTGGACTTTTCGGAAGTGGCGATATGTAATATTTTATTTATTTATTGTTTATATATTTTATATGTAAAATTGGGAAAGCGGGTGATTTATACTTGGTGTTTTTTTTTTTTCACTTTTTTTTTTACAGTTTATTTAATAACTATTTCCCCCCCTTAGGGATAGAACCTGGGATCTTTTAATCCCTTGTCCTATTCACTCTAAAAGAGTTCTATTAGGGTGAATAGGACTTCATACTCTCCCTGCTGCCCTGTGCATAGTACACACAGCAGAAGGGAGATTACCATTGCAGCCAGGGCTTCAGCAGCATCCTGGCTGTCATGGTAACCGATCGGAGTGCCAAGCTTACACTGCTGGGGCTCCAATCACAACTGCCACTGTACCAGCAATGAGAGGAGGAGAGGGGACCCTGTGGCCACTGCCACCAATGATTTTAATACTGGGGAGGGTGCACTGCACCACCAATGATAATTAACGTTTGAAATACAAATACAGCTGGCGGTAGAAACACATTGCCGGCACCCGACCTCTGACAGGGCGCTGCGATCAATGGCATTGAACCCCTCAGGTGTGGCACCTGAGGGGTTAATTGCAACGGATCACAGCGCCCTATCAGAGGCAGAGTGCCGGCAATGCGTTTCTGCCGCCGCCTGCATTTGTAATGTATTAAACGTTAGTTCTCATTGGTGGCGCAGTGACCACAGCCCCTCCCCTCCTCTGCGTTCTCCTTGGTGGCAGCAGCACAGGGGGAGTGAGAAACTGCTTCCTTCTCCCCGTGCTGCTGAGGGAACATGGCCATGCTAAAAGCAGCACGATCCATGTTCTCTGATACAGGGCTGTGCAGTAGCACAGCCTAGTATCGATAAAAGACAAATCCCGGTATCGTATCGAAAACTGCTAAAAGTATCGATTGGGTATCGAAAGTTCGATACACGAAACAAACCTACCTAGAAGACAAAAAATATAGTGTTAGGTGAGGTCAGTGCAGTATAGTACTGGGAGATTCCATAAAAGGGAGACACCTACTGTTTGTGAGAGAAATGCATCTAGCTGTACAGCTGAAACAGAATAATATGGTAGAGGAAGACATTAGGGAAGCCCCAAAAAAATCCTGTTCCTTCACAGTTATGATTCTACAATCAAACACAGCCATTATGCTTTGAAAACTGGTATGCTTTAATGACTATAATCACAGTGTCTGTTCCACAGGATTAGCTCATAGTCCAGAAACTATAGTAAGTAAGTCTAACATCTGTTGTGGGTAAAGTGTTTGAAGGTATTCTAAGAGATGATATCCTGGAGTATCTCAATGAAAGTAAGTGTATAAAGCCATATTAGCATGGGTTAATGAGGGATTGGTCTTGTCAAAACTAAATCAGTTTCTATGAAGAGGTAAGTTGTAGACTGGATCGGGGTGAGTAAATGGATGTCATATCTGGATTTCTCCAAAGCATTTGACACTGTACCGCAGAACAGGTTAGTATATAAAATAAGAATGCTTGGACTGGGAGAAAATGTCTGTATGTGGGTAAGTAACTGGCTCAGTAATAGAAAACAGAGTGGTTATTAACGGTACACACTCAGATTGGGCAACTATCAATAGTGGGGTACCTCAGGGGTAAAAAGTATTGGGCCTTATTCTCTTCAACAGATTTATTAATGATCTTGTAGAAGGGTTGCTCAGTAAAATATCAGTTTTTGCAGATGACACTAAACTGTGTAAAGTAACACGGAAGAGGACAATATACTGCTACAGAGGGATCTGGATAGATTGGAGGCTTGGGCAGAGAAATGGCAGATGAGGTTCAAGTCAACACTGACAAATGTAAGGTTATGCACATGGGAAGGGAAAATGAATGTCAGCAGTAAAACAATAGTCACCTTGTTGGACTATTAAGTGGTAAAAAAAAAAAAAATGTATTAAACAACTCCAGTAAATAAAAATATACTTTTTTCCACTGCAAAGACTCTTTTCAATGAAAAAAGTTGCAAAAAAATAATCTTCCCCATATGTTTAGTATTGTTGCATCAGTAACGACCTGCAGTACATAAATATCATGTAAATTATTCCCTATAGTGAACGCCGTTAAAAAAAGGAAAAAAAATAAATAAATACAGAATTGCTAATTTATTCTTAGTTGCCACCGAAAAAACGTAACAAGCGATCAACAATCGTATTTTGCAAAATGATACCAATGAAAACTACAGGTCATCTCGCAAAAATCAAGCCCTCACACAACTCCACAGAAAGAAAAAGAAAACAGTTATGGGTCTTGGGAAGCAGCCATGCAAAAAGATTTTTTTCCTTTTTTTAAAAAAAAAAAAAAGGGTTTTATTGCACAAAAGTGCTAAAACATAATAAAAACTATATTTGGTATTGCTGTAATCGTAGTGACCCAAAAAATAACGATATCATTGTTATTTAAACCTCTAAAATTAACACCGTAAAACTTATAACATAAAAACGAAGGGCAATATTGCTGTTTTTCCCAACTCCCTCCAAGAAACAGTTAATAAAGGTTAATCAGAAAGTTATGTGTATCCCAAAATAGCATCATTAAAAATTACAACCTGTCCCGCAAAAAACAAGCCCTCAAACAGATATATAGATAGAAAAATAAAAAAAGTTATAGCTCTTAGAAGGCGACAATGAAAAAGGGACCAAAAACGCTTGGTCAGTAAGGACCAAAACAGGCTGGTCACTAAGGGGTTAACTCATTGTAAGCATCAGTGGTGGTCTCGGAAGTTGGACCATCATAGTTAAGTAATGTCATAGCATAGTTCATCACCTACTTTACAAGGAAAACTACTTAATACTAGAGAAATACTAGTTAAAAAGGAGAAAAGTGCAAGGTTTATGGTCAGAATTGATCAAAATCATTACACTGTGTATGTGCCCTTCAGCTGACCATCAAAGAATCTTTAATAATAAAATACTACAGATTACTTCACAACCTAAGCAACCAAAACACATTTCTTCCAGTCTTAAAATTTCAACAAAGTATACTCATCCAGCATGCTATTAGAATATATGGTTTCCATTAATGAGGACTTAGCGCCATCATATATCAGCACTACACCACTGCAGGGTGGAAAAAGGGACAACTCAGTTAGAGCACATTTGAAACAGGCTGAATGAAATTTCTCCTGAAAAATAATGGCTATGATATCATCGGAAAATTTTACTGGCCATGATTAATGTCAAGAATGGTTTTATCCAGTCTTTATGGCTCATATAATTGTGCTTGACCTTTGAGCTTTCCTACTTTTTTCTGTTGGACAGATAGCTCTGATGGTAACATTTAACAGATTGTTAATTTCTTACACTTACCTGCCCATGGCCACTTGGTCATTGGGATCCAGGGAGGTTGTCTTACGCTCTATCAATTCTCGCAATAACTGAAAAGATTGAAATAATGAATCATGAATTATCACAAATAAAACCACTTTATACTAATTAGATCTAAAAGTTCAGTAAACCAAAAGGATACCAGATTTCCCCCTATAACAGCCATTTCTGATACTTTCCTTTTCACTGTATTCTCTTCAAAAATACAAATAAACCACATCACATGGTTCTGCGTTTTAGTACATAGCACAAGACGTTCTAATCATAATTATAAATGAAGAACTTTTTTTTTTTGTGATAATTATATTCTGTATTCAATGATGGTTCCTTATGTCCCAGAAAACACATACAAATCTACTTAATTGTGATTTTTCTATGTTTAGTTTTAAGAAACTCCTAACTATATGAGCTAGTAAATCTGAATATTAACATTTCTAGGGCCTATTAATGTGTATATACCATACTTGTTCCTGGAGACCAGAATGAAACATTATTTCTTAGGGTGCATTTCGAGAATTGGAAAGAAATAAGCTTCATATTGCAAAGTTGCTCTTCATGTTTCATTACTAAGCAGCTGAATTCCTGAGGGACTTCTTTAAAGAGGATCTCTGGGATGTAAATGGATTGTCCCATTACAAACACTATCCACAGGATAGGAAATAAGTGTCTGATCGGGGGTTTGAACACAGTGGCCCCCAAAGATCACATGAATGGAGGCTTATTGGTGGCTTTTTCTGCAATTCATTGACATACAATTAAACGGGTTGTTTCATCCAGCCAACCCCCATACATCTAGGGCATATGAGCGTTATAATGAGGGGCTTCCCATCTTGGGACACCTGTAATGAGCCACAATGTAGAGCTGCTCTCTAAAAGCAGTTCCTATACTAGAAGACCAGAACAGTCCATGTTTCAGCTAAATGGCAATCACAAGTTACCCCTCCAGTGGCTTAAGCAGGAAAAATGTATGGCACAGATTTGCTTGGGGAACCCGGGGGTTGATTGTTATGGTGGCTTGATTCTGAATGGGGAGTTCTCTGATGAGATAACGGTATAGCTGCACAAACGTATGAACTATGTAGCTATTTGCTTACATAAAGAAGGTATGCGAAAATAAACTGAAATACGTATTATAAAAGATAATCTTTCTTCACTTATAAGATGCTTCTTTCCCCCTATACCAGGCAAACAAAGTGTGTGAACTCAATGAAAAATCATAACTATAAGACATGAAAAGTGTGGGGACTTCTCACTGAGGGATCACATCACACAGAACAGAGACTGTATAGAAGAGGACGAAGGTCAGTACATACATGGCTCCTAATAAACAGATTAAATGGGGGAGATTTATCAAAGCTGATGGAAAGGAAATATGTGTCCATATTAACCATTCAGAATCCTCCTTTCATTTTTAAGAGTTTCTTTGGAAAAGGAAAAGATCAATCTGATTGGTTGCTATGGGCAACTAAGCCAGTTTTCCTTTGCACCACTTTTGATAAATCTCCCTTCAAGTATTAGTTGAGCCCAAACCATTGTTGACCAATAGCACCTCTGCTCAGGACATTATGCGTTATAAAGACATTCCACCATTCCTTTTCTCTCATGAAGAAGCAGAAGAGGGTATATATTACTAAGGGTTTGTAGAAGAAGGAATCGGATGCTCATTTACAGCGATGTCAGTAGAATGGACTGAGCCCCACTGAAAATTTCTGAAAGTGGCCACCCACAGCAACCCCCACTCCTGTGGCTAGTCAAGATCACTCTCTCAGACGAGGCCCGGCAGCTGCTCCGTCCATTTTCTACAGTGTCTCTGTATATAATGTCATTGTATAATACTGTTGAGGGGTCCCAGACAAAATCTTTTAGTCCTCCACCTGGGCCTTCTGAGTTTGGGCCCAAAAGCAGCCGCTTCCCCTATAGCTACCCCCCAGCTCGTTTATAACAAGCAAGCAATTCCCTAACCGTGTTAACAAGTACATCTCTACTTCAGTGTTGTACCAGTGTGTAACAGACTAAATGTAAAACGTATAGTAATATACACACACCCATCTGTAGCTACACATTTGTATACGACCACATCAGAAAAGAACTAGGTAGCTGTGACAAAGACATGATGAGGAGATGGAGCAGAACAGATTTACATGGATAGAGCTATATCTAAGCAAAAGTTTACAGATGAATTTTTTTTTTTACAAAATATGTGCCTAATAAGAATACTAGGTGTGTTTTAATGAGACAGATGTGTGGACTCCCGCTGCAAAGCTTATATGATACATTTCCTGTACCTCACCTAATTATTGTCAGCAGTTGCACACTATTAAGTATCACTTGCATCAAATGAAGGCTACATTGAGATTTACGTATCCGTTTTGTGGTCCACAAAATGCAGATACTGGCTGTGTGAATCTTGCACTTTTAAAATGCCCTATTGTTAAAATGCCTACTTTTCTCCGCAAAATGGACAAGAACAGGACATGTCCTATAATATGCGGCACGGCAGCACGGATGCGGTAAGTACACTGATGACATCCCACATTTTTTGTGGCCGCATGCGAATAGCCATAAATACAGGACAGAAAATACATTCATGTAAATGAGGACTTGCATCCAATAGAATCTGCACTATTTTATGTAACACAAAACTCTCAGCTTATGAAGTGCCCATATACATAGGTACGAAGCTGGTTTCAGTGCCAGGCCTGAATCGCATAATGTAAAGCAGGATGGGTGCAGTATGGCAACACTGGAGCACTAGGTCACCCTCTAAAGCAGCATTACCTGTGCGTCAAACAGTTTTCATTCTCATCACAGCACAATACTCGCACCCTCGTCAGCCCCAGGTAACAGGAACCAGAACAATGGCAAGTTGTAAAATAACGCGTTTTCACCCACCACATTTCTCCAAGCCTGTAATATTACAAATCCCTGGGCATAACAATCAAATGTGAGCCATTTTTATGCTAAGCTTATATGGAATTTAGCAGAACCTGTATTGAAGGGTATAATATGCCACCCCCTCCTTACCTAGACGATCCATTTATCATCCTGTTTTATGCTCTTGAATGCATTAGTCAAAACAGAAATATCACTCGTCAAAATTCAATATATTCTTTTGAGAGTGATATATGATGTCTCCCTATGTCTAATAATTAACTAGGAAGTGTGAGTAAATCATGCTGAGCATTAAGCTCTGAGGTGTGAACACTGAACGCAGCCATCTTTAACTCATAAATGGCCAGTGCCTACTTATACAAGCTTCCCCCTGACAACCACCAAGTAAGCCAAAATATCCCAAAATGACAATTTTATCGTTTTTTTCATTTCAAAATAAAACACATACAGGAAGGTTACTATATGAAAAATGTAAGACAAAGTGCTGTAATGTTTAATGCCAAAATAAATACTCCTGAAGGATAATGTAGATGTTGAGTACCTGAACAATGCCCTCTCTGCCAGCTTCATTTCTGGGGCGCATTGCACGGTATGTAAATGTGACACTCAGGACTGTCCTGACATAAAGGAGGCCCAACTGGTTTCATGCAAAGCACTTTTCTTTCTCCTTATTGTTGAATCTCTGCCTAATCCCACTCAGCAGAAGAAATTAACCCGGTCAGCTGTCAGGGCCCATCTTCCTACAATTACCAGCACACATTTAAGTGGTAACCTTACAGATTATCTTTCTTGTGGGGGAATGGAACAGAAGGAGGGGCTGGTCAAGGTGGTGTTTGTGTATAATAGTGGTTGGGGTGGGTGCAAGAGCAAGGGGGTTGGGAGGCAAGAAAAGAAAATGAATGTGTAGCTGCCTTACGGCTCAGCAGATGTCCGCTTGTGATGAACGAGGCTGGAATATGCTGCTGCCGGCTGCCAAGGAGTGGTAAGTGATTAAAGCCTCCACAGCTTCAAGCACCATACTTAGAATCTGCAGGGTTCCCCAGCCTTGCACCCATTCCTTGCTGTGTTGCCAGATGTTGACAACTGTTCTCGTGCTCATTCACTCTATACGGATGGCAGCAGTTGGCACGGAAGTTCTGCAATCTGGGACATTTGTGGAGGCGCTGTGTGCTGACAAGTGTCGCCCATTATTCACCTTTACAGAACGCCACAGCAACTTTCATTCTCTGCCAATCGCCTCCTGGGAGCCAGCCAAGATAAAGTTACGGCTGGCAGCCTCATTTGTTTTACTCAGGTGTTTCTGTTGCCTTACTGACCTCTATTAGTTTAAGTTTTAATTTAGATTAACCCCACCACCCCAATTAACCAGTCACGGAGAAAAGAGATAAGATGTGACTACTCATAACTCTGAATTTGGAATTTATCAGAGTTAAAATTATGAAGCACCATAAGTGACTGGTCACCCGGTGCTATCTGTCTGTGAACTCATCATTTTAGGGCGAATTAAAAATAAAGTCTCTACTTATGTGTGAGCTTAAAAGTACATTTATCACCAGAAGCGCATCTCTACACACAATCTGTGCATTACACAAACACACTATTTGTAGATTAGATGCTCCATGGTCATTTTAACTGATCAATTACCGGTCCAGTTATGGAGAAATAGAATGGGAATATGATAACTGGGAAGAAGCAGAAATTATCAGAAAAATGCTGGAAATCTAATTTTTAAAAATGGATGTGATAAAATAATATGACATGACCTGGTGTATTTTTTTTTTACTCAGTTCAGTCATAAGTTTAGCGTGATGGTGACAGCTCTCCCCGCATGTCTATTTTAGTAAATGTAGGTTGTTTACTATTCTAGTAAATGTAGGTTGTGCCATTCCTCTATTATTCCACCTATAAATATATGAATATTCTAACAACTACTTTGACAACTGCGTGTTACCATTTCCCTTGGCAAAAGGGCGTGTCCTTACACAATCAGAACCTTTCAGCACTCACTGGACAGCATCAACCTATGTGGGCACATACCCCAACCTGTAAAATCCAGTTGTCAGTTCTTTCATATATTTCACAGCACAATGAAGTTCTAAGAAAAGATGTTATGGGGAACACAAGTATTTACTAAAATGCCACGGGAGGAGACAGACTCAACTGGTTGTTGAGCAGCTAAAAATGTTTCAGTTGGATACTAGTTTCCGCTATCCACTGTATAACGCGCCCTCGAGATCAGCAGCAGAAGAGGAGCTGTATTACATAGCCCAACTCCAGTTGCAGCTGGCAGGATCAAAGATAACTGTGATCCTAACCGTTTTAACTCCTTAGATGCCATGCTCAATAGTGACCGCTGCCATCTATGCAGCCCCCAGGACACAATTGCAAGGTGCAGAGGTGTTGTCATGGCAGTTGGAGGCCTGCTAGTCTGCCATATACAAAAGTCTATTAGGCCTTGTCAGAGGCATGGTCTAACGGCTTCCCTATCAATGTAAGGGGAAGTTTTTGCTGTACGTTAGGTGGATACGTATAGACCTACAGTAAAAAATATAACACATACAAATGTATGCGATTTTGTGGTTATCTACCCTTTCTTTTTAAGTACACATTTGATGGATGTGCATATGTTTCAATACGTTTGTGTCCGTTTTTTTAAACAAAAAACGTATGTTTTTGTGAAAACTTTCTTTTTTTAAATATTTGAAGGCATTATCTGAAAAAAAAAACAAAAAACATGTTTAATGGATGGAAACGTACTGTCTTATGTTTCTATCCATCTCTCATTCACTGTAGTGTAAAAAAAAAAAAAAAATTGCACGGTAAGCAATGCTATTCTGTTCTGATACAAAAGTAAAGAAAAGTAAACAGTAACAAACGGAGTCAAAAGTATGCAGGTTTGAGCCGTTTTCCCGATTATAGTCTATGGGTTTGTCAAGCCATAAGTTTACCTAAATTTTTTGGTTTACAAACGTATCTGCTCGACGTACAACAAAATCGAGATGTGAACAGCCCCAGTTATATTACACTACAATACAGAGGTATTGCAATGTACTGTGTCTATAATCTAGTGGAAACAATAAAAAACTCCTACAATAATTGGTACTGGCAGGTCTGTAATGATCCAAACTATAAAATTATTACATTACTTAACTCACATGATGAACAGCGTAAGATAAAATACAAATCCAGATAACAGATAAAAAGTGATTTAAATAGTAGTATGCAACTGAGAATGGTACAAATGAAAACACCTATTCAACACGCCAAAAAAAAAAAAAAAAAACCTTAATAAATCTCCACCAAAATAATAAAACTGTGGCTCCAAAATTTGGTGACGTAAAAGAAAAAAATGATTTGAGTTCTTACTGTGCAGGGTTTTTAAACATAAGTAAACCATTGTTTCACATCTGCGTTAGACATCTCCGGCAGCCCGTTCTGGCAAGGAGTAGCCTGCTAGAGATGTTTGGATCCGCCACTGCTGGACGCTACCTGACACAGCTGGACCCAGTGGAGATCCGGTCACAACCCGGAAACATGCAGAGAACTGGTGGGACAAGAATCGGCATATTTGCCGGTTTGTGACTGGATATGCGTCAGTCCCAAGTAGTTAATTGGATAGGATGGTATTCCAGCAGTATCCGCCAAATTCAGATGTAAAACCGGCCTAAATTAGGTATCAGTGTAATTTTATTGGCCAGCAGAATAAAGATAATAAGCAATTTATAGTGAATGACAAACACAAAAAAAAGAAAAGAAACCTAAAAACGAAAAGCCAAAAAATTCTGAAATTACAGAATTTTTTCGTTCCCTCCCAAAATATTGTAAAACAGTTTTACAATGCATTATATGTATCCCGAAAAGGTGGCATTAAAAAAATAAATCAATGTATGGCAATGTTGATTGAGTAATCAAAAGGTTATAGTTCTCAGAATGCAAGGATAAAAAATACTGTACTCAGTGATCCCTCAAAATACAATATTATCAATGGTTTTTCCTGGGCCATTGTAAGTTAAAACTAGACTGCACATACAATGCCTCAGACTCACTCTAACCAATCAACATGGCCAATTCACTGGTAAAACACCTTTATTGGTTATCTAGCAGCTCATCTTTACAGTACAGTGTGGTACTACATGCTCTGTATTGCCCTCTATCTCTGCCAAGATTAGCAGCTTATTTGGATGTCAGGTGAGGGCGGATCCGTGATTTTTTTTGGTACACGGTGTACTATACAAGACCCTGAAGAAGATCCTGTCATCATAAAAAGTGATTTACAGCTTCCAGCATCTACTCCTGACTGTTATACGTAAGGATGTGGTGCACCCATAAAAATGTATGGAGGGCAGCCGCGCATGTGCCCTCCGTGACTTTCAAGGCTCCGTTTACTAGATACGAGGAAGGGACCCACACCTGTCAATCGGGGCATATGCTCCAAATGTCTGAGATAACGCAATCCCTTTAATTATCTGCTTATTTTCAAAAAAATCTTGCTTTCTCCTTCTTGGGATGACATTTTGGGGTTTAAGAGTTTTCCATAATGTTATGGACTAAAGTTACAATGGTTTCAACATACAATGGGCATCCGAGAACCAATTAATATTGTAACTTGAAGGACCACTGTACTTGGTTACTAAGGCCCAAATAGGCCTTGCGGTTAAGAGGTTAATCTGTTTTTATGCAAAACAAGTAAAATCTTTATGTGGGAACCTGTCACACTGAACATAGTGTCTGCACTGGAGACAGCACATTATTGAGCAGGAGGAGCTGAGCAGGACTGATATTTAGGGGAAGATTTATCAAGACTGGTTTTCCCATATGCCTGCTTGATCTCCTTGCACTGGAGTAAGATGCAGGTGCCTCTTAATAAATTAGGCGCACCCCTTGAACTGAACCAGACTTGAGCTATAACTGATGTCAGTTTAAACCAACTTCTCCTTGCCACTTCTCATGTCGAGAACCAATAAAAGTTGCAAATTATGGTACAAACATGTTATGTGCCATAAATTGCGATGTTTTAACCCACAAAAGTGGCGTAAAACCATTGTTAAATCCCTCTCCCCCCAGTACCATCATGGTTTTGTGGGAAAAACTTTTGTATAACTTGTATTTTATGAATTTAAATTCCTGCTCATTCTATGCTTTAAAGTCAAGGAGACGGTCCTATCAGTGATTGACCGCCTTCCCCCTCTGATTCTCCTCGTTGACTTCACAGCCCATAATAAGCAGGGGTTTAAAACAAATGAAATACAGTGCACCCTTATATTACAATATTAATTTGTTCTGGGAGAATACTAATGGAAAACTAGTAACCTGTTCCAAAGCACCAAAATGTTATCCCAAGATAAGGGGAAAAAAATGCACATTTAAGAAAAATAAGCAGATAACTAGGATTTATAAATCAAGTCCTTAGATATAAGTCAGGAATAGATGCTGGAACGTGTAAATCACTTTCTATGATGAGGAGAGAAGCTTCTTCAGGCTGCTGTATGGCACATATTGTACCAGAAGAATAAAATGAAAGGAAATAAGTCACGTCATTTTCACCTATATAAAACTAATAGCATTGCACCACAAAAGATTGCACACTCCAAAACATACCTATGTGTACTTTGTGTCTTTATTCCATGTCTAGAAAAAGTGCTTTTATTCTGCTGGAAAAGAGGGGTTTGCTGCTGCCCGTGCAAAAAGCAAGCCAGACTCAAGAGGGGAGATATCTTGGGATTGGTAACAGCTGCCATTTCAAGCTTTCAGACAATACCACTGTTAGAGAGTCGCGGTAAAATCAGTGAAACCTGTTTTCACTTTCACCTTTAACTGCATTCCGTATATCTTCCGATGTAATGGATATAATGCTGTGATACTGGTATTATTTAAAAGCTTTCAAACAAGACCAGGCTCATATCTCTAGCTGTACCGGTCCGGCGCCCCCATCCAAACTAATCCTGTGGATAGGGAATAAATGTCCTTTGTGGACCAACCACTTTAAAGTCACACAAGGTGAGCTCTTTTACATATTTTGTTTTTCCCTTTCAATCTGCACTTAATACCCCATAATGATAAAGTAAAATCAGAATTTTAGACATTTTGATTGGTGTCCACCTGTGGTTAATTCAGTTGACTGGACATACTTTGGGAGGATACCTATTATCTATACATCAGAGCAAAAATCAAGCCATGAGGAGGAAAGAAGTGCATGTAAAGTTCATAAACAGGATTGTATGGAGGCACAGATCTTAAGAAGGGTGCAAAATTTCTGCTTCACTGAACGTTCCCAAGAGAACAGTGGCCTCCATAATTTTTAAATAGAAGACGTTTGGAACAACCAGGACTCTTCCAAGAGCTGCCGTCCCCCACCCACCCAGCAAACTAATGAAAACCTGATCCAAAGTGTCATGGACCTTAGATTGGGCCGAAGGTTCACCTTCCAACAAGACAATGATCTAAGCCAACACAGGAGAGGCTTAGGGACAACTCTGTGAATGTTCTGACGTGAACAATCAAACATCTCTGGAATAAACTGAAAATGGCTATCCACTGATGTTCCCCATCCAACCTGATAGATCTTTAGGGGATCTGAAGAGAAGAATGGCAGAAAATTCACAAATCCAGGGCATCATACCCAAGAACATGGGCTTAGCTATAAGGGGTGCAGAGGTAGCAGTCGCTACTGGGCCCAGGGCCCAAAGACCCTTGTGCCGCATAAGAAGCACTGAGGGAAGGGGGGCCCAAGCTGAACTCTTGCACCAGGGCCCATGAGCTGTTAGCTACGCCCCTGCCCAAGAAGACTGGAGGCTGTAATCATTGCCAAATGTGCTTCAACTAAGAATGGAGTAAAGGGTCTGAATACTTATGTCAATGTAATATTTTTTTCAATAATTTAGCAAAGATTTCGAACATTCTGTTTTCACTGTCACATTTATTTTTAGCACAAGGCCACAACATAAAAAAGCAGTCAGCAAAAGTGCTTCCCTGATGTTCTGTATGTATCTGTGCTGATGACTTTTAGCTCAGGTTCAGTACAAGCAGAAATGCCTTATCTTGGAAACTATATAGATGGCAACAATTGTTCACACTGCTACCCTGGTCACTGGGGGAGTGGCACCTCCATGCATGCTGCTGAGGTATGCCAAGACGCAGCAGCTTATGGCATCGCATGCTAATGTATGGCAGTACTGTAATTTAGCAGCAAAGTGGCCATGACCCTTAAAAGGGTATTCCGGCTGGTTAGCGTTATCAGCTATACACAGGATAAGGGATAATTATCAGATCGGTGGGGGTCCTACCACTGGGATACCCACCTGAAAAGAAAGAAGCAGCTGGTCCATTCATTTCTATTGGTGTTCTGGACATAGCTGTGCAGCCGCTTCATGCTTTTTCAAAGAAACTGCAGGGGGCACAGTGATTGGGTCCGAGTGGTCCCCACCAATCTGACAGTTATCGGGGATAACCAGCTTGAATACTCTTAACTCCTCACTAACATTCACTGTACATGTAAAGCAGATGTGAGGTCTATAAAGATTGCGTCCGTTTAGGAGCTAAGTGGGTGCCATAGCCGTTGGGTTTCTGTTGTTTTGCATAGCAGACACTCATAGGCAAAGGCAGTGATCGACGTCCCAAAATGCCTGAACTTTAAAATATAAACACATTTATCCCATATGGTGAACGCTGTGCAGTTAACGACGTTTCTTTAGTCGCTTCAAAAAATTACTAAACTGATCAAAACGTCATAGGACACCCCAAAACAATATAAATAAAAACTAAAGATCACCTCACAAAAAATGAGCTGTCACACAACTGCATCTCTATGCGACAGACTGCAGGAAAAGAGAAAGAAAATCTCCAGCAGTCTGCTTGCCTAAATTGTACCTAAAATGTTACTTGCAAATTCAGAATTTTTTATATGGGTTAACAGCCTGAATATACATAACTAGGGCTGCAGCTATTGACTATTTGTAACAGAGTATTCTATCGATTAATCGCATGATTGCGTACCCTAATAAAAATCTTTGAAAAAAAAAAATTTTCCTTATAAAAACTCATCAGTCCCCCCCCCCCCCCAGTGCCACCAGCTTGCACCCACCCCCATTGTGACCAGCTTGCTCCTCCTAGCCATGTCCTCAGCCCCAGTGAAATAAAATACTTACCTCTCCTATAGGGGCGCCACTCAACAGCTCATCCATCCTCCTCTTTTCTGCAAGTTGCACTGCCATCTTGAGGTCACACCGGGTCGGGTCATAGTGCACGATGTATCAGGAGGACAGTACATCGCGGTGCGGGCCGACGGGTGACCACGAAGTGGTGAGTAAAAGCAAGCGCTTCACTCACGCTCTGTGGTCACATGACACAAACGAATCCTCAATGCAAATAATTTACATCAGGGATTTGTGTGTTGAATTACTCGATTCAATCGAGTAATCGTTTCAGCTCTACAAACAACCATGGTTTATGAAACAAATGCTGACAATCACACAATCAAATAAAACCTGTAACCTGTAAAAAGCCAGTGGTCAAAGTCATGTTACACACAGGATGATTTAGAAGGAAGCTATTGGCTGGTCGCTTGATGTACGTAGAACACAGATGGTTATAAGAAGAAACACTTTTTAGAAGAAATTTGTAGAAAGAAAAGACAGTTCTAACTTAAATCAGCAAGAATCTGTGTCTCTAAGCCATCTGTATCTTGCCCTTCAGCACTCTGTTCCCAATAAAGTTTTGACAGTATAAGACATTGTGAGCTCTGTAAGAGTATGATAACACATGTTGAATTTGCCTTTGGCATATCCAACACGTATTTACCAGATAATCCACAGCAGCATTCTGATGCAAACACCAATCATGGCACTACCAATTATTCCTGAAAGGAGACATTTAGGAGGAACCTGTCACCAGAATCTTGGACTATTATCTACAGTAATACAGAGCCTTGAATAAGTATTCATACCCCCTGAACTTTTCCACATTTTTTCAAGTTACACCCACAAACTTAAATGATAACTGTCACATTTAGACCCTAATTTCAGTTTTCATATATGTAGTTACTAATATGATAATATTCCTGAATCAATAACTATTAGACTTACTTACCCCTTATTTAATAAGATTCAGCCCTTAGCAACCAGTCTGCATAAAACTACAACTTCACTATTCTGTTAAAATGGCCGACTTGAGGCTAATCCATAGGACGCCTGCAGCAAAGTTAGTGAAGACCAGCTCGTTATAGGGGGGTCTTGCAGTTAAATTTCCAGGTCTGGCTGAAGCTTATAGTCCTCCTACAAGCTCTCCTCTTATCAGATAAGGCTTTCATTTATACACTGAGCAGCCGCCATATTTCCCTGCTAAGGGAGTGTCTGCCAAGCACAGGCATGTGGAGAAGTTCACACACACAGCCCAGCACTGTTATCTCCTGTCAGGAAGAACCTGGCTTTTTATACATTCCCTTACAATGTTGACTCACTATCAGTTCCCAGTGCAGGAAGGAGCATAGCAACCTGATTTTATTCTCAGGTAAAAATAGCCAATACTGGGGACTTTTAGGGGTTATTTATTAAACAATCAGAAATTAAAACAGGGCCAACAAGGTGATATTAATCACCAAAATCCAATAGTAAAAAAATATAATTTTGACAGTTATACTTTAAATGTATTTTACTAGGATTTAAGTGATAGACCAACACAAAGCAGCAGGTATGTGTGAAGCGAAAAGAAAATCTGAAAGTATGGTGTATATTTGTAATTAACCCCCTGTAATCCGATATCCCTAAATAAAATCCAGTGTAACTATCTGCCTTTAGAAGTCTAATTTATTCTCAGTATAACTACAGCTGTGCTGGCCTCAGAAGTTTGTTAGTGAACAGCATCATGAAAACCAAGGAACACACCAGACAGGTCAGGGATAAATTGTGGAGATGTGTAAAGCAGGGTAAGGTCATATAAATATCCCGTTCTGAACATCTCACAGATCACTGTTCAATCATCCGAAAATGGAAGGAGTGTGGAACAAATGCAAACCTACCAAGACTTGGCTGTCCACCTAATTAGGGAAGCAGCCAAGGGGCACATGTCACTTTGGAGGAGCTGCAGAGCTCCACAGCTCAGGTGGGAGAATCTGTCCACAGGACAACTGTTATTCGTGTACTTCACAAATCTGGCCTTTATGGATAAGTGGCAAAAAGAAAGCCATTTTTGAAAGCAAGCTATAAGTAGTCCCATTTGCAGTTTGCTACAGCCATGTAGGAGACACAGCAAACATCTGGAAGAAGGTGCTCTGGTCAGATGAGACCAAAGTTTAACTTTTTTGCTTAAATGCAACATGTTACGTGTGTCGGAAAACTAACACTGCAAATCATCCTGAATACACCATCCCAGCGTAAAACATGGTAGTGGCAGCATCATGCTGTGGAGCTTTTCTTCAACAGAGACGGACTCTGGTCGGACTGGATAGGAAGATGGATGAAGTTAAATACAGGGCAATCCTAGAGGAAAACCTGCTAGAGGCTGCAAAAGACTTGAGACTGGGGTGGAGGTTCACCTTCCAACAGGACAACAACCCTAAACATACAGCCAGAGCTACAATGTAATGGTTTAGATCAAAGCATATGCAAGTGTTAGAATGGCCTAATCCAAGTCCAGACCTAAATCCCATTGAGAATCTGTGGCAAGACATGAAAATTGCTGTTCACAGACGCTCTCCTTGCAATCTGACTGAGCGTAAGCCATTTTGCAAAAAAGAATGGCCAAAAATGTCAGCCTCTAGATCTGCAAAACTGGTACAAACATATTCCCAATAGACTTGCAGCTCTAAATGCAGCAAAAGGTCCTACAAAAGTAGTGACTCCACTTTACATATTTTATTTATTAAAAATTTTGAAAACCATGTATCATTTTCTTTTCACTTCACACATACTGACTACCTTGAAAAAAATGTGGAAAAGTTCAAGGGGTAGGAATACTTTTTCAAGGCACTGTACTATGAGTAGTGCTGCAGCTAAGCAGTCGAGATCGTTATTTTTTATTTTCCTACTGGCCTCTGTTGATCCTCAAAGTGCTCAAAGATGTGCTGAAATACATTGTCAGGACTGCTGAGTGCATGGACACAGAGGTCCCCTCTATTTTGAATAAGAGTAACATTTAGCCCCACGTAAATTTATGTCAGTGGACAGGCATTTAAAAAACATTTTAAACAGAAGGCACATGGAACTCATGTATGCGATCAACATACATTTAACCCTCTGGGAAGTTAAAGACAAGGAGCATGTGCTCCGGGCCATGTACGAGCTTTCCCAGGCGAGGATCAGGGGGGGCCGGATGTGGTGTGCGGCAGCCTCTGTACTCAGGAGAAGTACGAGGTTGCCACACTATTGCGTGTTATAGAACTATTAAAAAGTGTAAAAATAAAATAAAAATTTAAAATCACCCCCCTTTCCCAAAAACTAAAATAAAAATACATAAATAATATCATGGGCATTGCCACGCGGGAAAAAAAGTCAAAATGGCCGATTCGCTGTTTTTTAGTCGCCTCACCCATCACAACAAATTATATAAAAAGTGATCAAAAAGTGACACACATTCCAAAAATACAGATCATCCCACAAAAGATGAACCCTCACACAGCTCCATACACACATAAAAATAAAAACATTATGGGGGGCAGAATATGACAATGCAAAGAAAAAATTTGTGTTTTCCAAAGCTTTTACATTTTTTTCAGTATTAAAATGCAAGAAGAACTGTGTTATCATTGTAATCGTACTAACCCAGAGAATAAAAGTAACAGGTCAGTTTTACCGCTTCCTACTACATTGTACATGGTGCCATTAGAAAGTGCATCTTGTCCCACAAAGAACAAGCCCTCATACGGCGGCTATGTGAATAAAAAAGTTAAAAAGTTATGGCTTTAGGAAGGCTGGGAGTAAAAAACAAAAACAAAAAATGGAAAATCGACCGATCTAGAAAGTGTGAACAGTGTAGCTGCCATATTCAGTGCTTGCCATAAAAGGGTTGTCTAGGAATAAATAACTTTTCACTGGAGCCAGCAGCCTGTCTCTTCTATGGAAAGATTCAAACCCGTTGTCCTCAGCTTCAGCCCTGCGCACTGGCACTTTGACTTTTTGATCACTTTTTATTTATTTTTTGGTAGGAGGTGAAGCGACCAAAAACAGCAAATTGTCCGTTTTGACTATTTTTGATTGCATTTTTCTAATTTTGGGCTAAAAATAATTTTTTTCCATTGGTCTTAAATATTGAGCCGTTCTGTCACAAAGGGTTAGCTGTTTTTCTAGCTGTGTGAATGATACTTTCACTTTGTGCCGTCATCATAAATCTTATCTGTACATTACTAAAATGTCATAAACACTTATTTAATCCACATTTTATCAGTAAGACAAGGATTGAGCTTTAATGTGTGTTTATAAGGTCGGAGACCAGTAATAAGGAGCCCATCAGCAACCTGCCTGATGGAGCAGAGAGAAAATTCTGAACCAGCTACTAGATAAACTCAAAGCCAATTGAAAAAGTGATTTTTAGCTCAAAATGAGTATAATACAATAACAAAAAAATTGCCACAAAAGGGGATAGCCTTTAAACTCCTGAGAAGACTATTAGTGAAAACCTAAAACTCACAACCAGTTTATACCAGAAGATCATTTTTTTGTGCAAAAAGTCACACAATAACCACAATATATTGCCACACAGTGATCATATGTAAGCCCACAATAATGAGGTATGCACACTGTATGCACAACATACACATGTCCACAGACATATAAAACAGGGTATAACACAATAAAATACAATATATATGCCTTTCAGTAATTGATATCCACCAGTGGTATGCACACCCATAAAAGGGAAGCCTGTCAATCACTGATAGGATTGCCTCCTTTACTTCATAGCCCAGAACGAGCAGGAATTTAAATGAATGAAAAACAAGTTTTGCTGAAACTTTTGCCATAAAATAATCTGCTCAGCTCCTCATGCTCTATAACATGCTGCTTGCAGATCTCACGTCATTTTCATGGTGACAGGTTCCCTTTAAGAGTTAAGGTGGCCATACACATTAGACAGAAATTGGTAGATAGTTAAACGGCAGTTAAACAAACATTGGGTGAATGTTCGTTTCACACACATGGCCATACACATTTTAAAGTTGTTCAATTTTAGTAGCATGTGACCGGACCTTCCTGTCAGATATTACTTTTCAAGTGCCTGCATTCAGTATCCCGAGAAGAGAACTATAGAGTAGGTTAAGTAGCACCACCTTTATGTGGAGAGGAACTTGCGCCCTGTGCAATCACACAATTCACAGAATAGTAAGGTCGGCCCTGGTGATAGTAAGATGCAGAGTACAGCTTTGGCCTCCAAGAAAAGCAATCTGCTATAAGTAAGAATGGTCTATATAATTCATACAATGCATTTGAAAAGTCTTCAGACCCTTTAACTTTTTCACATTTAGTATGTTGCAGCCTTAAGCTTAAAGGGGTATTCCCATCTTGCTAGTTCATTCTCGTCTGCAGTTAGATCTGCATTCACTTCCTGGTTTCCAGCTTCTGAGGCTGGGCGGGCTTAGGCTGTTTCCTTATGACATCCCACTGAGCTGAGTCCTTACGTGCTCGTTCATGTGAGGTCCAGACTTTAACTTTATTCATTCCTCATACTTTACACTGCCGCTTTGCTCTATTAGTGCACATCCAATTTCAGTGACTCCTATATATCTGCATTGGCTATTGCAGGCTAAGGTAGTCTTCTATTCTGTCCCTTCCTCATGCTTTACATCGTTGCTCTGCTCTGTTACTGCACAGTCATAATCAGTGATTCTAATTTAGCTGCATTGTTTAGAGGAGCCTCGGGCAAACAGTATACTTTCCGACTTAGAAGTTGTCCCCGTCCCCTACGGCGCTTCCGCTCTCTCCGGCAAGATGCCTCATTCTGCAGAGTCCAAAGCAGATGTCCGCACTGCAAACAGAGCATGCGCGGCTCTGTTTCAGATGCGGACATCGGAATGAAGCAGTACGCATGCTCGAAAGGCCGGCAGCGTGCACGTTCCCGTAATGAATGAGAGGGAGGACAGTGGAAGAAGAGCCTCTTCAGCGCATGCGTGGCCCAGCGAATCGGCTGAGAAGCTGTGGCCGTAACTAGGGGGAACCACAATGAAACATTTGGTAGGATTGAAGCGATTTTATCCACAACAGTTATTATTTCATAATGGATTGTATTTGCAAAAAAGTTTATTGGCACATGGAGAAGACATGTAACTACGATTAATGAGATGAGAATACCCCTTTAAATAAAAAAATTTAAAAAAAAGGACAAACTAAAATATTGCATTGACATAAGTACTCAAACCCTTTACACAGTACTTAATTAACTTCTTAAGGACACGGCCCTATTTCACCTTAAGGACCAGGCCATTTTTTGCAAATCTGACCAGTGTCACTTTATGTGGTGATAACTTTAAAAATGCTTTGTCTTATCCTGGCCATTCTGAGATTGTTTTTACGTCACATATTTTACTTCATGACACTGGTAAAATGAAGTAAAAAAAAAAAAGTTTCATTTTTATTTATAAAAAAAATTCCAAATTTACCAAAAATTTGTAAAAAAAATTGCTAATTTCCAAGTTTCAACTTCTCTACTTCTATAATACATAGTAATACCTACAAAAATAGTTATTACTTTACATTCCCCATTTGTCTACTTCATGTTTGGATCATTTTGGGAATGATATTTAATTTTTTGGGGGTGTTACAAGGCTTAGAAGTTTAGAAGCAATTCTTGAAATTTTTCAGAAATTTTCAAAAACCCAATTTTTAGGGACCAGTTCAGGTCTGAAGTCACTTTGAGGTTTATATAATAGAAACCCCCCATAAGCGGCAGCTCCCCTGGAGGGTCTGGGTCACAGACACCCTACTTAGGGTGATGCAAATCAAACTTTTTTCCCCCCACTAACTTTCCCTGCCTAGCCCAACCTTTCCCTAATTACCTGTGCTGGGGCACAGATGGGTGCTGGGGGCAAGGGTGGGTGCTGGGGCACAGATGGGGTGATGCTGGCTCAGATCCACACGTGCACTACAGCGATCCTCTCACCTCCGCTCCGGGACACAAAAGGAGGAGGAGAGGAGTGCTGCTATGATTTGAATCTCCCGCCGGCCCGCCCACCTGAATAACCCGGAAACACAGCAAACCGCAGGTCTGAATTGCCTACACAGGGCGTACGTGTCCTTAAGTACTAGGACATCAGGGCGTACCTGTTCGCCCTGTGTCCTAAAGAGGTTAAAGCACCTTTGGCAGTTATTACAGCCTCCAGTCTTCTTGGGTATGATGCCACAAGGTTTACGCACCTAAACCCTTACTAGTCTCCTCATCCTAGCTGCCGAGGACCACCAAACACAGCATGATGCAGCTATCACGCTTTGCTATATGTATGGTATTGGGCAAGTGATAAGTGCCTGGTTTCCGCCAGACATAACGGTTAGAACTGAGGCCAAAAAGTTCCATTTTGGTTCCATCAGACCAGAGAATCCTATGGTGGTTTTTTTTGTTGCAAACTCCAGGTGAGCGTACATATGTTTTTTTTTTTTTACTGAGGAGAGGCCTCCATATGGACAATCTGGTATAAATCCCAGATTGGTGGAGTGCTGCAGTGATGTTGAGCTTCTGGAAGTTTTTCCCAACTGTAACAATGGAACTCTTACTAAGGCCCGCTTCGCATTTATCAGTTGTGCCCGGCCAGTTGTTTTAGCATGAGAGCCGGACACAACCGATATACATGTACTGTACTTCAGTGCACACGTCCAGCATCTATACACTTTCAGCATTTATTTGTACAGTGTTATTTGATACCTGGCATCATCAGTGGTGCGCCAGATGAATATGAACAATTCCAGTGAAAACTATGGGATCACTTCTGTCCTCATTTCCCCTTCAACGTTTTCTGTACCACACCAGAGGAAGCTTAGCCAGATCGTTGGACAAATGTGAAGCTGGCTGTAGTTTGGTGGAGCGACCAGCTCTAGGAAAAGTCCTGGTTGTTCCAAACTTCTCCTATTTAACAATTATGGTTGCCACTGTACTTTTTAGAACTTTCAGTGCAGTAGAAAACTTTTTGTGCCTTTTTCCAGATCTGTGCCTCCACACAACCCTGTCTCAGAGCTCTACAGGCAGTCCTTTCCTCATCATGGCTTAGTTTTAGCTCTGATATATATTTTTCAGCTGTCAGGCTTTACATATAGACAGGGGTGTGTCTTTCTAAATAATGTCCAATCAACTGAATTTACCACAGATGGAATCCGATCAAGGTGTGAAAACATCTCAAAGATGATCAAGGAAAAGGGGAGGTCCCCAAAGCAAAATTTTAAGTTTCACAGCAAAAGGTCTGAATACTTATGTGCATGTAAAATTTTAGCTTTTCCTTTTTAATATATTTGCAAAAATCTCGAAAATTCTGATTTCACTCTCTCATTAAGGAGGATTAAAGGGAGATTCATGGGGAAAGTTCATTTTTTTAATTTTAGCACAAGGCAACAAAATGTGAAAAAGTGAAAGTGTCTGAAGACTTTCTGAATGCACTGAAGGTCACTAAGATTTATCTTCTACCTGGTGATAGAAGTCGTCATCATCAAAAATCTCTTCATCAAGTTCTTTAAGCTGAGAGTTTGACTTCCCTTCTGTCTGGACTTCCTGTAGGAAACATAAAACCTTTGCCATTAATTTATGTACATTAAGACACGTTCCAATTACATAAGATTCTGCCTTTACAAACAATGATAAAAGAGCTATTATAATGACAGCAAGGCAGAGGGGAAATCCATGACAAGCGAGCACAATAGCTCAATAAGCCACCATTGATATGCTGCTTTTAACACACTTGGGGTTCATCCACAATGGAAGACCATACCAACAGAAAAATAGATCATAGATACATTTCATGTGGATTTTGCTGTAGATTTGTCTCAAATTTAACCCCATTCAAAAGTGCACTGATTTATCCATAGAGTGTGTATGAGAGTTTTCAAAATCTACTCCACTTTGCCATTACTGTAAACATAAATTTTGTGCCCACGATACAGTAATGGATAATCCGAAGTGTATGCACCCTATATGAGCACACCCTTACAGTTACATGCCAGTGATTGGCTGCAGTGTGCACAGGGTGTCAATATGATCACATCGTCACTGCAGTCCGATAAACAAAGCCTGGCATGGAGGACTGGAGGGGTGAATCTAATAGGTAAGCAATGCTTATTTATTATTTTATTGCATTTCCTGTCATTGCCCTTTTTTGTCCTGAAACCAGCCACCCCATTTTAAGGATTTGCTTTGGTAGATTCACCTCTGGTTGCTCCTTCCCTTGAATACACAGAAACTTGATTAAAACAATAGGTCATTTTCTAAAAAAATAATTTAAAAGAAACCCCTTTAATAAGCAGGTATAATATTGTTACCATTGTTTCATCGGGGACACGCTCCTGTTCAGGTGCTGAATCCTGTTGAGATTTTCCTAAGATCCTATATGGTGAGCGTTTAGTCTGTGTACGCCGGAGTAACCTTTCCTTGTCCATCATAATCTGTTCTACTTGCATCAATATGGAACGCTCAGAACCAGCAAATCCCTTAAAGAAAAAAAAAACAAAAAAAAAAAAAACAGATACACATGAAAATGCTGATAAACATAAAAAGAGAGGTTCTGATGGAAACCAATGAAAAAGAACCATACCTTGCTTATTTTACCAGTAAGCTTTGTCTTGTCATACCATTTTTGTAAAGTGTTATTTCTGTATGTTTGAAAATCTGCAAAGCGTTTTGCCATGAATTCTGGATAATCTTTAACTTCCAACCTTCGCTTAGGAGGGCGTTTATTTTTTTTCATTTCCAAATCTTCCTTTTCCATCTCATCATCATCACTTGGTATTTCCTCATCACTGGAGAGAAAACATTGTATACATTATTATGGGATTCATACATGTACGCACGTATGCGCAGAGGCCTGTAGCCATCAAGACTACACCAGATACTATAAACCAG
The DNA here is from genome assembly GCA_033119425.1 of Bufotes viridis. Classification (NCBI taxonomy): domain Eukaryota; kingdom Metazoa; phylum Chordata; class Amphibia; order Anura; family Bufonidae; genus Bufotes; species Bufotes viridis. The sequence goes on from CM065591.1 coordinate 216,819,203, forward strand.
GGATGCTCAACCTGCGGCCCTCCAGCTGTTGTAAAACTACAACTCCCACCATGCCCTGCTGCAGGCTGATAGCTGTATGCTGTCAGTATAAACTGTTTCTGGTGTTTGCTGCACATGAGAACCTACCCTAAATGGCCCTTTAATACCCGTTTTTACTTTTTTGTTTGCTTTTTTTTAAAGTTTCAATTTAATGTTCAGCTTACCAACATCATTATTTTAATTCTATACAAACCTGCATATAAGACTACAAACTAAATGTAATGTAACAGTGTAGTCACTTCCTCTTACATCAGGCCCCTAGTTTTTGCCTTATTTGGTAATTTAGTAAGACGTAGAGGATAGAGGTGAGGGCGTATGAGTGCAGGAGTTTGTTTGTAGTCTGTTACCATTAGGACACATGGAAGTTTGCAGACTATCTATACAAACAAAACAATAGTAACGAATTGGGAATTGGTGAAAAAAATAAAAAAGGCTCTCAACATATGTCTCCAATATATTTATTAATAACCTTGTAGGTTTGCACAGTAAAATATCAATTTTTACAGATGTTACTAAACTGTGTAAAGTAATTAACATGGCAGTTGACAGTATACTGCTACAGATGGACATGGAAAAGGACTTAGGAATTTTAGTGAACAGAAAACTAAACTGTAGAAACCAGTGTCAGGCAGCTGCTGTCAAGGCCAATAAGATAATGGATTGCATCAAAAGGGGCAACATAGTCGTGCCCCTTTACAAATCACTAGTCAGACCACATATGGAGTACTGTGTACAGGTCTGGGCTCCCGTTAACCACACGAACACAGCAGAGCTAGTGAGGGTTCAGAGAAGGGCAACTATTTTATCAAAATTAGGGGTCAGTACAGAGATGTCTCTCATCATCTATTTATCCCCAGGACTGTGACTGTGACGAGGGCACATCCTCTGTGGAGGAAAGAAGGTTTGTACACAAACATAGAAGAGGATTCTTTACGGTAAGGGCAGTGAGACTGTGGAACTCTCTCACCAATGTTTTAATACTGGGGAGGGGGGGTGGCGGGAGCACTGGCCACCAATGCCTAGTAACGCTTCATATATAAATGCAGGCAGAAGACACATGCTGCCGGCACCTGCCTGTGACAGAGCGCTGCGATCTGCGGCAATTAACCCCTCAGGTGCCGGCAGCATGTGTATCTGTCTGCATTTATATATGAAACGTTACTAGGCATTGGTGGCCAGTGCTCCCCCCCTCCCTCCATTGGTTGCAGCGGCAGCACAGGGGGAGGGAGAGACTGCCTCCTTCTCCCCGTGCTGCCAAGGAGAACATGGCCGCGCTGAGGGCAGCGCAACCACGTTCTCCGATACTGGGCTGTGCGGAGTCCTGGTATTGAGCTCGATACCAGAGAAAAGTATTGATTGGGTATCAAAACTTCGATACCCGAAACAACCCTATATGAGTGGTCACTATTCTATATGGACGAGCTAATCTGTCAATATCTATATGGTAATTTCGGCTATCAGAGCTTTGGTATAGTTCCACAGCGGAGAAATCTTAGGGCAGAACCAGACTATGTGAATGAGAGATCCCCTACTCCCGCATCCCCTCCAGCAGCCAGGAGGCGAGGTAGGAAAAATTATATGGAGTCTGGTGGGTGTGTTGTACCAGCTCAAACTAGTTTTAAATATTGCTTCCTGGTGTGCCACACAGCGGAAAGCAGTGGCGATAGTACGAAAGGCTTTTGCAGATCAGTTTCCCACTTCACCAAGGGAGATGGCTTGTCCCATCCTTTCCCTTGGATGAGCAGGTTATAGAAGAGAGAGTGTCCCCCCTTTCTAGGGAATCTCTCATGGAGGTATCTCAGGGCTACTTTAGGAATATGTAATGAGGTCAACCCATTTCTTCCCAGCAAGGAACTAATCTGCAGGAACTTGTAAAATTCCCTATGGGGAATAGGTCTAGTGTATATAGGAGAAGGACAACATATTCTCTGGATCCATCATATCCTGAGCTGTTTTAATGCCCTGACTAGTCCAGGTCTAGAGACTTAGGATATGGTCTGTCAAGCAAGCTGTAGATATTGTAGGTAGGTATGGTCATCTAGTTGTCAGTTGACACATCTAAGTAGTTTTTCCAGGTTGCTACAGATACCTACACGGCGGATAGAGCGGTTAGGACCTAACCCCCATGCCTTCCCTATCAGCGGGGAGTGGAGGGTGAGAGATTAAGGGAGGTCTTCTCTTTTAAAACCCAGTGTTTTTCCCCAGAATCTTGCCACCAGTGGACTATTGGTCTAGCAGACAGGCTGCATAGTAATGCTCAAGGTTCGGTACCCCCAGTCTTCCCTCAGTTTTTTTGCATGGTTAAAGTAGAGTATGCCACTCTACAGTGTTTGGATTCCCAAATGAAATCCATCATTTGTCATTGAGCTTTCCCAAAGAAAGACTCTGGGACATGGATAGGGAGGTTTCTGAAGAGGTAAAGGAGCTTGGGCAGGAGCAGCATTTTATAAGACGCCACCTTGCCAAACCACGAGATCAGGCAGGACTTCATGTCCCTGATGTCCTTCTTCAGTCCTTTGAGTAAGGTGGGAAAGTTAGTGTGGAACATCCACGACATGGGATAGGTTAGCTGGATTCCCAAGTATGATATACTTTCCAGTCGCCAGTCTAGGGGGAACAAGTCTCTGAGCTGCGACAGGTGATCAGGGGGAACATTTACCGGTAGACTCTGGGACTTATCCAAGTTTAATTTTTAGTAAGAGACTTTGCCAAAGGTGTCTAAGAGGTTAAATACTCTTTGGAGGGAGGTCCCAGGGTTAGTACAAATGACAATGTCATCTGCGAAGAGCGCACGCTTTTGTTCTTTTTATCCCACTGTAATGCCCGATAAGTCCGGGTCCCGACGGATTAATTCTGTCGGGTTTAATTGACAGAATAAAGAACAAGGGGGGCAGCGGGCACCCCTGTTTAGTGCGTTAGTCAGGGGAAAGGCAGGGGATAGAGCTCCATTGGTAAATATTTTGGCAAAAGGATTGGAATATAGAGCAGAAATGGCCTAGTAAATCGGGGCACAGAACCCGAATTTCTGTAACACAGAGAATGCATAAGGCCAGTTAATTCAGTTAAACTTCTTCTTGGCGTCCAGAGTCGGGAATGTAGCTGACTATTAAATAAAAAGAGGGGGAAAAATCCACCGATGTAAAAAGTTTAAATCACCCCCTTTCCCATTTTTATATATATATATAAACAATAAACACATTAGGTATCAACTTCAGATTGGCTGGGTTCTGACACTGGATATTGGACCCCACTGATCTGTGAGGATAGATTATCAATAGTAAAAGCCCAGACAACCCCTTTACTTATGTGTTAATAAAAAACCTTTAGTTTCATAATTTATACAACATATTTGGGACTTTAAAAACTAATTACTAGTTTTCCATAGAGTTATATTCTGAAATTACAATATTTTCTACTTACAATAGTAACCCTGGAACAAATTAATATTGTAACCTTAGGGACCACTATCTATTTTAACAATGGATACAAACATTTGTAGCAAAAATTAAAATACGGAAAAATGATGCTTTATGCCATCAAGTTTGATTTACCTATCTGCTTTGCATTTCTTTCCATCTATTATGTGGCGTGTTTCTGGAAACTGGAAGAGAAGTTCATCTTGCAAATGGACCAAAGATCTCATTAATTCCTTCAGTGCTTTGTAGCCTTATAAAAAAAAAAATAAAAAAAAAATAATAATATTAAGAGATTTAAACAGCCTACCTTATATACTAGCTCAAACAATTTAGTGTGCAAGGGTCAAAAGGATTGTCTGGCCCAGGAGCGGACAACCCCAATGGTTGTAACCTGTACACAATTTAAAAAAAACAACACACACCTTTCCCCAGTTCTGCCATTCCCGGCTGCATCTGGTTCTCACTGGACTACAAGTGGCTTGGTTCCATAACCGCTTAGGCCAATCACTGGCCTCAGTGATCATGTGCTAGAGTAACACGACAAGTGACTACAGAGGTCAGTGATTGGCCACTGTAGTCACAAGACCAAGCGACTTCTGGTCTGGAAGCCTAATGATCAGACTGTAGACAGGTGAATTTTGCAGGTTATGAGTTGACCATTGAGTTCTGCTGGCTTGTAGGCCATCAAATCCCTTTGATGTTGAATGGGGTTGTTAGAGGCAACTAAAAATTTTAATAATGCCCACAAATTCTGTAAACTAAAAAAAAAAAGATTACATACTTACATCTTTCCCCTGCACCGTTCTCCGTTTACATATTACAGTGGTGACATGCAGGTATATGACTGCTGCAGCCAACCACTGTCCTCAATGGTATATATTTTACAGAAGTGGGAGCATGACTGGAATTTTTAGTTTTCTGGGACAACTCAGAATGTGTGTTGACAAATTAAAGCAGAAATTAGTCTAACATTACATACTGATATAAAAGAGGAGGTAAAAATCACAAACTTTTGCTCATCGTTTTATTGTAAACATATCACACATTTACTTTTTATTGGTTGCCGCTATTTGTCGGACTTTTGGGCAACACCAAAACCAGGGAACCTCATAAACCACAATTCCCGCAAACATTTCTAAATACCAGTACACAGGGGCGGAATGGACCTTACAAGGAAATTCCCCGGTGGGCCGATGCCCTGGGGGCCACCTGGGCATTCCACACGGGTGGCCAGTGGAAGTTTTTGGGGATGTATTTTGTGCTGCTGGGAGAATTTTGTGATGGACTGTGGTATTTGGTTCTGTTGGGGTGGTATAATGTGCCACAATATGGTATTGCTGGCCCTGCCTTCCATCAATTTGGACCCAACTACCACTTTTTGGGCCACTTAGTATTTTTTTCCAGGGACACCAAGTTCCCAGTCCGCCACTGCCAGTACGTTACTGTAATCTGCAAATCAATGTTAAATACATTTTTTAATATAAGTTATAAACTGGCTCCAAGAGGTTGAGGAAATATTATATACCGTAAATATTACCCACCAAGTGATGACCCTTTTAAGAAAAAGTAATTGAACATGCATAAAGCATTACATTGCCCCTCCTGTTGCCCGGCTGCACAGTTATTATTTAAGCAGGCCATAAACACAGCTACAGGAAAAAGCACTGTAACAAGTACACATACATGCTGGGAAATTTTTCCTTCTCTAATAACAGAGATTAATTATTTGCCAGTAAAAGATGGCGGTTTTACTGCTTAACGTCGGGTACTTTCACACTTGCAGCAGAGGATTCAGTCGCCGGAACTGCCCGCTGGATCAGTCTAACCGCATGACAACTGAAAGCATTTGTAGACGGATCAGTCTCACAAATGCATTGCAAGTGCGGATCAGTCTCTCCGTTTGTCATGCGGAAAGACTGATCCGTCAATTTTTCTTTTACAGTTTTAAAGGTCTGCGCATGCGCAGACCGGAATGGCAGATCCGTCGTTCCGGCATTTTTAATGACAGATCCGGCACTAATGCATTTCTATGCGAATTAATGCCGGATCCGTCATTCCGGCGTGTCTTCAGGCATTTTAGATGGTGATAATACCGCAGCATGCAGCAGTATTATATCTGGCCAAAACCCTGTTCAGTGACTGAACGGATTTCTCTCCATTCAGAATGCATGGGGATGTGATCGAAGCGCTCGTGTCAAAGTAGCCTTAATCAGTTGAAATTGCAAGCTTTGGGTCCTTTAGGCATCGTTAATGTGCTTCGAAAGCTTGCATTTTCAACCTATTTAGTACAAAGCTCATGATTAACGTGATAACCCAATATTAAAAAATATCACCTCATTCCTACAAATACTACTGGTACCAACATTTAGAAGGGATCAGTGGACTACTACATCTGCACCCAAATCCATATTATTAGCTATATATATCTAATATATAAAGGTGAGTGAATGTGTGTATGTCCACTAAAGGAATCCGCACCGTCGTATCTACAATCGCAAAATTTGGCACACAGGTACATCAGGTGTCCGGGAAAGTTGCAGACCGGATCTCTGCTCTCTAGCACGTACTGTTCCCGAGATATTCCCCCAAAAAAATGCATAAGCCAAAAGAAGCCCGAGCACAGGACCCTTATCGATAGCGATATATATATATATATATATATATATATATATATATATATATATACACGGAGATAGGCAGCAGCACGTCCAAAGGTCTTGGCGGGTGCAAAATCCTCAGGAGGACGGACAATCCTCCACACATATATAGATCCCAGAGAAGAGGCAGCACTCCTGAGTTAAATGGTAATGACCCAATTTATTCCAAGGCAACGTTTCAGCCTACTCCATGAGGCCTTTGTCAAGCCTGACAAATGCCTCATGGAGTAGGCTGAAACGTTGCCTGGAATAAATTGGGTCATCACCATTTAACTCAGGAGTGCTGCCTCTTCTCTGGGATCTATATATATATATATATTTTTTTTTTGAGATATATATATATATATATATATATATATATATATATATATATATATATATATAATATAGAGAGAGAGAGAGAGAGCTGATAGATAGTGAGAGAGACATAGTCCAAAACACGGGCAGCACTCCAGCGTAGTGAAAAAATGCAAAAAACTTTATTCACCCATGTGGGCGATAAGGCAACATTTCAGCTCTGCAATAGAGCCTCTCTCAAAGCAGAAAGGCTCTATTGCAGAGCTGAAACGTTCCCTTGTCGCACCACAAGGGTGAATAAAGTTTTTTTGCAATTTTTCACTACGCTGGAGTGCTGCCCGTTTTTTGGACTTTATATATTGGGTAAGCTTAATTCCCTTTGGGCGTTGCACCCACTACTACCTTTTTTTGTCTGTGCTGCCTCATTTTCTTCAAAAAAAAAAAATATATATATATATATATATATATATATATATATATATATATATATATTAGAACAAGGATTTACCTATAAAACAAGCCCTGAAAAAATGCATCATATATGCACTGTGTGAACAAGGCCTGAAATGTGTTATCAGGCAGAACTTTTTTTCTTTTTTTTAAAGAAAGAAGCAGAATTGTTCAAACCTATAAAAGCATTACTCTCTTCACAGACCTATTCCCGACTCCAGGGTGCCGTTGGTTCTTTCTGAAAACAGCAGGACATACATGCTCTGTCAATCCCTGGCAGTTGTGACCCACCACAGAGGCAGCGGAGACCAATGGAGTTCTGAAAGGTTTTGGAGCAGAAGTGGCAGCGGATCAGTGAGGTCTATGGACACTATGGAACTCTCTGCCAGAGGAGGTAGTGAATTCACTAAAAGAGTTCAAGAGGGGCCTGGATGTATTTCTGGAGAGGAATAATATTACAGGTTATAGTTAGTAGGTTCTTCGAGAAGGGTCATTGATCCAGGGAGTTATTCTGATTGAAGGTTTGTTTGGTTTTTTTGCTTTCCTCTGGATCAATATTGCAGGATAACAGTCTGAACTGGATGGACGGAATTATTTTTTCAGCCTAATAAACTTTTTCCTGTTTCCTCATGATAGTGGACAAACCCTTTAAAGAACCTGTCAGCAAAATGAACCCTATTAAACCAAGGATATTACCTGGTAGGGTATTTTTTCCATGCTAAGTCAAACAGTATGTTTCTTTCCTGTAAAGGGTTAATAATGGCTGAGCAGTGGATATATGAGATGTTCAGCCCTGTCACTCAAACAGTACAGTGTGTTGCGCTAGCAGTGATCCAAGTGCTATGGCCAGCTCCCTGGTGCTCCAAATAGGTAATTTACATAAATATAAAAATTTGTATATCTTGGCTGTAATTAATACTTTATAGAATAGAAATACCATTTTACTCCGCTTAAATCAATCCTACCAGGCAAAATGCTTACTTTAATAGGGTTGATCATGCTGAAAGAGAATCTTTAAGGCATATGAAGAAAGGGCTGAATAGCTTTATTCAGCACAGATGTCACCATGACTCCCGACTACCATTTCCCTGCAGTGGCACTATGGGACAAGCATTAATCTGAGGTAACCCCTACAGTGTACTGACAGCTGTAATTAGATGCTGCATATCGTAAAGAAATGGAACAGATGGGCACAGCTAATGATGTCACTCACTAATGTCTGCCCTCCTACTCCATTCAATAGCAGGGAGAGGGGTAAGGAGAAAAGTATTTTTTATATGTCCCCAAAATATATCCTTAGGCCAGCCCAGAAGAAAATGCATACACAGTTAACGCACATTGGTGATGATTTAGATCCTACTATAAGCCAATAGCAATAAAGCATCTAGTCCAGAAACCACATTAAAATCATAGACAGAAGGTCTGGCTGCACTTTCTATATCTATTTCTTACCTCAAGAACAATAATCATTTAACTCCACAAAGACTATAACCGCACTGGTCATCCCCAGCAATTAATCCCCTAAGAAACACTTCTGATTAAATCTTTTCAGGCAAATCCTTTGCTCGTCTTTTGTTGGCTCACTTCTTGTCAACATCCATTAAAATATGCCTTTAATTCTCCCACAATCTTAAAAAACACAGATTCCACCGTCTTCAACTTTAATCAACTCTAGGGCTGGCATTTTTCATTTCATAATAATGTGCTGCTTGGAATTCAAGAGGCAGGGCTGACATCAATCATTCGGTAAGAATTTTTCCACTGCAATAAATATGCAAATGAGGAAAGCCAGTCAGTCGTATTTCAGATCCGACTTTGCTATATTTTTTTTTTTTTTAAAGAAAAGACACAAATTTATTAATTGCCAGTGGCCAGAGGAATCCTATTACTGTGGGCATTGATTACAAAGCTGTGAGAGTGATTATTGTGCAACTTGCGGCCAATCCAGGCATAAGAAAAAATTATTAAAGCACGACAGATATTATAAACTCTGAATAACAATAAGCTTTTAACATTTAGGCCTTTATATTCCTTAAAATGGTGAGGGGTGCATGGGACACGGAAGCATTAATGAATAATAAATGAAATATATATAAAAACGGTCAACAAATGAGACTGCGTCATTTAGACATGGATTCATTCAGTTTAGCATCCTTCCAATTTTATTAAGGTGGTGTCTCACTCAGCTTTTTGTGGCAGTTTTTCTGTATTTTTTTTATTTATTTTTTTAGCCAAATTCAGAAGTAGGTTGGAAATGAATGAGAATATAAAGGAATATATATTTCTCCTTTCTGCTGGATCTACTTTACAGACAAAAAGCTGCATGACAACACCCCTAGGGCTCTTGCACACTAAAATTTTTCTCCACATCTGACCTGCATTTTTTGCAGGTGGTATGTGTACCCATTCACTTCAATGTGGAAAAGACGCGGACTGGACTGCACACAGTCTACTGTCCGCATTCATTTACATACCGTGGCACCCACAACAATATAGAACATGTCCTATTCTTGTCCACATTACGGACAAGGATAGGACTGTTCTATTATGGCCCGGACGTTCCGCTGAAGAAAAATGCAGAACACACACAGCCGGTATCCATGTGATTTGCGGACCACAAAAACAGCTACAGCCCTTAGAGAAATTTTAAAACGTCAACTTATTTTTCTTGATTTGTCAGGTATCATAATTGCACTGTATGAAAAAAAAAAAAAGTGTTTTCTTCTCATAGGCTGCAGCCCCTCTGATGCTAGTGCACATGGACTACAAAGCTTAGGAAGAAGGGGCTGGATTTAGGCCACATACCATTTGTCTACATGGTGAGCGTGGCTATTTTGTTGGAGTTACTAATAGTACACAAAATAGATTTGGTAACCGTACTAGCCACAGTACCAATAGTATCAGCTGCAGTACACATACAACCGAATACCTAATCTGCCTAGTTTTGTAGTGATAATAATGTCATATGCTGAATAATTGTGCATATTTACCTTTCAGCAGCTTTGGAAAGCTGGGTAGCATGCAGAGGTATGCTGAAGACCAAAATATATAGTACATACTCACGTATATACTAGACACCACTGTGATCAAGTGGCGTTTCTGGGGCATGCTGAGGGCGGGAAGGGAGCAGGGCTGGCAGGCTTCTCTTCATTGACAGTAGTTTTCTGATGTGTTTGCAGACAGAAATCTACAACAGGTAGGAGGCTGCTGTAGATTTCAATCTGGCACACGGCCTGTTGGAGGATACGCCAAATTTATGACGAAACCTGTGTCTCAGAATAAATTACGCGCATCCGCCGGCTAAATAAGGGAAATCAGGACCGGCGTTAAAATCATCGGTCTTCATAAATGTCCTCCATGGTGTGTACAGAATTTATGTACCAAGCATGGACTCCATTACATCTCTGCAGAGGTTGTTACACAGCTTTTCCAGACTGCTGAAATCTAAATTTGCGTAGTTATGTAGCGAAAAATCCCTTCATATAGCTAGACCACCTTGCTGTTCAGAGCTCTGGAGAAGCTGTGTGATAATAAGGTGCAGCTGAATTGGTGACAACGGATTATGTTGCCCATGTACCATATGATAGATTCACACTATGTCAGGGCAGCATTGTGAATATTTTGTATCATTTAGATGCCCCCATCACCGCCCTGCAGAGATTGCCAACCAGCTTTCCCAGGCTGCAGCAGCCTAGATCAGCCTATATATTAACTGGTAAATCTCCAGTATTGTAGAACACTTCCCTATTTTGCCAGCCAGGATCCTTGAAAAGAGAACAAAGAATTCTTGTGACATCTTACTGTAGCTTTGCTAGGCTGGTTTGACATGCAGGGTTCCATGAAAGCTGGGTAACAAATAATCTAAAGCTGTAAAAAGGACTGCTAAATATTAAGTCTACCTAAATAAATCCTCATTTCCAAATAGTGGTATAGCTAGGCAGATTTAACTTTCAGGGTCCTGAGAAAGCTGTGAAGCTGTACTAGAGATTGCAGAATACTACATTTACAAAGGCAGACTCCCTTCCTCATTTCTAAACACGGTCATAGCTGGGAAAATTAGCCTTTCAGTCTTCTGAGAAAGGTGGGTTGCATGTACAATGTAAGGGCTCATGCACAAAAACGTATTTCTGTGGGTCGGATGTGGGACCCATTAACTTCAGTGCATGCTGTCCGCATCCGTATGTCTATTCCATGGCATCCGCAAAAATATAGAAAATGTCCTATTCTTGTCTGCATTATGGACAAGGATAACTCTGTTCTATTAAGGGCCGGACGCTCCGTTCCACAAAATGTGCCACAAACAGCTGGTATCCATGTTTTGAGGATCTGCAATTGGCGGACTACAAAACAGGCTACAGTCGTGTGCATGAGCCCTTAACATTACCCTTATCTGGACAGTATGTACAGTTGCGTGAAACTTGTAATCCAACTGTCCTACACTGATGAATGTCACATTTCAGTAGACCGACAATGAGAAATCCATCCTGCCTATATAGGTAAACTTGACCTGGAAAAACATTGTGTGTGGTATTACTGCCCTGGTACTGTATAGTTTACCCACATAAATACAGGCGGAGGTTTTGTAAGAAGCTGCTGTTTTGCAGTTTTCACCTTTTTCATAGTGCTCCGAGAGTCTATTGAAGTGAATAGGCATTAAGACCCACCCCTTTCCTGAACCACTGGTTGTGACTGAGATAAGAGTTGGTCCCCAGTAATAGATGGAGGGGCTGGAAGGAAGGGGGCATTTTCAGGATGTATGCTAAAACTACTTTCTGTAGCAGCTTGCAGATGTCCATGCAGAAAGAGCTATAGACAAACTATACCATGCATGTTATTCTTTATTATTTTTTTTCTTGCATAAACTAAAATGGCATTCCATACGGCCCTTACAGAATAGCACTTGTGACTTGCAGCGCTGGTGTCCTAGGTTCAGACCTAATTAAGGACATCATCTGCATGGAGTTTGTATATTCTCCCCATGTTTGGTTGTTTGCATGGCTTTCCTCCAGGTACTCCAGTTTCCTCCCACACGCCAAAGACATTTTGATAGGGGATGTAGATTGTGAGCCCCATTTAGTAATCGAGTACTCTAATGATTCTTTTTTACAATTAATCGAGTACTCTAATAAGAAAAAATGAATTAATAGACGGTTTTCCTTAATAAAAACCAGGGTGGATTTGATTTGAATCAAACTGATTTAAATCACAATTTAAATCACTAGTCAGTAAGGCTTGATTTAAATCATAGTTTTCTACATAAAGCTACTTTTACAGTTGCGCTTGAGGATCCGCTTGAAGGTCTCACAAGAGGCCCCAAACTGATCCGTTCAGCCCAAATGCATTCCGAATGGATGCGGATCCGTTCAGAATGCACTGGTTTGGCTCCATACCGCCTCCTTTCCGTTTTGGAGGCAGACATCAAAACGCTGCTTGCAGAGTTTTGGTGTCCGCCTAGCGATGCTGAGCCAAACGGATCCGTCCTGACTTACGATGTAAGTCAATGGGGACGGATCTGTTTGCATTGACTTTCAATGGGGGTCAGAACATATCCGTTTGGGACTTAGCATTTTTTCCCACATTTAATACAAACCGAACCGTTCTGAACGGATGCATTGGTTTGTATTTTCAGTGCGGATCAGTCTGTACAAGTACTGGACGGACCCGCACCGAACGCAAATGTGAAAGTAGCCCTAAGACTAATTCTTGTGGTATAACTTATATTATGCAAGTAGATGAAGATTTGCTGTGAAGAAGAGGCTGTGATCTCTGCTGAGTCACATTCAGTTATGAGGACTGCAAAAGTAAACCAAGCATCTGTGATAATATCTTGTAGGCAGAGAAACTGCCCAATAATCTAAGAAAAACCTCTGGAAGAGCATGACATTGTGAATGGATTAATGGAATTTATTTACAAAAAAAAATAAAAAAACATATACAGCCATATTCTACATAATTAAAAAACTAATTTATTTTATGATGGAATAACCTTTGGATGGTAATATATTTTCTTTAAAAAGCATTTTATATAAAAAATTCAATTTAAATAAAAAAATCCGATTTAAATCAAATCCGATTTTTTTTATTTTTTTAAAAAAATCTGATTTTTATCCACCCTGATAAAAACTCAGACCCTCTGCCATCAGTCCCTAATACCCTTCGTTCCCCCCTGTGCGATCAGCCCAAGTGCATCCGTTCCCCCCAGTGCCATCAGCTCTCCCCCACCCCAGTGCCATCAGCTGCCCCCCTAAGTGCCCCCCAAGTTGCCATCAGCTTGCCCCCCCTAAGTGCCCCCCAAGTTGCCATCAGCTTGCCCCCCTAAGAACCAATCCAAGTGATAAACCAGGCAGCAGCGGTCCAGAGTACCCCGGACAGCAGAAGGTAAGTCATCCAGCCATAGCGCATGACTCAGTAGGAATACATACAATAGGCACTATGACCACACCAGGGAAAGAGCATCCAGCTGAGCGAGGGGTCCTGAAAAGAAATTCTCAACCTGCTTGTTACATGGTTTTCCAGTTTCAGGATGAAACTTGACAACCTGTGATCCATCTGAAATAATGAACAGGTAATTACTTACCTGACATAGCCCACATTGTCACTCTGATTCTCCCAGTGGGGCTCTATCAAGACACAAGCAGCAAGTGACCACTACAGCCAATCTCTAGCCTCAATAGTGCATTCCTAGAAAGACTCTGTTGGCTAAGTTTTAGGTTGGACTTTTCTAGGTTTAGAAGCTATACCAGGGAACAGAAGGTCTGTAGAACTGTTTGAAAGCATTGTAGATGTTCTGAGCCTGCGGAGGTGAGGAAATTGTCCAAATATAGTATCATTAAAATGTTTTTTTGCTGATGAAGGTGGCTGGAAACTTCCACCATAATCTTGGTGAATATTCTCAGTGTCAAAGTTCAAATGGGATTGCCTGAAATTTGAAATAGCATAAGATGTTGTTTAAGTATACTGCAAATCTTAGATATTTCTGTAAGTGGCTGTGAATGGAAACATGGTAATATGCATCAGATGAATCAACCGTTAAGATAAAACATTTCTGTTCTAGTAGACTGATGGCAATCACCTTTTTAATTTCTTGTATGTGTTGTACAGATTATTTAGATTTATTATGAATTTGAAGGTTCCATTCATTTTTACTTTATCATAAATCTAGTGAGTAGAATCCTAATCCTGATTGAGGAACTGGTACTGGAATGAGAACCATTTTTAGAAGTAGAGAAGCGATTTGGATGGTATCCAGGACCCACAGAAAGGAAGATATGTCCTTCCAAGGTTAAAGTATGAATTTCAGTCTGCCCAGACTTGAACTTGGCGTAACTGAGAATGATGGAATTATATGAATTGATAGGGAACCCTTCTCCTTTGTCAGGTTGGTACTTCTCAGGGCTATCCTGCCTTTTTTATTCAAGTCCTCTGCATTTCTTTCTCAGTTAGGACTGCCTTTGATGGTAAATGCACAATTTTGTTGGAAATCCCTTTTTCTTATCAAATGCTTTGTTAAGGATGATCGACACAGATCTGAACAAACAATAACCTTCACAGGGAATGGTGCATAATCACATGTTTGAACTGGCATCACCTGTTCAAGAACTGAGCCAGAAAGTTCTAAGAGCGGAGTTTGACATATCCACATTTCTGGCGGATAATCATACTAGATATTCCCGAGGCATCAGCTGGAAAACTGAAGCTTGTTTTAGAACAGGAATGGAGGCCAGGATATCTTCAGCTAGAGTGCCTGAGGAAAGATGAGACTCTAATCGACCCAACTAGACAGTGACGGGCAGTACAGGTAACAGTTATACCTAGTCTAAACATGGCAGCAGTTTAAAACAAAAGTACAGCGTGCTTGGTCGAATGCAGACAATCCACCACTTTCTGCAATCCCAATTGCAATTTTCTTTTACTTTTTTTTTTTACTCACTTTCAGTGCATGCTGTGTTGGAGTATAAAAAAATATTGGAATACACTTACCGGTAATCGGTTTCCTTTAAACCTATGACAGCACACCTGGAGAGACCGCCTCCATCTCCTCAGAACAGGAAACAGAAACCAGAACCGCTTTTTAAAGGAGGGATTATAACCCCCATCTCCAGTCCTTTTCTCAAGAACTAAAAAACATAACGTCTTCTTAACAACCTAAAACATGTTTTTTTTATGTCAATTTTATACATATCTATACAAATCTTATATAGGGTTGGGAATTAACTGGGTGTTATCATAGGTTCAAAGAAAACCGATTACCGGTAAGTGTAATCCAATATTTTATTTTCACCTATGACAGCACCCCTGGAGAATAGGCGAGAATTTGCCTAGGGTGGGACCACTGCCTGAAGGACTTTACGACCAAAGGTAAGACCCTCATTAGAAGGTAACTGTAGTTTATAGTGTCTGAAAAACGTATGCAGAGAGCTCCAGGTATCTGCCCTAGGGTACTTTCACACTAGTGTTAAAGTTTTCCGGTATTGAGTTCCGTCACAGGGGCTCAATACTGGAAAAAAATGCTTCAGTTTTATCCTAATGCATTCTAAATGGAAAGCATTCTGTTCAGTATGCATCAGGATCTCTTCAGTTCATTCCCTTTACAGTATTTGGCCGGAGAAAATACCGCAGCATGCTGTGATATTTTCTCCGGCGAAAATTCCGGAACACTTGCCGGAATGCCGGATCCAGCATTCATTTCCATTGGAATGTATTAATGCCCGATCTGGTACCATGTGTTCTGGAAAACCGGAACTGCCAGACGGAATCAAACAACCCAAGTGTGAAAGTAGCCTTACAAATTTGCTCTATAGAGTCAGAAGCTCTCTCTGCCCAAGAAGTGGAGACTGATCTCGTAGAGTGAGCGCCAAACCCCGAGGGTGGATCAATTCCCCTAAAAGAGTAGGCTAAGGAGATGGTCTGTCTAATCCACCTAGCAATAGTCTGAGAAGAGGCTGCAGATCCCTTCTTTGCTCCCTGGAACAAAATCAGCAGACGTGAAGAGGATCTCCAAGTCTGAGTAACATGTAGGTATTGCAAAATACATCTAACATCTAGACAATTGTACTCCGCTTCCTTCTTATTTTTAGGGAAAGCACAGAAAGAAGGTAACACTACCTCCTGATACGGGTGAAACTGTGAAGAGACTTTTGGTAAATAAGAAGGATCAGGAGAAATCACTACCAGATCCTCCAGGATCACCAAATAGGGAGGGTCAATAGAGAGAGTAGAAATCTCACTAACTCTTCTAGCCGAGGTAATGGCCAGAAGAAAAGCAAATTTTGGGGAGAGCAATCTTGGGGAGATTTCATTAATAGGATCAAAAGGGTCTGAAGTGAGAGAGGAGAGGACCAAGTCCCAGGTGGGGATTCTATTTTTACAGACAGTGGATAAGACACTGCAGTTATAAACCTAATCCAAGGATGTTCCGCTAATTTAAACTCAAACAAGGTGCTTAAAGCTGAAATCTGGACTTTCAAAGTGCTGGGCCTAAGTTTTTTGTTCCATCCCTTCTGTAGGAAATCTAATACTAGCGGGATGTCAGGAGCTTCTAGCACATCCACAGGTTTATTGGCAAATTTGAAAAAGGTCCTCCAAACTCTAAGGTATATCTTAGAAGTGACCTCTTTCCGACTCGCCAACAGTGTGTTTACAACCTCCTCTGAGAGACCTCTCAATAACAGGCAGTCAGGTGCAGATTCTTCACCTCTCGGTGAAAAACTGGATCCTGGGACAGATGGTCCCGAGATTCTGGAAGCACCCATGGTGTTGCTATCAACATTTTGCGGAGCCAGGAAAACCACACCCTTCTCGGCCAAAAGGGAGCTATAATTATTACTGTGGCCTCCTCTGATTTATTTGACACCCCCTGATCTAAGGACCACTCTCCCTGGAATAGTTGATGACGACGGAGGATGTCCGCTTTCACATTGTCCAAACCCCTTAGATGTAGTGAAGAAAGAGATAATAGAGAAGCTTCTGATAGGCTTAAGACCTGATTAAAGAGAGACATTAGGCCCTGAGCCCTTGTACCTTCCTGTCGGTTGAAAGAGGCCACTGCTGTTGTGTTGTCCGAATAGACCCTTACATTCCTGCCTATGAGGGTCAGGAGACTCTGTACCAAGGCTAACCTGATTGCATCCAATTCCCTAAAATTGTGTGAATGGGACAGAGAACTGTTGTCCCAAGTTCCCTGCAATAGCCGGGAACCCACATGTGCTCCCCAACCGGATGGGCTTGCATCCGTGGTTAAGGGGAGAACCTCCTCCCTGGTCCAAGGAACTACTCTTTTTAGATTTTTTAGATCCATCCACCACCCCAAGGAATCTAGAGTCTGGGTGGATAGAGATATCTATGTGTACAGAGAAGAGAGACATCCGTCCCAATCTCCCAGGATCTAAAACTGAAGCAGCCTTGAATGGTACTGGGCCCATTCCAACCCTGGAATAGTGGCTGTCATGAGACCCAGTACAGACATGGTCTCCCTTATAGTGACTGACAGAGACGAGCGAAGAAGCTGAACTCTTGATCTGATTAGTAAAGCTTTTTGTAGAGGTAACAGGCACTTCTGGGAACTGGAATCCAAAATCATTCCTCGGAAACTGCATCTCTGACCTAGGCATAAGCTGGACTTTTCTAGGTTTATCTCCCATCCTAGCTTCTCTAGAACTTCCCTCAACCAGGCAATCTGACCCTGTAGAATCTGACCTGACTGGGACACCAACAGATCGTCTAAACAAGGTGCAATGATGATCTCCTTCTCCCTGACGTGGGCCATCATTTCTAAAACAATCTTTGTGAAAACCCCTCGGAGCCTGTGAGAGGCCGAAGGGTAATGCTCGGAATTGAAGATGCAGTATCTCTGTTTCTAACTGGACTGCTACTCTCAGAAACCTTTGGCGGCTGGGATGAATAAGGACATGATAGTACGCATCCCTCAGGTCTACTGTGGCCATAAAGCAATCCGGGAAGAGATTGTTCACTGCTGACTTTATGGACTCCATACGAAATCTCACGTACTGCAGAAATTGGTTCAAACGCTTCAAGTTTATTATGGTCCCAAAAGAGCCATTTGGCTTCTTGACCAGAAAGAGAGTTGAATAAAACCCTTCTGTCAGTTCTGGGACTCTTATCAACACCTCTTTTTCTATCAGGGAAAAAACTTCTGTGATAAGGGCAGATTGTTTTGCGGGATCTGAGCGGTAATCTGTGATTACAAAATCTCCCTACTGGAAATTTTTGAAATTTTAGTTTTAGGCCCTCCCCTATCACAGAGTATATTCAAGGGCTGTTGGAGATCTTTTGCCACTGAGCTGCAAAAAGAGACAGACGACCCCCGACAGCAGCTCTGAAGTCATTGAGACTGCTTTTTAGCGGCAACTGACCCGGAAAAAAGAAATCACTTACTTTTTTTTTACTCGGATCTGCAAATTGTTTTGTTCTCTCCTTGCCCCTAAAGCCCCCCTTATTAAGTCTGGGACGGAAAGACTTTTTGGGTGCCTGACTAACAAACAGAGGGAAAGCCCTTCTTTCTATCCGAGGCCTTTTCTAGCAAGTCGTCAAGGACAGGCCCAAACAAAAATTCTCCCTGACAAGGGATAGCACAAAGTTTTGTCGTGGAACTAGCATCTCCATTCCAGCTCTTCAACCAAATAACTCGCCAGGCAGAGTTGGATAAGGCAGAAGCCCTAGTGGAAAATCTTAAAGGCGTCATCTAAGAAATCAACGGCATTATAGTAGGGAAGGAAGCTAGTAACTGTTCCCTAGGGCTACTTCCTTTAATGTGAGCCTCTAACTCTCCCATCCACACCTTTAGGGATCTGGCAACAGACATAGCTGCAATAGCCAGTTTAAAAGCCACCGCAGAGGCTTCCCAATTTTTTAAAAAAAAACCTCCGCCCTCCTATCCTTGAGTGAACCCATGTCCTCAAAGGGGAGTGCGGCTTTCTTGGACATTTTTGGCACTGGGGCATCAAGCTGCACGGGTAACCTTCCACACACTATTTCAATAACCGGAGCCCCTGCAGCTCTTTCCCTTGATAACTTTTCCAGCGAATCCGATTCCCTTCCCTTAGGACAGGAAACATAACTGGAGATGGGGGTTATAATCCCTCGTTTTAAAGGCGGTTCTGGTTCCTGTTTTCTGTCCTGAGGAGGTGGAGGTGGTGTCTCCAGGGGTGCTTTCATAAATGAAAAAGAAAAAGTTAATTACAACAGTGCCAAGTAGTAACAGCTAAGCACAGCACAGCTAAACCCACACTATGCTGCCCTTTCATAGTGAAGCATAGTCCGACAGATCTGCTTTAGTCCCGTATATACAAACCTGAGCCCAAAAACCAAAAACATTTTACCATTTACATACAGTTGGTGAACAGTATAGTTACGTTTATATTACACTGGAATAAAGAAAGACTACATGTAAAAGTGTAAGAAGTCTTCACAGGTTCTGCTCATGTGTTCACATAGAACCTCAACCATGCATGCAGCAAAGGGCATCTAAACTATAATTCATCATGTCTGCATCCCTCAATTTGACAGTAATCTTCGGCATAAGAAAGAATAGGCAAGGAATAAACAGCTATTAACTAGAAAGCCACACACAAGCAATTTAAATGTACTGCTAAAAGAAAATAAGGAAAAAAAATACCATAAATAAAAATGAAAATAAAATAACAGCAACACAAGTTATCTCTAAACCATTCTCAGGTTATGAAGAGTAAAAAATAAAAATTGCTTTATTCAATTTAAATAAAATTACCCCAGCGGGAGAGATGTTAAAGGAAATGTCCCTTCCACCACAAAGCATTACAAGGGTTGTGTTTGTAACAAAGCACAAAAAAAAACAAAAAAAACATTTTAAACCTTTCTGTCCTCATTGCATTTAGTATGAGAGTCTACTTTGGAGAATTTAGAAATAAGCTTGGTAGAAAGTGGTTCTACAGGGTAAGGATATCTGGAAGACTGATTTGAAGTAAAAGTGCCTTTACATGGGATTATAACTGGGAATGATCATTCGTACAGACGCTAATGCCGCTGATCACCTGACGAACAAACACTTGTTCACCGGGTGAAAGCATAATTGAAGCTGACGCCTAAATTATTATTTCTAGGCAGCAGATCGTGCTGTCTAACCTGGGCTCTACAACCCAGAACCAAGGAATCTGTATGGGCACAAGCGATCGCAGTAGCAATCACTCGTCCCCATGAAAAGGAGATGATTGCTCCATGTAAATGCTGCGCTAACCACCTCTGACGAGCAGGTAATTATCAGGACTGAATGGTTCATTCCCGATTTTCCTACTGAGTCAGCCCATGTAAACAGGCCTTTAATGATCACATCGGCAAATCATTGATGATTTTAAACATACTGAAAAATATTGAAGTTCATTCTTTGCTAAATTAGGGTGTTCTCACATGGGAGTATGTCAGCTCAAAATTAATCTTCAAACTCCACGTAATGACCTGTTAGGGCTAGTACAATCAACATTCTTTTATTTGTGTGGCGAGAGGTCAAGGTACCTGGATTTGCACACTATATAACTACGGGTACTTTCACACTTGCGTTAAAATTTTCCGTTATTGAGTTCCGTCCTAAGGGCTCAATACCGGAAATAAACTGATCAGTTTTTTCCAAATGCATTCTGAATGATGAGCAACCCGTTCAGTATGCATCAGGATGTCTTCATTTCAGTCACTCTTGCGGTATTTGGCCGGAGAAAATACCGCAGCATGGTGTGGTATTTTCTCTGTCCAAAAATCCGGACCACTTGCCAGAATGCCGAATCCGTCATTATTTTCCATTGAAATGGATTAATGCCGGCACTAAGTGTTCCGGCAAAACAGATCCGATTTACTGGTTTGCGCATGCTAAGAATTTTAAAAATACAAAAAAATAAAATAAAATCTGAATCCGTTTATCCAGATGACACCGGAGAGACGGATCCTGTGTTTCAATGCATTAGGTAGATGGATCCTCTTCCGTCTACAAATGCTTTCGGTTTGCACACGGATTTCCGGATCCAGCAGGAATTTCTGGCGACGGAACTGCCTGCCAGATACTCACAAGGCAAGTTTGAAAGTACCCTAATTCTAAACTTACTGTGGAGAAGAGTATACTCCATGCCACAAAATAAAATTTTAGTCAATGAAAACACATTTTCGTCTGCCCCATTATACAGTGGCTGAAGTGTGAGGGCTTATTCACAAGGTCCCTCTTAATGGTGGAATTGCTGACAGTAAATGTACAGCCACGGGAAGGGGGAGGGAGAGAGAGAGAGAGAGAGAGAGAGAGAGAGAGAGAGAGAGAGAGAGAGAGAGAGAGAGAGAGAGGAGAGAGAGAGAGAGAGAGAGAGAGAGAGAGAGAGAGAGAGAGAGAGAGAGAGAGAGAGAGAGAGAGAGAGAGAGAGAGAGAGAGAGAGAGAGAGAGAGAGCTTTGTGCTGCTAGTAAGTGTACCATGTTGCTCCACAGTTACTGTTAGCACTAAGCTCTGGCAGTCTCGTTCTCCGCTTAGTAAGAAAGAAAGGCAGGGAGTAGATACATGTACAGACCTGCCAGTAAGGTTGCTGCAGATATCGAACTTTCGATACCCTATCGATACTTTTTACTGGTATCGAGCTCAGGATTGGTGTTTTATCGATACTAGGCTGTGCTGCCGCACAGCCCAGTATCAGAACGTGGCTGCGCTACTCTCAGCACGGCCATGTTCTCCTCGGCAGCACGGGGAGAAGGCAGCAGCCTCTCCCTCCCCCTGTGCTGCTGCTGCCACTGCCACCAATAGAGCAAGAGGGGCGGAGGAGGGTCGGGAGCACTGGCCACCAATGACAAGTAACCATTCATATACAAACGCAGGTAGCAGGAATACATTGCCAGCACCCTGCTTGTGACCGAGCGCTGCGATCTGCAGCAGTTAACCCTTCAGGTGCCGCACCTGAGTGGTTAATTGCCTCGGATCGCAGCGCTTGGTCACAGGCAGGGTGCTGGCAATGTATTCCTGCTACCTGCGTTTGTATATGAATGGTTACTTGTCATTGGCGGCCAGTGAGACGCCCTCCCCAGTATTAAAGGCATTGGTGGCCAGTGTGCTCTCCTCCCCCCCAGTATTAAAACATTGGTGGCCAGTGCGCTCCCCCTGTCCCCAGTATTAAAGATATTAGTGGCCAGTGCCCCATCCCCCCAGTATTGAAATCATTGGTGGCAGGGTCCCCTCACCTCCTCTCTTCTGGTCGGAGCCCCAGCATTGTAATGCTGGGGTTCCGATCGGTTACCATGGCAACCAGGACGCTACTGAAGTCCTGGCTGCCATGATCAGCTCCCTGCTGCTGTGTGTACTGTGCACAGGGCAGCAGGGAGAGTGTGAAGCCCTATTCACTCTGATAGAGCTCTGTACTCTGAACTGTAAAAAAAATAAAAATTACACCAAAATATTAAGCATAATACACCGCTTTTCCCAATTTTACATATAAAATATATAAACAATAAATAAATAAAATATTACAACAGTCAAAATTCAAAAGTCAAAATTATTTAAAAAATCCTCTTTTATGTGGTGAACGCACGCACTGTTAAAGAAAATAAAAATAAAGAAAAACTACACGATTCTCCATTTTCTTTTAGCCCCCCAAAAAAATAGGATATGACTGTTGTATTATGGCCCGGCTGTTCCATAAAATGTAGAATGCACGTGACTTTTTGGGCTTTTTATTTTTTTCACGTGGTATCGAATGGTATCGAGTATCGCAATACTTTTTTATGCTATCGAAACCAAATCAAAATTTTGGTATCGCAACAACTCTACCTGCCAGTGGTTAGTTCTGGCAGCAAGTAACACAGGCAGGAACACAGCACAGACAGTGGGGGAACATATAGGGAGCAAGGCTGGAAGCCTCTGAATGTGCACACATTCGTCTTCAGCATGCAGTAGAACAATGGAGAGAGAATCTCCTTACCAATACCAATGCTCATTGCGGCCAAATTGCTGCAGGTCAGATTTTTGGGCGCTTGTTTTCTAGAAAACAAACATTACCCTAAATAAAGTACCATATTTTTCATTCTTTAAGATGCCGTTTGGCCCCCAAAAGTAGGGGGAAAACGTCAGTGCATCTTATGGGGTAAATATTAATGTTGAGTTCTTTTTCTGTTGTCCGATATGAGGTCTCAGAATCACTGAGGGTCTGATCTGAGGTCAGATGAAAAATATTTTTTCTCCTGCTCAAACTTTGGTGCATCTTATAGGGCAAAAAATACTATATATTACAAAAATCTTAACATCATTGTCCTCACACTATATTTTAAAAAAATTAGCGTTACACTATAAGGAATCTGGGCTACTGTATGTACATAAAGAATCATGCACATGACCATAGTTTACAACTCATATTTTGCGGATTGCACGCGGGCCCAGCACACGGATGTAATCCACATGTTTAATGGATCAATGTGGCCGTTCTGCACATTATGCATGTCCTATTCTTGTCTGTTCTACAACCTCCATAAGTTCTCCATTTTGTGTGTTCATGCATGCAAAATGAAATGCATTTCTACATATGTAAAGCAATAAAATTAAAATCTTAATCAGTATGGGATGGAGAAGTAAAGGTTTCAACAAAGCAGGTCTTTTTAATAGATATTTTTCCTATATAAATGATTGCCCTACAGTTTTCCTGCCGAGAGCCTAATTAATTCTTGTTCCATACACAAAGTGAAATGCTGGGTGACAAATGGGTGCGAGGCTTGAAAGCTGCCAGGTCTGCAAAACATTTTCTACTTCAATTTAGAAGCAATTTTGCAGTACATCATCACACTAAACTTGGAATCTCAAATTTCATAGGACAACTAAACATTGTAAAGCCTTGATTGGCAAAAATACATTAAAGGGGTTGTCCGAGTTATAAATAAAAAAATATATAGCACTGAAAATTTGATGGGCAGCTATATATGACTAAGCAAGTTTTAGGCAAAAAAATATATATATTTCCTCATTTCCCTGGTTCTTTTCTAGCCCTTGTTTCTGTGCAACAACAACCTCTTCCCCTCAACCTGCTCTGCTAAGGGAGTGGATACAAGATCTGCACTGAGTACTGGGAGAATCAGCAGCATCTTGTATGTGTAGAACTACAAGTCCCAGTTGTATAATGACACTGCTAAGGGAGTGGATACAAGAGCTGCCCTGAGTGCTGGGAGAATCAGCAGCATCTTGTATATGTAGAACTACAAGTCCTAGCTGTATAATGATACTGCTAATGCACACAGGATCTTCCCCCTACGTTATGCTCTCTCTAGTCTGTCAGCTCCTGTGCCCAGCATAGTCTCCTCACTGCCTGCAGCTACCCAGTCTGTGCAGCTGAAGGGGTTAAGAATCCTAGGAAAGAGCAGACAGCAGTGGAGGGGGGCGTGGCCAGCACAGTGAGGTCTCAGGCTTTACAGGCTTGTGCAATGAACTTTATCAGAGCAGGGAGAGAAGCTGACATCATGGGTCATTTGACCCTCAGTCAAATCTGAAATCAGGCACTCCAAATAAAGTGAGTTAATTGTAAAGCTGTTATATTTTCCTAGTTAAGAACATAGAAAGAACAAAAAAATAACTCGGACTACCCCTTTAATTAGATGCCCCTTTAACATAATGGGAGTAATTTATAAAGACCAACTTTTTACGCTGGTCGCCGCGTCATAAATTAGGTGCATCTATGGCAGTGTGCACACCTGGCATGAAAAACTATTCCACTTCAAAAATATTCCACTCCTTGTAGATTATGCTTTACAGTTGATTAAATTAAGACATTACAGTTCATTGGGGTTCATCATAAAATCATAAACCTTTCCTTTCTAGTAGAAATAATAAAGGAATGGCCCAACACCGAGTCATAAGAATCGATCCAGAATACTAATTACATGGAGAGTACAAGTACTACAACAGACATGTCAGGAGAGGTTACAGGTCCTATTTAAAGGGAACCTGTCATCAACTTTATGCTGACCGTACTGAGGGCAGTAAAATAGTGACAGAAATGCTGATTTCAGCGGTGTGTCAATCATAATCATTGCAGCACAGGCCTTGAAGAGAGTCAAATCTACCTGAGAAGAGTCATGGTTATTCATAATCTCCTGCTCTCCCCGCCCATCTGCGGATTGGCAGTTCTCTACTAGAGAGAAAACTAGATTGAAGACTGTCAGTCATCAGCAGGTGGGCAGGAGAGCAGGAATTCATGAATAACCAGGACTCTTCTCAGGTAGATTTGACTCTTTTCAAGGCCTGTGTAGCAATGATTATGATGCTGGTTCTCGGCAACGACTTACTTTTAGCTCATGAGTGACACCACTGAAATCAGCATTTCTGTCAGTACTTTATATACTCAGTACAGTCCGCATAAAAGTTAATGACAGGTTCCCTTTAAAGTATTTACCCTGTTACTATTAATTAAATCATTTAGATGATTTCTCCAATGCAGAACACCAGTGATTAATTAGGTGCTAAACTGCCTAAATTCCATAACTGCCTTGTGAATGCATGCTTGTATATTCAGTAACTACACGCAGTTTTCAACTTCGCTGTGTGGCAGCAGCCCCTAATGCCTTTAGGCCCCTTTCACACGAGCGTGACGGATTAGGTCTGGGTGCGTTCAGTGAAACGCGCACCATTTTGCAAGCAAGTTCAGTCAGTTCTGTCTGCAATTGAGTTCAGTTTTTTCCGCGTGACTGCAATGCTTTTTGACCCGTTTTTCACATGCGTGATAAAAAAAAACTGAAGGTTTACAAACATCTCCTAGCAATGATCAGTGAAAAACACACTGCATCCGCACTTGCTTCCGGGTGCAATGCGTTTTTCAGTGAAGCCCCATTCACTTCCATGGGGCCAGGGCAGCGTGAAAAACGCAGAATATAGAACATGCTGCGTTTTTCACGCAACGCACAAGTGATGCATGAAACAAAATGCTCATGTACATAGACCCATTGAAATAAATGGGTCAGGATTCAGTGCGGGTGCTATGCGTTCACGTCATGCATTGCATCCGCGTGGAAAACTCACTCGTGTGAAAGGGGCCTTAGGTCGCTCTATACAGCCCGATATTCAGGCAGATTATAGGGAACGAACATTCCTGCGAATGCACATTTCCATCAATTTGACTGAGTAAGTGTTCTGCCGCTCGTTCATTGGGTGATCCTGTCGTTTGTGCAGACACACCAATTATTGTTTCTGGGCAGCAGATCACGCAGTTTAAACAGCGATCTGCTGCCCAGAAACAGTGCAGCAGTATAAGGAATAGTAATTCCAATTGTCCCTGGGCCTCATTCACACATACGTGGATACGTAAAAACTCGTCCTGCTGGGAGCACAAGCTATACGACTGTATTACTGTACAGCTGTACAAAGCACACAGCGTCATAACAACCAATGACGCCGTGCACTTAACAGAAAGGCAGGCCGGGTTTTCACATATGTGGAAGGAGCAAACGAATGTCGGGAACACACACACTTCCTTCCCAACTATCGGCTTTAGCTCAGCGCGTTTAAACCCGCCTTTATTCACTGATCAAACACTGACGTGCGATTTCCATCAATGATCGAACACTTATGTGTGAATAAGGCTTAAGGGTACGACCACACACGTTTAGGATGTGGCTGTCCTGCGATCAAAAGCAGCGCAGTAGTATGCACTGTGTAAGCTGGTGTGCATTGACAACGCGGCCATTAACAATGTACAATGGCCAAACAAGGCAGTCTCGTTAGATTAATTAGGGTTTGGTGCTGCCTATTTGCTAAGCAGTTCTTGATCAAAGCATGGCCGCATCCCAAATGCCCCACAGCCTAGGGGTGCTGCCACATGTCACCACTATGCTGCATTTTAGTGCAGAAAAAAGGCACCAAACAAAATAAAAGTATTTAACCCCTTCCTGACCGGCACCGTACAGGTACAGTAAACTGATCGGACGGGTGTAGGAGCTGTGGCCGCCTGATCAGCAGCAGGGGTCCAGCAGTCACAGACAGCCAAACCCCTGCTGTATGCACCGGCATCAGTGAAAACACTGATGCCAATGAATTAACCCTTGCTATGCCACAGTCAGCACTGGTTCGAGGCATGTGCGGGGTGTGTGGAGGGAACTCCCTCTCCGTTCCCATCTGTCCCCACGCTGCAGTGACGAGGACCCGCTGGTTGAGAAGGCAGCCTGATGCCTTCCATAGGCATCGTGCTGCCTTTCGTGAAATCCTGTGCGACCCAGTGCCCAACATTTTATTGGAAGAAATTAAACTTTTCATTTTCACAGCCAAGTGTTTCTAAATTAGTTAAAACGCTTATGAGGTCAAAGTGCTCAGTACACCCTTTAATAAATTCTTTGAGAGTTGCAATTTTCAAAATGGGGTCACTTTTAGAGGGTTTCCACTGTAGGGGTACGTCAGGGTGTCTTCAAATACAAAATGGTGCCCAAAAACCATTCTAGCAAAATCTACCTCCAAAAACCACATGGCGCTCCTTTTGTTCTGACCATTGCAATGTGCCCCTACAGCAGTTTACTACCCCATTTGGGGTATTTCTGTAAACTGCAGAAACAGAGTAAGGGCTCATGCACACGAATGTGTGCCGGCCGTCCAGTGCATTGGGGACCGCAATTGCAGTCCCCAACGCACGGGCAACAGTCGTGCGGCTGCCGTAGAGATCCAGACCCAATTAAATTGAATAGGTCCGTTCTGCAAAAAAGTAGTGCATGAAATACTTTTTTGCGGTGCGAAGGCACGGCCAGAAATACCACGGAAGCGCTGTAGTGTGGACCCAAGTGAATGGTTCCGTGATGCACACGGTTGGCGCCAGTGTATTGTGGACCCACTGTATGCGGGCCGCAATACGACCACAGGCGGCACACGGTTGTGCGCATGAGCCCTTAGGCTATATGCACACAAACGTATATTGTTTCAGTATCCGTTGCGTTTTTTTTTGCGGATAGTATGCGGACCCATTCATTTTAGCACACCGTGTGCTATCTGCATCCGTATTTCCGTTCCGTTGCCCCACAAAAAAAATAGAGGATGTCCTATTCTTGTCCGTTTTGCGGACAAGGATAGGCATTATTACAATGGATCTGGAAAAAAAAACGGATGCCACACGTATGTCATGTTTTTTTTTGCGAATCCGCAATTTGCGGACCACAAAACACATATGGTCATGTGCATGTAGCCTAATGCATATTGAGGTTTATTTTGCTGCTAACCCTTGCTGTGTTGCAAGAAAAAAATTGATTAACATGAAAAATCTGCAAAAATAAAAAATAAAAATGAAATTTTGAAATTTTCCCTCCATTTTCCTTTAATTCTTGTGGAACACCTCAAGGGTTAACAAAGTTTGTAACATCAGTTTTGAATAATTTGAAGGGTGTAGTTTCTAACATGGGGTGATTTATGGGTGGTTTCCATTACGTAAGCCCCTCAAAATCACTTTATAAATTAATTGGTGCTTGAAAAAACTTTTTGGAAATTTTTTTGAAAATCTGAAAAATTGCTTCTAAAATTCTAATCTTTCTAACATTTAAAAAAAATTTAATGACATTTACAAAATGATGCCAACATAAAGTAGACATATGGGGAATGACGACAACTATTTTATGAGACAATACTATCTGTCTTAAAAGTAGAGAAATTCAAATTTAGAAAATTGAGTTTTTCCAAAATTTTTGTAGATTTATTTAATTTATTTAAATAAAGGTGAAATATTTTGACTCAAATTTATCTGTCGAAGTACTGTGTGTCACAACAAAAGCTTAGCACAGTTGTAATGCAGTTACTACATCAACAAAAAAAAGCACTCATGAAATTTTTGAACGTAGCAGCTGCAATTAATCCCTTCTTGACCATTACTGTACATGTACGACACTGAAGGGAGTTCACAACCATAGTAGTATGGCACAATGATTGGGCAGGCACAGGAGCTGTGCTTCCACGATCAGCCGGGACCCTGCTGTATCCACTGGCATCACTGAAACCTCAGAAGCATGGCAATTTAACCCTTTATAAGCCGTGGTCAATGTTGACTGCCTCTAAGAGCCTTAGGGCTCATGCACACAAATGTATTTTCTTTCTGTGTCCGTTCCGTCTTTTTTGTGGACCATATGCGAAACAGTTCATTTTAGTGGGTCCACAAAAAAAACTGAATTTACTTTGTGTGCATTATGTTTCCGTATGTACGTATGTCCATTCCGCAAAAGGAATAGAACATGTCCTATTATTGTCCGCATTATGGACAAGAACAGTACTGTTCTATTAGGGGCCAGCTGTTCCGTTCCACAAAATGCGGAACACGTTATTTGCAGACTGCAAAATACATACGGTCGTGTGCATGAGCCCTTACAAAGGTGTCGGGGGTCTGCCAGTTATGGAGGCCTATGAGTAAAATGAACATTTGTTTTATAAAAATAAAAAAAAGTGTAAAGAAGCACCATTCTCCCCTAATAAACCCATTTACTATTGAAAAAATAAATGAAAAATAGACATTAGGAATTACTGCATCTGTAATGACCGCCTCTAAAAAAATATCACATGATCTACCCTTTAAGTTGAACACTATAAAATAAATAAAAACTGTGCCAGAACAACCATTTTCTGGTTGTCCCGCCTCAGTGACAGCATAATATCAAGTGATCAAAAAGTCGTATAGAAATGCAGGATTTCATGAATGAGTTCAGCAATGACAAGGACACATTTGATGGCATGAGAGCATTGTATCATTTTGTAGCTTCAGTGTCACATTATTATGACCACTTCCTACTTTTGATGTTGCAGCGTGTAGCTCATGAAGAAAGTCGCGTGTCGTGAGTTGGCTTGGTGAATATATGAGTTGTGTGATAGGTTGTCTGCACACATCCCTCATTGCGATCATGGGTAAAATAGCCAATTTATCAGTTATTAGAGTTGCAAAAAGGGATGATTATCGGCTTTGAGGCCAAGGGTGGCAGTACTTCTGAAACTGAGCAGTTTGTGAACTGTTCACATGCTGCTAAATTAATAAAAACTTTGCCAGAACAACCATTTTTTGGTTGCCCCCCCTCACTGAAAGTATAATATCAAGAGATCAAAAAGTCGTATGTACACCAAAGTGGTACCTATAAAAAAAAAGTCACCTCCTCCCACAAAAAAACAGCCCTTACACAAGAGCATCAGTAGAAATATAAAACATGGCGATAAAAACATGATTTATGCTCATCAAATTGCTTTTATTGTGGACTACTAAACTTAAAAAAAAAATTTAAAAAAAGAACCTGCTCTGCATAAAGTCACATGATCTACCCCGTAAACTGAGCACAAAAAAAAAAAAAAAACATTTTTGGTTAACTCTCCTCCCACTTTTTTAATCCAAATATGCTTTCTGTGAAGTAGTAAAACAAATAAACTACCATATTTTTCGCTTTCAAAGACGCACCTGATGATAAGACGCACCTAGGTTTTTGAGGAGGAAAATAAGAAAAAAAAAATTTGAACCAAAAGGTGTACTTTTGAACTAATGGTCGTATGTGGATGACACTGTTATGGGGGAATCTGTGGAAGACACATATATATAGCATCTTATGCTATATATGTGTCATTCACAGATCCCCAAAGTGTCATGTACTTACCCCCAACACTCTGCTACACTGATACTTCGCAGGCTGGCGATGTATCAGTGTGGAGGGAGGAGGTGGGGACACTCGTGGCGGGGCCCGGTGCAGTGACTCTACTCTAATACACCAGGCCCCGCAGCTGTAAAGTGCATAAGTGCTTTCATGTAATGCTTATTCTATCTTAATGTAGCCCAAACCTCTGCTATACTTACTATCTACTGTAACTATGTATGGTATGCACACTCGCCGGCCCGGCAGCTTAACATCCCTCCCTCAATCATGCGCTGCCTGCCCCGCCTCCCTGCTTCATTCATAAAGTGGGAGGAGCAGGCGGCGCATGATGGAGGGAGTGATGTTAAGCTGCCGGGCAGGCGAGTCTGTATGCCATAAGTAGTTACAGTGTCCGGATGAATGGGTCCGGATTCAGTGCGGGTGCAATGCGTCCTCCTCACGCATTGCACCCGCGCAGAAAACTCGCCCGTGTGAAAGGGGCCTAAGATGCACTTTTTTCCCCTCCAAAGTAGGGGGAAATTATCGGTGCACATTATGGAGCGAATACTAATGAGCGCTTCCATTTGCAAATACACAATCAAGTCACATAATGACCACCAGCTAACAGAGTAACCGCTGTGCGCAGCATGGACAGCAGCTTGACAGGCTGGGAGTGACTCAGTAGGGTTCAGGTAGGTTGTCACAGGTATCTGGAGCTATGCTGACTGCAGTGCATCCCACAGATGCTCAATTGGGTTTAAGTCTTGGGAGTTAGTGGGCCAGGGTGGTACTTGGAAGTCTATGTCATCCTTTTTCAACCAGTGTCAGACATTTCTAGCTGTGTGACAAGTTTTTATTGTTTTGCTGTTAG
Organism: Bufotes viridis; assembly: GCA_033119425.1. Lineage (NCBI taxonomy): Eukaryota > Metazoa > Chordata > Amphibia > Anura > Bufonidae > Bufotes > Bufotes viridis. The sequence goes on from CM065591.1 coordinate 216,850,490, forward strand.
ATGATGAGCATGAATGGGTGTATATGATCTGCAAGGGTGGATTCATTCCCAAATCGGATGAGAATGCCTTTCACATGGATGGTGGACCCAGGTCCAAAACCGATACTGCCATGAAAATGTAAGCCTTTTGTGCCAATGCAACTTTATTAGCAGATGTGCAGTGACCATCTATCTGCTTCAGAGTCCCATATGTAGCAGGGCATGTCTGGTAGCCCCCTGCTTCATGTCAGTCCGCCGATGCACACATGAGTAGTGGCGTTCCCCCTCTCACAACAATGGTACGTGGAGCTCCGCAGTTTCCATGTTGCTCACTCGCAATGGTTCAAGTTCCCCATTCATGATAAATTTTCACTACAGCAGCATGCTGCAAATTGCAACTCTAATAACTGATAAATTGGCTATTTTACCAATGATCGCAATGAGGGATGTGTACAGACAACCTATTACACAACTCATATATTCACCAAGCCAACTCGCGACTTTCTTCATGAGCTACACGCTGCAACATCAAAAGTAGGAAGTGGTCATAATAATGAGACACTGAAGCTACAAAATGATACAATGCTCTCATGCCATCAAATGTGTCCTTGTCATTGCTGAACTCATTCATGAAATCCTGCATTTCGAATAAAACTTTATTATAAAAGCAAAATCGTGTTTATTTCTAAACATTTAGGAGATTTATCAAAACTAGTGTAAGGGAACACTGGTTTAGTTGCCCCTACCAACCAATCAGATTCCACTTTTCCGAGCTCCTTTGGAAACTATAAGGTGGAATGTGATTAGTCTATTGGGAGAAGGACACCAAGCACAGAGAGCTTTTACTCCACTCATTTCTGTGGCAAGCCCTCCCATGCTACTTTGATCGACAGGGCCATGCATTGGCAAAGCAGAGAGGGAAAAGGTAGTCAGAGAAATGAGTGGAAATTAGGTGCAACAAGAGCAATGGTGACACCATCATTGCACCAAAGGCCAAATTTGATATTAAGAAAATGTATCATAACTCAGGAGCAGAGCCTCGGATGAACAAAAGAAATTGCAGTTTAAATCAGGTGAACCACAGCTATGTGTCTAAGCAAAAGGTTTAATACTGGGGTCCTGGTGACAGATTCCCTTTAACCCATTTCAGACATGTGACGTAATAGTATGTCACATGTTGGGTGTTTAAAGATGGCTCCATAGCAACCAGGTGCCTGCTGTTTCATACAGCAGGCACTTGTGGCTAGTGTCCGTGACTGGCGGTAATGCAGATCGTGGACATTTAACCCCTCAAATGCAGTGGTCAAACCTGACCACGGCATCTGGGCATGTTAAATACTGGAAGCATGCGCTTCTGGGTGTGCTCCGGCTCCCCTGTGTGGCGATCAGAGGAGCAGAAGCAGCCCCCGTCACCGAGAATGATAGGAGGCTGCATAGTTGTTTCTATGGAGCCCCTGTCTGTGGCAGGGCTCCATGGAAACACAGTAAAATCATCAGACTCAAATGCACTGGAGTCTATGTAAATAGCAATACAATAATTGCTTGTTGTAGTTATCTATGCAAACTATAAAAAAAAGTGTAAAAAAAAAATTTAATAAAAAATATATATAAAAAGTCAAAATCACCCCTCTTTTGCCAAAAAAAAAAACTGAAAAAAGACCACATGAAAATACAAAAATACCTCCCATACAGAAAGAGGAAATGAAAAAAAAAAAAAAATGGTCAAAATGGCTGATTCAGCATTTTTGGTCTGTTCTCCTCCCACAAAATATTATATAAAAAGTCATACACACCACAGAATAGTATAGATCAAAAGTACAGATCGCGCGCAAAAAATTAGCCCTCACAGCTCCACATATATAACTACAAAAAAATTATATTGGGGGGGGCAGAAAAAGTTTCACCAGATTCATACTGACCTGGAGAATAAAGAGAACAAGTCAGTTTTACCACATAGTGAACATACTTTAAAAAAAAAAAAAAATGTAAAACTGTGGCAGAATAGCATTTTTCTCCCAATTACACCCAACTTGTAATTTTTTTTCCCCCACTTCCCACTACATCCTATTAGAGTTGCACCGGGTATCGAACTATCGATACCCAATCAATACTTTTGTACCCTGATCGATTCAATCAATTGCCTTTCACTGATACTAGGCTGCGCAGTATCGGAGAACAAGGAGCGCACCACTCTCAGTGTGCGCCATGTTATCCTCAGCAGCACAGTGGAGAAGGAGTCCCTCCCTCCCCACTGTGCCGCTGCCACCAATGAAAGGAACGAGGGGTCGGAGGGACTGTGGCTACTGAGCCACCAATGAAGATAACTAACCTTTTAATACAAATACAGGTGGCAGAACCACATACCCGGCACCCGACCTCTATGACAAGGTCCTGCGGTCCATGGCAATTAACCCCTCAGGTGCCTAACCTGAGGATTGTGGGAAAGGGGCAGGGCCTAATATGCGCAATTTTGTGCCAAAATTGCACCACAATTCTGGGGTAACTAAAAATCTGTCTCAAAGTAAAGCCAACCAATAGTTGGTATAGAGTCCGACCAGAGCCGCTGTGATAAATCAGGTGCAGGTTTTTACTTTAGTATTTGTAAACCTGGCCTATTGTGTCTGGTCTAATAGTGTTTTTTCCTTGTGACAGATTTCCTTTAAAAGGGGTTTTCAGAGAGTAAAATGGTGAAGACCTATCCTCGGAATAGGTCTTCAATATCTGATCAGTGATGGTCTGACTCCCTGCAGCCCCGCTAATCAGCACTGTGCATCGGTGAGAGCTTCAGCCTCTTCCTAGGGCAATGATAAGTTTTCTTGTCACATGCACTAACTCCCAGAAAGTCCCATAAAGCCCAATTACAGAAGCTCATTTCTGTTCAGAACAGACCACATGTAATATCATAATTACATCAAGAGCAACTAAAGCACTGTTATGGGGATCAATGGTGCCTGAACACTGCATTTTGCAGAGAGAACAGCTCCTTGTCCACAACTGAACACAAATCTTTCAAAAGAAAAATAATTGCCCAGTTTATACAAGTCTTTAGTTAAACCATGTACTTGTTTAAGCATTAAATGTCAACTATTGTTTCTATTAAATACCTACAGTCATACCATATTGTTACCCATAAATTAAAGTATACTTTATGTCAATTGCAAAATATCCCATTAAATGCAGTAATAGATTGCACTGAAAGTAAAGGTCATCTTATTAAGAGTTGTTTGGGGGTCTGTTAATCATTTTCAGTGTGGTACCCTGCTGCTAGGTAGTACAGCTCATTAAAATAGTTCAAATAAAAATCAATATACATTACATAGATAAACCACATAAAACAGAAGCTCTTATTGGACAATTCCAAGCATTCAGTCCAGAATTCCTATGGGGATTTTCAAGGTCTTAAACATATAAGGCCCAACTTTAGTAGAGGCCATTAATGTTTCATCAGTGGGATACAACTTCACCAATCAGAACAATCAAGTGGCCTCACTTGTGGAAAGAGTTATGCACGTCTTCATTCTGCTGAGGGTCCCTCACTGATCACTGATGGTTAATCCTAAACGTAATGTTTAAAGCGACCCTCCAATAACAAACTAACATTTTACTATACATCGCAAATATATTGTCTTTATACCCAGTGCTCTTCACTTGAATTAGGGTGCCTCTGCTCCCAAGATCTGGTCCCCAAACATCTATTCAAAATGGCCAACAGGGATCTGCTCTCTAAGCAAGTCCAAGGCACTGCCTCCCTGCCCTGCTCCCATAATTCAGTTGGAGGGCACCAGGTATGATAACATATTTCCAGTGTGTAGTCAAATTTTAGTTTGGGACTGAAAAGTAGCTTTAAGTTACAGAGAACTCATTTAAAGCAGTTGTTCAACCATTAAATGTTATTTTTACCAACATCTAGCAGAAGAATTGGAGAAATGAATGCAAGAGCTCTGGAACCGTGTGAGGTACTGGGCTGGTTCTGGCTGTTAGAAAGAGATGGACATTTATTAAAAACTAATAAGGTTGAAAAATGACAGGTCCATTAAGTCCAACTGATAATCCAATTTTAGTAGAGGGGAAGGCAAAAAAAAAACAAAAAAAAAAACTATGAAGTGGTTGCCAATTACCCCATACAAAGGGAAAAATTGCTTTGCAACTTCACCGTGGTAATTGTTCCCATAGATCTCATATTACCCGATGTATTTTTACGGCAGGAGATATTTTGGGAGTAGAGATTAGCAAATCAATTCTAACGAATGTCTCATTAACAGGGCCTCTTCACCTGTGAGGGGCTGTCCCCATACGTGAAGAAGCACCCACCTGCCATCTGATTGACAGCGACACCCTGCCTAACCCTGTCAATTTCCTGCCTCAGCTGCTGACTGAAGCTCAAATTCAGTTTCGGGATACATGCGCTGCTACACTTCCAGGTACCTACACAAGAGAAGTTGCTGTTTCCAAAGCAGATTTTGAGATTTGGGCAGAGGTGAAAGCAGGAGACTGAAAGAGCTGAGCAGGATAACTGGTTGTCCCCACAGGTGAGGAAGCACCCATCTGCTGTTTGATTGACAGGGCCACTCACAATGGAAGAAGCCCTTCTATTTAGAAAAATTGATTCGTTAGAATCAATTTGCTAATCCCTAGTCACGTGATATCACAAATCAGATGTTCTATAGCAATGAATGAGAATGTTATATGCATACTATGAGACAAGGATACCTTTTTTCGTCCTACCTTTGATGTTTTGTGAGCTGTGTTTTGTGTAAATGGATAAAGATGCATTCTAGTCTACATCCTAGATGTGTGCTGCATGTAGCCAATGACTGTCCTCAGCGGTGATGTGTCCCCAAGCGACATGTGAACAAGCATTGACGCATAGCTTAGAAACAAGTTGCAGCAGCACATGTGACCCAGTCTGTCTGGAAGTTTACAGGACAGGGACCAAACGACCACAGAGAGCCAGGAACACGGAACGAAGCCTCAAGGGAGCAGGTGAGTATGCTTTTTCAACAGGTACAGCAAGCTGGACTTGAAACTTAAAAAACCCAAAAAACTAGACCATCCCTTTAACATGGATGTCATAATGTAGCAAGAGCAAACAGCCAAAAGTATGGATCAGATCAATGTGAAATGAACTGTAAATTTCTTACAAAATCTCCTCCTGTGTGCACTGACACTCTAGAAAGTGCTACCCAGCTTTCCCAGGTGCCGGAATGTCAGGATTGCATATAGAGCCAGGATGAATTTCTGACTGGTTGTTTAGGCAAATGTGACATCAATCAGTGGGGCAAAGCTGGATTACAAGTCTTGTGGATCTGTACACACTATGCAAATAAAGTTACCTTTACATTATGCAAGTAACCCAGCATTCCCAGGTCCCTGAAAGACAAATCTGCCAAGCTATGGAACTATTCAGGAGTGTGGAGAGGATATGTCTTGGCAGATTTGGTACTGTTTTTTTTTTTTTTTTGTTTTTTTTAAATCAGATTTTTTTTTATTAACAACAAGACAGACAAGGTATATTAGCAGAAAATGAAGAAAGGGTTCCAGCTTCAACGGTGCAGTACAAAATTGATTTATTGAAGCATATAGCTTTTCCACTGCAGGTAATAAAACTTGGTCTACGCGTTTCGGACCTTAACATGTTGTTCCTTAATCATGACATGAATACATACACAGCAAGACTGACTTACAAAGAGCCCCTGAGTACCCATAAAGCTCCATGTAAAGGTCCGAAACGCGTAGACCAAGTTTTATTACCTGCACTGGAAAAGCTATATGCTTCAATAAATCAATTTTGTACTGCACCGTTGAAGCTGAAACCCTTTCATCATTTTCTGCTATCAATTCAGCTGTTTCCAGAGGCTGTTGGTTACGTGTTCACGGCAAAGCAGGAAGGTGAGAGCTGCCTTGCATCTGCTAGACAAGGTACATTGTTACAGTAAAATCACGCCGTGCGACATAGATCAATCTTACAAACAATGTTACTTTAGAGGCACATCAATTACATTTACAGTAACAGTATTTTAACCCACCCCACATGGTGGTAACTAGGGATGAGCGAATCGACTTCGGATGAAACATCCGAAGTCGATTTGCATAAAACTTTGTTTCAATACTGTACAGAGCGAGCGCTCTGTACAGTATTAGAATGTATTCGCTCTGATGAGTCGAAGTTGTTACTCTCGCGAGACTTCACATAATAACTTGAGACATTGATTTATACTGTAAAAAACCATTCCCTGAACTCGGGTTCGGTTCCAAGGTTCCATCAGACATTTTGGTAAATTGGTAAATTTTGTTGGTTGTTTTTTCTTTGGATTCCGGATTTAGTGGCCCTTTAAGTTCCCTTGCAAATTTCTTCCATAGAGTAGTCTTTACAAGGATATAGAAAGTTAACATGTGATAATTAGGGATAAGCGAATCGACTTCGGCTGAAACATCCGAAGTCTATTCGCATAAAACTACATTCCAATACTGTACTTTGCGTAATAACTTCATAAATTAATTTGTACTGTAAAAAACATTTCCCGAACTCGGATTCACATCTAAGTGGTACTTTGAAGTTAATTTAAGAAGTTATTACACAGTCTCGCGAGACTTCGCGAAGCAATAACTTTGGCTCATTAGAGCCAATACATTCTAGTACTGTACAGAGCTCCTGCTCCGTACAGTATTGGAACGAAGGTTTATGTGAATCGACGTCAGATGTTTCATCCGAAGTCGATTCGCTCATCCCTAGTGATACCATTATTATTATCATCAGAGTTACGGACATTTTTACTTCGGACAGAAATACAAAGCACATGATGATATCTGAATTATTGGGCGCTTCACAGTAAAATCCTAAAAAGCTATAACTAGTAAAGTATACAATAGAGACTGAGCATTATCGAGTAGTCCTGTCTTCTAAAGCTGTGTCTGCAGCCGTTAAAGCCAGTATTACTCGACTTGCATGTGAAGCCACGCTACCACTGACTTGTAATTAGTAGATACACATTTTCATTACTCAACACAGCATGGACCCAGCGTGCGATCTTTCGTTCATATCTCCACCGTAAATTGGGGTTAATCTGCAGTGTCCTATCATAGCTACTTTCTTAATGTATAATTAGAACTCACCGTTGTGTAGTATGATGCTGCGTCTGCATCACTATCTATATCTCACCTCTTTAGGAATTAGGGTCCTTCATCTGTCTCCAAATGAAATGGAAATGATCTATTCGGACATTTGACACCATATGACATGCTTTACCAAGTTTAACTAAATTAAAATCCAGTTCAAATGCTGACATTTACTAAGTAATTTTCTAAGCAATCAGGTCACAACAACACTGCATAAAAGACTGTTAGTAATTACTACATTAATGCCATACCGACCAACTCTCCCCGAATGTCCAAAAGGATCCCGAAAAATGAGGCAACCTCCTAGAGGACAGATAAACCTCTTGACACCTCTAACTCTGTGTTGTGTTGGGATGCTGGGTTAGAGTCGTCCAATGCGCAGGACTGCCAACTGTCCAGAAATTTCTGGACAGTCTATAAAAATAGACGTCTTTTTTCCTGTGTCCGTGATTTTTTTTTTTAGGCTGGCGGTACTAGATTATTTTGGTAGTAATTATGTTATAGCTTACAGTAAGTGCTGGTAATGAGTTCTTAAGAGGATATTGAGCTATAGATGTGTATTACTTATAACCTTCATCATTGCTGGCTGTCAATGATTTTGGGATAAGTTGTCCAGAAAAAAGAAAATTTCTGGTTGGCAACCTTGCCCATGCTTCCAAAAATACACTGAGGGGGTGGTGCGCAGCATGAAAAAGGGGAATGGTCTATGCCAAAAGGGGTATAATCTAAGAAAAGGGAAGTGTGAATGTCAGTGTGGTGCACCCCACTCTCTAACCTCCCACATAACGTCTCTCAAAAGTTGGCAAGTATGAGTTATACAGATACCAGAGCCAATGGCGATATGCCATCAACCAATCCAAGTAGAGGGAAGATGAGATTAGACAAAAGTATAAACTATAAAAAGTACTATAAAATTGTGCAAAGACAGAAAGAAAAAAATCAGATACCTCGATCACCTGACAAAATAAGGTTTACAGGCAACACAATCTTTAGGTTATAAGGGTATTCTGTTTTTTTAGTTTTTTTTTAAACTGCATTAACCACTTCAGCCCCCCTAGCTTAAACACCCTTAATGACCAGACCACTTTTTACAATTCTGCACTACACTACTTTCACCGTTTATTGCTCCGTCATGCAACTTACCACCCAAATGAATTTTACCTCCTTTTCTTCTCACTAATAGAGCTTTCATTTGGTGGTATTTCATTGCTGCTGACATTTTTACTTTTTTTGCTATTAATCAAAAATGACCGAAATTTTTGCAAAAAAATGACATTTTTCACTTTCTGTTGTAAAATTTTTCAAAAAAACTACATTTCTATATAAATTTTCTCTAAATTTATTGTTCTACATGTCTTTGATAAAAAAAAGTCCAATAAGTGTATATTTATTGGTTTGGGTAAAAGTTATAGCGTTTACAAACTATGGTGCAAAAAGTGAATTTCGGCATTTTGAAGCAGCTCTGACTTTCTGAGCACCTGTCATGTTTCTTCAGGTGCTAGAATGTCAGGATAGTATAAATACCCCCAAATGACACCATTTTAGAAAGAAGACACCCCAAAGTATTCGCGGAGGGGCATGGTGAGTTCATGTATCATTTCATTTTTTTCACAAGTTAGCGGAAAATGACACTTTCTGAGGAAAAAAAAAAAAAAAAAGTTTCAATTTCTGGTAACTTCTGGCAAAAAAAAAAAATCTTAGACGGACTCACTATGCCCCTCAGTGAATACCTTGGGGTGTCTACTTTCCAAAATGGGGTCATTTGTGGGGTGTGTTTACTGTTCTGGCATTTTGGGCGGGGCTAAATTGTGAGCCGCCATGTAAAACCTAAAGGTACTCGTTGGAATTTGGGCCCTTTGCGCACCCAGGCTGCAAAAAGTCTCACTTATGTGGTATCGCCGTACTCAGGAGAAGTAGGGCAATGTGTTTTGGGGTGTATTTTTACATATACCCATGTTGGGTGAGAGAAATATCTCTGTAAATTGTCAACTTTGTATAAAAAATTTTAAAAGTTGTTGTTTACAGAGATATTTTTCACACAAAGTATGGGTATATATAAAAATACACCCCAAAACACATTGCCCTACTTCTCCTGAGTACGGTGATACCACATGTGTGCCACTTTATTGCAGCCTGGGTCGCAAAGGGGCCCTAAAACCAATGAGTACCTTTAGGATTTCACAGGCCATTTTTACGCATTTGGATTCTCACGCTTTAGGACCCCTAAATTGCCAAGGCAGTATAAATACCCCACATGTGACCCCATTGTGGATAGAAGACACCCCAAGGTATTCTGTGAGGGGCATGGCGAGTTCACAGAAAAAAAAAAATTGGGCACAAGTTAGCGTAAATTGATTTTTTTTTTTACAAAGTCTCATATTCCACTAACTTGTGACAAAAAATAAAATTTTGCATGAACTCACCATACCCCTCACGGAATACCTTGGAGTGTCTTCTTTCTAAAATGGGGTCACATGTGGGGTGTTTGTACTGCCCTGGCATTTGAGGGTCTCCGCAATCATTACACATATGGCCAGCATTAGGAGTTTCTGCGATTCTCCGTATATTGAGCATACGGGTAATGAGATTTTTTTTTTCCGTTCAGCCTCTGCGCTGAAAAAAAAATGAACGGCACAGATTTTTTCATTCGCGTCGGTCAATGTGGATGAAAAAATCTCTGCCAAAATCAGTGACTGCGGTGCGGTGGGCTGGGCGCAAACTACCTAACAAGTAGCTAGCTAACTGGCGGTGATAGGGGACCCTTATGCCCCATTCACACGTCCGAAATTCTGTTTGCGGAACGGAATTGCGGACCCATTTATTTCTATGGGGACAGACTTTGTCCCGCTCGGATCCGGAATTACGGATCCGCGCTCGGGTCTGCACTTCCGTTCCGCAAAAATATAGAACATGTCCTATTCTTGTCCGCAATTGCGGACAAGAAAAAGCATTTTCTATATAGTTCTGGCAATGTGCGGATCTGCAAAATGCGGAAAGCACATTGCCGGTGTCCGTGTTTTGAGGATCTGCGGATCGGATCCGCAGATCGGATCCGCGGATCCGTGAATCCACGGATCCGCAAAACACATATGGACGTCTGAATGGAGCCTTACAAGGGGTGTGATCAATGACAGGGGGTGATCAGGGGTCTAGATGGGGTCATCAAGGGGTTAATAGGTGAGGGGGTTAGTGTAGTGTTTGGTGCAACTTTACTGTGTTACCTGGTCCTCTGGTGGTCGATCCCAGCAAATGGGACCACCAGAGGACCAGGTAGCAGCTATATCAGACGCTGTTCACAAAACAGCGTCTGATATACTTGTTTGATGCGATTTATATCGCATCTACAGCCTGCCAGCGATGGATCATCGCTGGCAGGCTGTAGCCGAACTGCCGTGCTTCTCTGTGAACGCGCGCACGCACGCGTGTTCACAGGAAATCTCGGCTCTCACGGGATGACGCGCCGACGCGTCAACTCAGAGCTACAGGACCGCCCGCAGGACGCATCCCTGCGTTAGGCGGTCCTGTAGTAGTTAAGGCTGCGACCCAACCAGAAGCCATACCTATACATATAACTAGGGCTTCATTTTTCCTTGCAATCCATTTGTCTAGCTCCTGTGTGAGCATGCAACAACACAGAGTATCATGGCACCTGATCTTCCCTCACAAAACTACAATCCCTAGCTTTTCTGCTGTGATTGCTGATATACAGTGCAGTCACACCCCCTCTACTCAGTAATCACCAGCACACTAGGGTTGTTTCGGGAATCGAACTTTCGATACCCATTCAATACTTTTCTCTGGTATCGAGCTCGATACCAGGATTGGTGTTTTATCGATACTAGGCTGCGCTGCCGCAGAGCCCAGTATCAGAGAACGTGGCTGCGCTACTCTCAGCACGGCCATGTTCTCCACAGCAGCACGGGAGAAGGAGGCAGCCTCTCCCTCCCCCTGTGCTGCTGCTGCCACCAATAGAGGGAGAGGGGGAGGGGCGGTAGCACTGGCCACCAATGACAAGTAACCATTTATATACAAACGCAGGCAGCAGGAATACATTGCCAGCACCCTGCCTGTGACCGAGCGCTGCGATCCGCGGCAATTAATCCCTCAGACCCCACTGCCCTCTCCTCCGGACCCCTCTGCCCTCTCCTCCGGACCTACAGATTATGTGATGCAATTCCACGAGAAAAATAAGAACTAAAAGGCCAAATTGCTGTAATTTAGAGATAATTTTGCAACACAATTGCCAACTCCAACCCGTTATAGTAATAATGCATTTTTTTTAACTACTATACAGCAATATATACACCTGTACATAAGTTGAAAAATTCTACTTAAAGAGGACCCGTCACCACTCCAGACATGTCTGTTTTAGTAAATAACTATATCCCACATTACGACAAGCAACTATTCTTAGGGTACTTTTACACTTGCGGCTGGACGGATCCGGCAGGCTATTTAGCCTGCCGGATCCGTCCTGCCGCGCTGCTGCTCCATCCCCATTAACTATAATAGGGCGAGAGGCGGAGCTATGGCGCAGCACGGCACTGCACGGCCGGAGATCGCCAGACTAAAAGTCGGACATACAGTACTGAATAGCCTGCCGGATGCGTCCTGCCGCAAGTGTAAAAGTACCCTTATGTTGTGCTGTTCCACTATTATTCCTACTAACAAAAGAGCAACAGAGGGTTCAGAGGACGCGAATAACTGGAATGGGTGGATTACAGTACCCAAAACAATTATCAAAATTAGGGTTATTTGGACTAGAAAGAAAAAAAAGACTACCGAGGGGGATATCTAATAACTACGTATAATTTAATGGATCAGTACAGAGTTCTCTCCCATCATCTCTCAGTTCAGAGATCACATGGCAAACCTAGCTTTAGTTGGGAGTTTCCCTTTAAGCTTGCAGTCGAAAGAGGGGTATGTGATTATCAGATTGACAGTTGCTTAACCCCTTAAGGACTTGGCGCTATTTCACCTTAAGGACCAGGCCATTTTTTGCAAATCTGACATCTATCACATTAAGTGTGAATAACTTTAAAATGCTTTTACTTACCCAGGCCATTCTGATATTGTTTTTACGTCACATATTGTACTTCATGACAGTGGTAAAATGAAGTTGAAAAATTTCATTCTTATTTATAAAAAAAAAAAAATACCAAATTTACCAAAAATTTGGAAAAACTTGCAATTTTCCAAGTTTCAATTTCTCTACTTCTATAATACATAGTAACGCCAAAAAAAGTTATTGATTTACATTCCCCATATGTCTACTTCATGTATCGATCATTTTAGGAATGCAATTTCATTTTTTGGGGACGTTACAAGGCTTAGAAGTTGAGCAAATCTTGAATTTTTTCAGAAATTTTCAAAAACCCACTTTTTAGGGGCCAGTTCAGGTCTGAAGTCACTTTGTGAGGCTTACATAATAGAAACCACCCAAAAATGACCCCATTCTAGAAACTACACCCCTCAATGTATTCAAAACTGATTTTACAAGCGTCATTAACCCTTTAGGTTTTCCACAAGAGTTAATAGCAAATGGAGATAACATTTCTGAATTTCGATTTTTTGGAAAGTTTTCCATTTTAATCAATTTTTTTGCGGATTTTGCTGGACTGGATTTTTGACACCATGTCCCATTTGAAGCCCCCCTGATGTACCCCTAGAGTAGAAACTCCATAAAAGTGACTCCAGCTACACCCCTGAAGGTATTCAAACCGGATTTTACAAACTTTGTTAACCCTTTAGGTGTTCCAAGAGTTATTGGCAAATGGAGATGAAATTTCAGAATTTCTATTTTTTTACCTTGCCTCAAAAAAAGTGTAATATAGAGCAACCAAAAATCATATTTACCCTAAAATAATACAAACAAAACTGCCACCTTATCCCGTAGTTTCCAAACTGAGGTCACTTTTTTTGAGTTTCTACTGTAGGGGTGCATCAGGGGGGCTTCAAATGGGACATGGTGTCAAAAAACTAGTCCAGCAAAATCTGCCTTCCAAAAACCATATGGCGTTCCCTTCCTTCTGTGCCCTGCTGTTTGGCCATACAGCAGTTTACGACCACATATGGGGTGTTTCTGCAAACTAGAGAATCAGGGCAATAAATATTGAGTTTTGTTTGGCTGTTACTGGAAAAATGGAAAATTTGCAAACAAATAGCTATTTTCGGACCGTTTTTATTTTATGTTATTTACATCGTTGAACTGACAGGTTAGATTGTGTACTATTTCTATAGAGCAGGTTGTTACGGATGCGGCAATACCAAATATGGCTACTTTTTAGGGGGTTTTGTTTCAGTTTTACATAATACAGCATTTTTGAAAAAAATAATTTTTTAGTGTCTTCACATTCTGAAAGCCATATTTTTATTTTATTTTTTGGGCGACTTATGTAGGGGCTCATTTTTTGCGGGATGAGATGTCGGTTTGATTGGAACTATCTTGGGGTGCATATGACATTTTGGTCGCTTGCTATTACACTTTTTGTGATGTAAGGTGACAAAAATGGCTTTTGACACCGTATTTTTTATTTTTTTTGTTGTGTTCACCTTAGGGGTTTGGTCATGTGTTATTTTTATAGAGCAGGTTGTGACAGACGCGCCGATACCAAATATGTATACTCTTTATTTAAGTTTTACACAATATTATGATTTTTTAAAACAAAACAAATCATGTTTTAGTGTCTCCATAGTCTGAGAGCCATATTTTTTTTATTTTTTGGGGGTGATTGTCCTATGTGGGGTATCATTTTTTGCGGGATGAGATGACGGTTTGACTGGCACTATTTTTGGGTGCATAAAACTTTTTGATCGCTTGCTATTACAGTTTTTGAGATGTGAGGTGACAAAAAAATTTTACATGTAAATTTTTTACATTCTTTTTATTTTATTTTTTTAACGGTATTTACCTGAGGGGTTAGATAATGTGATTTTTAATAGAGCAGGTTTTTACGGACGTGGCGATACTTAATATGTATACTTTTTATTTATTTTATTTTAACACAATAATAGCATTTTAGAAAAAAAAATTACCGTATTTTTCGCCATATAAGACGCACTTTTTTCCCCCCAAAAGTGGGGGGAAAATGGCAGTGCGTCTTATATGGCGAATACTACCATTTTCCTATAGCTGAAGCCGATACATCGCACAGCCTGCGATGTATCAGCATGGAAGGAGGGGGCGGAGCCTGGCAACACATGGCGGGCGGCCCGCCGCTCACAGCGTGACTGCTTGTATAACATTTAAAATCTTTAATTATGTCCCCTTATTTCCTAAAAGCCCAGGACAGTAGCGCTCTGCTAACCTGCTATACCGATCCTCTAGCAGGCAGAGCGGTGCGGCGGCAGGCTGCTGTGTAACGTCCTCACTGACGTCATCTGCCTGCTCCTCCTGCTTCATTCATAAAGTGAAAGGAGCAGGCAGATGACGTCAGTGAGGACGTTACACAGCAGCCTGCCGCCGCACCGCTCTGCCTGCTAGAGGATCGCTATAGCAGGTTAGCAGAGCGCTACTGTCCTAGGCTTTTAGGAAATAAGGGGACATAATTAAAGATTTTAAATGTTATACAAGCAGTCACGCTGTTAGCGGCGGGCCGCCCGCCATGTGTTGCCAGGCTCCGCCCTAAGCAGCCATGGGCCAGATGTTTTAGAAAAGGGGGCACCTGTGGATGACACTGTAATTGGGGTGATCTGTGGATGACACATATAGCATAAGATGCTATATATGTGTCATCCACAGATCCAATCCATTACAGTGTCATTCATAAATGCCCCCATCACAGTGCTATCCACAGATCCCCCATCACAGTGCTATCCACAGATCCCCCATCACAGTGCTATCCACAGATCCCCCATCACAGTGCTATCCACAGATCCCCCCATCACAGTGCTATCCACAGATCCCCCCCATCACAGTGCTATCCACAGATCCCCCCCATAATACTGTCATGCACAGACCACCATTACTTCAAAAGCACACCTTTTGGTTAAAAATATTTTTTTTCTTATTTTTCTCCTCAAAAACCCAGGTGCGTCTTATAGGCCGGTGCGTCTTATAGGGCGAAAAATGCGGTATGTTTTAGTGTCTCCATAGTCAGAGCCATATTTTTTTATTTTTTTGTGCGATTTTCCTATGTGAGGACTATTTTTTGTGGGATGAGATGGCGGTTTTATTGGTACTATTTTGGGAGGCATACGCCTTTTTGATAACTTGGTATTACACTTTTTGTGATGCAAGGTGACAAAAAATGGCTTTTTTACACCATTTTTTTTGTTTGTTTTTTTACGGTATTTGCGTGAGGGGTTAGGTCGTGTGATATTTTTATAGAGGAGATTTTTACGGACGCTGCGATACCCAATATGTGTAGTGTATTTGATTTTTTTAATTTTTATTCAGTTATATGTATTTTTCTTATTTTTACTTTTATTTCACTTTAACATTTTTTTTTTGACCCAGACCCACTTGGTTCTTGTAGATCCAGTGGATCTGGTGTCTATATAATACAGTAAGTACACTATATAGTGTACTTACTGTATTTTTACTTTACAAAGTCTGAATAGGCTTTTGCCTTTAGCAAAAGCCTATTTAGAGTTTCAGTGCCATGGAGAGCAGGACGCTTCTGAAAGCGTCCTGTTCCCATGGCAACTATCACCCGCTGCCAGAACACAGCAGCGGGTGATGGATGGGGAGGGAGGGGAGCTCCCTCCCTGTGCTATCCCATCCTGTCGGGGGGCTGCAAAGGCACAGCAGCCCCCCGATGGGAGAGGGAGGGAGCTCCCTCCATGTTAACACCTTCCATACCGCGGTCCGTACGGACCGGGGTATAGAAGGGGTTAAACTGCTGACATCTGCAGCACAGATCGCGGGGATCAGAGACTTCAGAAAGCACAGCCTGCCTGCTGATTGATTTCAGCAGGCATCTTGTTCCGATCACCGCCACGTGCGCAGCGGTGAACGGATATTCGCAGGGTGTACATGTACCCCCTGGGTCCTTAAGTACCAGGACACAAGGGCATACATGTACACCCTGCGTCCTAAAGAGGTTAAAAATGGTTATGTGAATTTTAACACTAAAAAGTTTCCCAAATTTGAACGGATACTTCAAGTAATGTACAAGAACTTACTATTTGTTAATGGCGCTAAAAACTCGGCTCCTCCTCCTTTCTTGAACAAGGAAAACATGTCATGTTGTGGAAGCTGATTAGCTGAAACAAGTACTTTCTGAAGTTTTATTCGTCCTTCCAGAAGCTGATCCCAAATGCCTGGACAAACAAAACACAAAATTGTTACAAACAAAAGAATATACTTGATACAAAAAAGAGAAAAGAAAAAAAGATCGCACATCCACAAGCTTTGCTTTAATCTATAACTGCTTCTCAGCACAATTAAATTCGCTTATGAGCGCAATATTTAGAGTACAGCCCCCTATACTGCATGCTTTATAAGAGGCATTACTGTACATTTTGATCAAAAGGCATAAGTCCACTCACCACGCCAAGGCTAGAGTGGGACCTACTCAAAATTTGGCGCGGCACTACTTGGTGACTGCCAGCGCCACAGCTCCACACCAGCAGGCGGCGGGATCCAGGCGCCAAACAGCACTCCTGCTGTCTGGCAATGGCACCCTGGCACCAGCACAGCACCAGAGCAACAACTGCCGCCACCCATGTGAACAGTTGTTAAAGCTCACCTTGTTACCTGCTCTCAGAAACTCAGAGCGCTGGTAGGTCAATTCACATATATATTAAGGCTGCTGCTAATTAAAAGTACCTGTACCAAATGGGAGGAGGGCTGACCCTGGATAGAATTATCATACACGATTCAAAAAAGAAAAAAAGAGAATAAGATCGCACATCCACAAGCCTTGCTTTGATTTATAACTGCTTCCCAGCACAATTAAATACCGCTTCTCAGTGCAATATTTAGTGAATATAAAAGAATATACAGTTGTGTTCAAAATTTTTCAACACCCACTGAAATTGAGTGTTTTGGCCAGTTTGACATTGATTTTGATCATTTCAGTCATCTTGTTTACAATTAAATCAAAGAGGCACTTGTAAGTCAGACAAATATAACATAACATTTATAATGAAATAACCACAAATGTCTTTTCTGTGCTCACATCATTATCAGTTTTATTCAACCCCCAAGTGACATTCAATCTTAGTACTTAGTACAACATCCTTTTCCAGTTATAACAGCTTTTAAACGTGAAGCATAGCTTGACACAAGTGTCTTGCAGCGACCTACGGGTATCTTCGCCCATTCTTCATGGGCAAAAGCCTCCAGTTCAGTCACATTCTTAGGCTTGCATGCTGCAACTGCTTTCTTTAAGTCCCACCAGAGGTTCTCAATCGGATTTAAGTCTGGTAACTGCGATGGCCACTTCAAAATGTTCCAGCCTTTAATCTGCAACCATGCTCTAGTGGACTTGGAGGTATGCTTGGGATCATTGTCCTGTTGAAAGGTCCAACGTCTCCCAAGCCTCAGGTTTGTGACGGACTGCATCACATTTTCATCCAATATCTCCTGGTACTGAAGAGAATTCATGGTACCTTGTACACGCTGAAGCTTCCCTGTACCTGTAGAAGCAAAACAGCTCCAAAGCATGATTGACCCCCCTCCCCGCCGCCATGCTTCACAGTAGGCAAGGTGTTCTTTTCTTAATAGGCCTTGTTCTTCCTCCTCCAAACATAGCGTTGATCCATGGGCCAAAACAGTTCTAATTTTGTTTCATCAGTCCACAGAACACTATCCCAAAACTTTTGTGGTTTGTCCACATGACTTTTGGCATACTGCAGTCGACTCTTCTTATTCTTTGGAGACAGCAGGGGGGTGCGCCTGGGAGTTCTGGCATGGAGGCCTTCATTACGCAGTGTGTGAATTATTGTCTGAGCTGAAACTTCAGTACCCGCATCTGACAAATCTTTTTTCAGTTCCTCAGCAGTCACACGGGGACTTTTCTCCACTTTGCTCTTCAGGTAGCACACAGCAGTCAAAGTCAGCATCTTCTTTCTGCCACGACCAGATAGCGTTTCAACAGTGCCCTTTGCCTTGAATTTGCGAATGATGCTTCCTATGGTGTCTCTTGGTATGTTTAACATCTTTGCAATCTTCTTATAGCCATTGCCCTTCCTGTGAAGAGAAATCACCTCTTCTCTTGTCTTCCTGGACCATTCTCTTGACTTCACCATGTTTGTAAACACACCAGTAAATGTCTAGAAGGAGCTGAGTATCACAGTCATTTTACATCTGCCGAATTGGTGCTTATTATGCTTGATTGCTGCTCCTTGACATCCACAGGTGTTTTCAATACCTGATCGAAAACACTTGAATGAACCTCTGTTCTTAAGAGTGGTCGTCTTTAAGGGGTTGAATAATTGTGTCAATGAAGAAATCACAAAAAAAACATTTAATACTGTATTACAAAAACAATTGATGTCATTTTAGTTGCATTTGGTTCTTTAACCCTAGGTACACACACCTAAGCGTTTTACAGCGCGTTCAAACGCGCTGTAAAACGCACAACATGTGAAAAGCCATGCTTCCCTATGGGCATGGTTCACATTTGGGCGTTTTACAGCGCATTTGAACGCGCTGTAAAACGCCCCACGCCCAAAGAAGTACATGAGCTTCTTTGGGGCGTTTTAACGCGCCTATGGACAATGATGCCATAGGGGAGAATCACTGAATCGCGCGTATGACGCGCGTTTCTTAGTTACAAAAACGCGCATCCAAAAACGCGCGTCATACGCGCGATTCAGAAACGCCTAGGTGTGTTCCCAGCCTAAAAAGTCCTTGTAAGATTTCATTCTGAACACAATTACAAATGTACACTAAATTCCCTAAAACCCTTTACAGCACTGGGGGTTGAATAATTTTGAACACAACTGTAGTACATGGATATGGTCTACCATATAATGCCAAACACCAGCAAAATCCAATTTTCTAGCTATGTGACTCAAGCATTATATTATCTAGCAAATTAAACATCTGCACTGGCAAGAATAGCCTATATCTGTAGATATCACATCCAGACGTGAATGAAAACACTGATGCAAAGTTATTAAGGAAAAGCTGACAGAAAATTCTTTGGTTGCAACTTTAAAGGGCATTAATAGGGGCATTGTCTGATAGGGATAGGGTTACGGTACGCGGTACACGCCCATTCACTTCTATAGGAGCAGCGCTTGATGGTGGACGGACCCTGGGAAATCTGGGGTCCTCCAGCCACAGCTCTCCCTGCTCCATTCTTGATATAGATTGGAATACCCCTTTAATTCTACTATATTCTCTTATATTGACAGAAGATTTTTAATATTGATTCCATGACATCTAAATTGGCGCTGACCATTTATTTTATGCAGCTGCATAGTATATTTGAAATATAAGACATACACTGCGAAAGGGTAACAATGTTTTGAACTTTTGACTTTCTGGCTCCATATCTCACCATCTACTACGGCTTCGAAGGTGAGACTACCATCATTTTATAGAACATTATATTGGCCATCTCATACATAAATTGGACTTGCAAACGATTAGTTATGTAGATACTTATCATCTAACTGCATTGTTAATGTTTAGCTCCTAGCTTTTGGCTGTGAAACAATCCCATATCATCAGGCTTCCTCCACCGAACTTGACAGTTTATTCAATGTCTTGATCCGTTAGCTCCCTTTTCCCTTGTTTCTTTCAGACCCATTTGCACCATAGAAACATAGAATTTGTCGGCAGATAAGAACCATTTGGCCCATCTAGTCTGCCCAATATGCTGAATACTATGAATAGCCCCAGGCCCTATCTTATATGAAGGATGGCCTTATGCCTATCCCATGCATGCTTAAACTCCTTCACTGTATTTGCAGCTACCACTTCTGCAGGAAGGCTATTCCATGCGTCCACTACTCTCTCAGTAAAGTAATTCTTCCTTATATTACTTTTAAACCTTTGCCCCTCTAATTTAAAACTATGTCCTCTTGTAGCAGTTTTTCTTCTTTTAAATATTCTCTCCTCTTTTACCGTGATGATTCCCTTTATGTATTTAAAAGTTTCTATCATATCCCCTCTGTCTCTTCTTGCTTCCAAGCTATACATGTTAAGGTCCTTTAACCTTTCCTGGTAAGTTTTGTCCTGCAATCCATGTACTAGTTTAGTAGCTCTTCTCTGAACTCTCTCCAAAGTTTCAATATCCATCTGCAGATATGGTCTCCAGTACTGCACACAATACTCCAAATGAGGTCTCACTAGTGCTCTGTAGAGCGGCACGAGCACCTCCCTCTTTCTACTGTTAATGCCTCTCCC
Organism: Bufotes viridis; assembly: GCA_033119425.1. NCBI lineage: Eukaryota > Metazoa > Chordata > Amphibia > Anura > Bufonidae > Bufotes > Bufotes viridis. Next base: position 216,870,891 of record CM065591.1, read on the forward strand.
TATACACCCAAGCATTCTGCTGGCATTACCTGCTGCTCTATGACATTGTCTGCCCACCTTTAGGTCATCTGCTATAATGACCCCTAAATCCCTTTCCTCAGATACTGAGGTTAGGACTGTGTCACTGATTTTATATTCTGCTCTTGGGTTTTTACGCCCCAGATGCATTATCTTGCACTAAATTTTAGTTGCCAGATTTTTGACCATTCCTCTAGTTTTCCTAAATCCTTTTCCATTTGGTGTATCCCTCCAGGAACATCAACCCTGTTACAAATCTTTGTGTCATCAGCAAAAAAAGACACCTTACCATTGAGGCCTTCTGCAATTTCACTGATAAAGATATTAAACAATATGGGTCCCAGAACAGATCCCTGAGGTACCCCACTGGTAACAATACCATGGTCTGAATATACTCCATTGACTACAACCCTCTGTTTTCTGTCCTTCAGCCACTGCCTAATCCATTCAACAATATGTGAGCCCAAGCTCAAAGACTGCAGTTTATTGATAAGCCTTCTATGTGGGACAGTATCAAAAGCCTTACTAAAGTCCAGATAAGCGAGGTCTACTGCACCTCCGCCATCTATTATTTTAGTCACCGAATCAAAAAAGTCAATAAGATTAGTTTGACATGATCTCATCATTCAAACCATGGATTTTTAGATGATCCACAATCTTCTCCTTAAGTATGGTTTCAATTAATTTCCCCACTATTGATGTCAGGCTTACTGGCCTATAGTTAGTACACCTCTAAGCTCTTTTAATAGCTTTGGGTGTATCCCATCAGGCCCCTGTGATTTATTTGTATTAATTTTAGACAGCTGACTTAGAACCTCTTCCTCTGTAAAGACACATGCATCAAAGGATTCATTAGTCTTCCTCCCTGAGGTCCTTCTACTTCATTTTGCTTTGTAAAAACTGAACAGAAATATTCATTGAGGCAGTCAGCTAGTTCTTTATCATCTGGAAGTCACTGGCCTGGCCTACCTAAAACTTGTTTAGCTCAGTTATATAATGCTGCCCATCAGATTTACAGTGCTATATATATATATTTTTCATAACTCGGACAGCCCCTTTAACCCATTCAGGACACATGACGTACCGGTACAGCATGTTTCCCGAATCCTTAAGGACACATAACGTACCGGTAAGTCATGAGTATTTCTGATCACTGCTGCTCAGCCGGCAGTGATCAGAACAAGGTACCTGCTAAAATCATTCAGCAGGTACCTTGTTACAATGCCCAGGGGGGTCCTGGGAGCCCCTGTATCGGCGATCGCTGCAAACCGCAGGTCAATTCAGATCTGCGGTTTGCAGCGCTTTTCGCGATCTCTGATCCCTGCGGTCTGTGGATCAGAGTCTAAATGCCCCCAAAGTGGTAAATTTTAACCCCCCCCCCTGTAGCCCCCAATCATATTGTGGCTGCGAGGGTGCAGTGGGGGTGGTTGCGGGCGGCGGGCAATAGCAATCCCCCTCCCACCTCCTCTAACATAGTTGGCGGCATAGTGTGCTGCAGATGCCAGCCGTTTAACCCCTTCCACACCGCAGTCCGTACGGACCGCTGTATGGAAGGGGTTAACAGGGAGGAAGCTCCCTCCCTCTCCGATCGGGGGGCTGCTGTGCCTTTGCAACCACCCCCGACAGGATGGGATCGCAGGGGGAGGGGGCCCCCCTCCCTCCCCATCACCCGCTGCTCAGTTCTGGCAGCGGTTGATGGTTGCCATGGAAGCAGGACGCTTACAGAAGCGTCCTGCTCTCTCCATGGTACTGAAATTCTGAATAGACCTGCGAAAGGTCTATTCAGACTTTGTAAAGTAAAAAATACAGCACAGTGCACTATACAGTGTACTGTACTGTATTATACAGACACCAGATCCAATGGATCTACAAGAATGGATCTATATGAAGGCATAAGGCCATCCTTCATATAAGATAGGGCCTGGGGCTATCCATAGTATTCAGCATATTGGGCAGACTAGATGGGCCAAATGGTTCTTATCTGCCGACACATTCTATGTTTCTATGTTTCTAAGAACCAAGTGGGTCTGGGTCAAAAAATAAAAAATGTAAAACAGTGAAAAAAAAAAAAAAACCACATATCACTTAATAAAAAAAAAAAAAATTAAATACACTACACATATTATGTATCGCCGCGTCCGTAAAAACCTGCTCTATAAAAATATCACATGACCGAACCCCTCAGGTGAACGGCATTAAAAAAAAATATATATATATATTGTGTAAATAAGCCATTTTTTGGCACCTTACATCACTAAAAGTGTAATACAAAGCGATCAAAAAGGCATATGCCTCCCAAAATAGTACCAATCAAACCGCCATCTCATCCCGCAAAAAATGAGCCCCTACCTAAAACAATTGCCCAAAAAATAAAAAAACTATGGCTCTCAGACTAAAACATGATTTTTTTTTTAAATGCTTTTTAGTGTTAAATGTAAAAAGAACAACTAAAAAGTAGACATTAGGTATCTCCACGTCCGTAAGAATCTGCTCTATAAAAATATCACAAGACCTAACCCCTCAAGTCAACACTAAAAAAAAAAAAAAAAAAAAAAAACTTTGTTAAAAAGTCATTTTTTTTGTCACCTTACAACACAAAAAGTGTAATCGCAAGGGATCAAAAAGTCATATGACCCCCAAATAGTGCCAAACAGTCACCTCATCCCACAAAAATTATACCCAACCTGAGACAATCGCCTAAAAAATAAAAAATAAAAATGGCTTTCAGAATGTCGAGACACAAAAAAAAACTTTATTTTTAAAAATCCTTTGTTATAAAAAACAAACAAAAAAGACAAAAAGTAATTTTGTATTGTCATGTCCGTAACAACCTGATCTATAGAAATAGCACACAATCCAACCTGTAAGTTCAACGATGTAAATAACAAAAGAATACAAAATGGTCCCAAAACAGCAATTTTTTTTGCAAATTTTCCATTTTAATCCATTTTTCCAGTAATAAGGCAAGGGTTAACAGCCAAACAAAACTCAATGGGCCAGATTTATCATTACACTTCCATCTTACTCCAATTTCACATAAGTCCAAAGTCACTTTTGGCTCAGTCAGATTTATTAATGGTCCTTTAATACTGTGATAAATGTGGTTTGATGGCAGCAGTTCATCCTTCAGTAAACGGCTTTACAAAAATCACACATATTTACAAAAAAGTCGCATGTTCTATTAAAAAGTCGCATAAGATAAGCATGTTCTTCACTGGATTGAAATTGGGACTTTTTTGCGGCTTTTTAAAAAAGTCACAATGATAAATCTGGAGGGAAACTCATTAACATGGCTAACCACGCCCATTTTTACAAAACTGGAGTGAGTGGTGTAAACATGTAAAAAAGTCGCAAAATTATGCGCAAATGAGTGTGGAAAGTCGCAAATGCCCTGTTTTGGGATTTTTTGATGCCAGAATTCTGGAGTGAAGGTATGATAAATCATGGCTAATATTTATTGCACTGATTCTGTAGTTTGCATAAACACCCCATATGTGGTCGTAAACTGCTGTATGGCCAAACGGCAGGGCATAGAAGGAAGGGAACGCCATATTGTTTTTGGAAGGCAGATTTTGCTGGACTGTTTTTTTTGAAACTATGTCCCATTTGAAACCCCTCTGATGCACCCCTACAGTAGAAACTCCAAAAAAGTGACCCAAAAATTTTCCAAAAAATAAATAAAATCAAAATTCAGAAATTTTATCTCCATTTGTCATTAACTCTTGTGGACAACCTAAAAGGTTAATGATGTTTGTAAAATCGGTTTTGACTACCTTGAGGGGTGTAGTTTCTAGAATGGGGTCATTGTTGGGTGGTTTCTATTATGTAAGCCTCACAAAGTGACTTCAGACCTGAACTGGCCCCTAAAAAGTGGGTTTTTCAAAAAATTTCTGAAAAATTTATAGATTTGCTTCTAAACTTCTAAGCCTTGTAACGTCCCCAAAAAATAAAATGGCATTCCCAAAATGATCGATACATGAAGTAGACATATGGGGAATGTAAATCAATAACTTTTTTGGGCGGTATTACTATGTATTATAGAAGTAGAGAATTGAAACTTGGAAAATTGCAAATTTTTCCAAATTTTTGGTAAAATTTGGTATTTTTTTTTATAAATAAAAATGACATTTTTTCGACTTTATTTTACCATTGTCATGAAGTACAATATGTGACAAAAAAAATCTCAGAATGGCCTGGATAAGAAAAAGCGTTTTAAAGTTATCACCACATAAAGTGACACTGGTCAGATTTTGAAAAAATGGCCTGGTCCTTAAGGTGAAATAGGGCTGTGTCCTTAAGGTGTTAACAAGGGTCCAAGGATTTAGCTACAACTCTGTTAGAGAGGCTCCAGCGGACCCAGCCCTCTCATGCATTACATGGTCAACCACTTTTAAAAGGGATTTCTTTGTGATACAAATTTGAGATAATAACCTTAGAAGTCCAAAAAGCTATTTCATTCACATCATACTGTTTATGTAAAAGTGGTATGTGGAGAACAGTAGTTTGGTATAAGCGAATTGTCAGATTGTAAGAGCAGTAAGTTGACAACTGGCACAGTGAAGCCAAGTTTTGGTTTCTTAATGGTACAGCGGAGAGTAAAATATTTTACACTGTAATTACTTCAGGACTTTTATGATGACATACAATCTTAAAAGGGGAAAAGGATGGTGGTGGTGGTGGCGGGTTCATGTGATCTCCTACAGCTTCAAAAGACAGTCACATCTGGGCATTAGCCAAAATTAGAATCCACATAATTAAAAGAGAGTGCGTCTGAACCATGGGGCGGTACATTATGTATGGTGAGCCAGCAGGATTACTTGTCAAACCTGCCGGGATGTGTTGGCTGCAGAAAATTAATGATTTAATTCTTTAAAACAATTACCTCGCAAAGACACCTTCAAACGGACTAATAAAAAGGATTACCTTTTGAGTAACTCACATTTTCATCTATTATCTTGATCCTTACCAAAACCTTTAACTTATCCAATATAATATAGTAGACTTTAAGACCGCCTAGCCAATGTAACGTTCATCACATAGCGCAGATGCTTTAGAAGAATAAATCTGTTACATTATAAAAAAAATAAAACGACACTTCATTGTACTTGAAGGAAAAAGCAACACAAACTTGTTGAGAAATATGGCAAAAAGCCCAGTACATGTACATCAGCTATTCTATGCAAGGTCAGAGACCTGTGGCTATAACAATCTAAAAACCTTCAAATCTTTATAACCTTCAATACCTACATGCTGGCTAAGGGTTTTGATAAGACCATTTCATAGATGCCCGTTAACTCCTTCCCGACACATAAGATAATAGTACGTCATGGCGGCAACTGACTTGTCGCATTTTGACGTACTAGTACGTTATGGTGATCAGCCGGGCACCGGAGCGGTGCGCGCCCGATCACTGCAGTGGCCCGTCAGTCCCTGATAGCCGGGCCCCTGCTGTAGCCGCCGGCATCACTGTAAAAGCCGATGCTGGCAGATTAACCCCTTCTATGCCGCAGTCAGCACTGACCACGGCACAGAAAGCATTTGCGGCAGGTGAGGGAGCCCATCGGGTCCCTGGGCTGCTGTGGCAGGGATCTGATGGATGAGAAGGCAGCCCAATGCCATGCACAGGCTGCCCAATGCCTTGCAAGGCATCAGGACCTGCCTTCTATGGAAGCAGAGGACATCCAGCCCCAGGCAGTGAGTAATACACTAACAGGCAATGCAGATGTATTGTAATGCATTGCAGAGGGGATCAGACCCCCCTCCCAAAGTTGAAGTCCCATAGTGGGACAGAAATAAAGTTTAAAAAAAGGTAAAAAGTGTTTTTAATTAAAAAAAAAATGTTTCAAGTAGAAAAAAAAATAAAAAGTTTTTGCTTTAAAAATGCTATTATTGTGTTAAAGTGAAATAAAAAAATAAAAAGTAGACATATTAGGTATTGTCGTGTCCATAACAAACAGCTCTATAAAAATATCACATGACCTCAACCCTCAGAGGAACACCGTAAAAAGAAATGAAATAAAAACCGTGCCCAAATTATGTTTTTAATGTCTCCATAGTCTGAGAGCCGTACCTTTTTTAGTTTTTGGCCGATTGTCTTAGGTAGGGTCTGATTTTTTGCGGGATGAGTACTATTTTGGGGAGCATACACCTTTTTGATCGCTTGGTGTTGCAATTTTTGTGATGTATGGTGACAAAAAATGGCTTTTTTTTTGGGTTTCAAACGCAATTATTGTGCAAAACGTAAAAATAAATAAAAAAAGCATACATATTGCCACATCCATAACGACCTGCTCTATAAAAGAATCACATGACCTAACCCCTCAGGTGAACGCTGTAAAAATAAAATCTGTGCCAAAATAAAATAATTGTTTGGTCACCTTGCCCCATAAAGTGTAATAATGAATGATCAAAAAAATCATATGTACCCAAAAATAGTACCAAAAAAAAACGGCAACTCTACTTGCAAAAAATGAGCCCCTGCACAGGACGATCGACAGAAAAATATAAAAAAATATGGCGTTCAAAAAAATGGACACATTTTTTTTCAAAAATGCTTTCTGTAAAACTGAAACAAAGAAAGTAGACACATTTGATATCATTGCATCCGTAACAACCTGCTCTATAAAAATAGCAGATGATCTAACCTGTCAGATGAACATTGTAAAAGACAAAAATGAAAACTGTGCCAGAATAGCCCTTTTTTGGTTACCTTGCCTCACAAAAAACGTAATATAGAGCGATTAAAAAATCATATGTACCCAAATATACAGCTGGCACCTGTGCGCAATGGCCGGGAGGGGGGGGGGGGGATTGGGGGGGGGCGGAGATCCTGCCAAACTCAGTCATTTAACCTCACAGGTAGCAGCACCTGAGGGGTTAAACGACAAGGTTCGGCGGGTTCACCACAGCAGCCCGCTCCATACATTTGCAATTGGGGGTTAATTATTTTCATTAGTGGAAAAATGGCAAGTGGCTACAGACCCCCTCAGTATTTTCATTGGTGGCGCAGTGGAGTGGCAGCTTCCGATCGTCGGAGCGCAGGCAGTGACATTGCGAGGCTCCAATCGGTTACCATGGCAGCACAACAGCAGCAGGGATAGTGTAAAATACTATTCACCCTAATAGGTCTCGATTAGGGTGAATAGGACAACGGATCAAAAGATCCCAGGTTCTAGCCCCCTAATAGTTATTAAATAAAAAGTCTAAAAACAAAACACCAGATATTAAATTTTAAAATCCCCCCCTTTCCCAATTTTACATATAAAAATATATAAAACAAAAAAAATAAACATTAGGTATCGCACCGTCTGAAAAAGTCCAAACTATTAAAATTTTAATTTATTTTATGCACTTATATAGCGCTAGTTTATTCCGCAGCGCTTTACAGACATTAGCATAAAACAAAAAAAAATCTTCTATGCAGTGAGCACCGTACCAGAGAAAAACTGAAAAACACAAGATTCGCCATTTTTTTGTCACCTTGTGCCCCCCAAAAAACAGGATAGGACTGTTCTATTATGTGCCAAACGTTCCGAAAAATGTGGATTCCACACAGCATTTTTTGGCATTTCGTTTTTCTTTCGCGTGATATTGAGTAATCGCAATATTTTTTTATAGTATCGAAATCAAATCCAAATTTTGGTATCGTGACAACGCTACATGAAGCAGAGTTTAGACGGATAGAACTCTCCTCCTGATGCCCCAACAGTGCATTCTGGAAACGGCTGTAGAGCACTGACTGTTGTAATCAGTCATGAGATACAACTCGTAATTTAAAATGCCATACCATTTTACAAAACGTACAATTTGGTCTGTTACTGGTCTAGACACTTGTTTTGCAAGCATATTTTGACCTTAAATGTGATTTAAAAAAAATTCTTTAAATATATGTTATGAGTTAATTAGGTATGTTATTTCTTGTTTTTTATTCTTGTAAGAGATCGCTGACGGACAGGAAATAAAGGAAACTGCAAGATATCTGGGGTAGCGATCTTTAGAATATCTTGTCTTAGTCTTTAGAAATATTTGTTATATGCCCTAAATAAATCCAGAAGTAAGCCACATGGACAAAATGGTTAATTTTCCATTATGCTGACGTCAGAAACCCGATAATACAGCTTGTATTCTCAGATAGTGTCAGGCAACATTTAGCACGCCTTAAGTGATATTATATCTTGTGTTAATTGCTTGTCTCACTGCCGGCAGGAATAAACTGGACCTACCTTCTGATTCAGATGACCATGTGACCGGAATCCAACATCCTTTGTCTTCATCCAGACGTGGGCTGAAAAACGTTCACAGGGAAGTCTCGGACTTCTAGAGTCAAAAGACCTCCGGCTGAATTGCCTTAAAAAGAGGCCGGTCCACCTGGACAGACGGGGTGACGGATTCTGAATAGTCAGAGGAGAATGGGTACTTTTTTATCTGAATTTGGGTAAGAAATCTAAATAAAAGTTGTTTTGTCTTTGTATTCGTGGCTTTGTACTCTCTTTGTATCCAAGACTCCGGTTACCAGATACTAACTAAGTTAAATGACTAAGTTCTTGGTATGTCTTTTGGGACACTGTAACTAAGGTCTTTAAGGGTCGTCTTTAAAGAAAGAATTGTCTTTGAAAACTAAGTATTGGTATGTCTTCCTGGGACGTTGTAACTAAGATATTACCTTTAAGATACGAGACAAAGTGGAGTCAATAGTCTGTGTGAGAAGACTACAGGAATAAATAACTCCGTGCAGCACGTTAAATATGGTACTGAGGTCCGAGCGTCTTGTGGTAAATGTTTTGTTGTTGAAACGTTCTGTTTTTATTGTGGTACCGTTAAAGTTCCAACAAGGCAAATATATCTTAGTGAAAAATCATTAAATCTTACACAAGAAGTAGTAGATTATTGGGAAATTTTGAAATAATTTCCAAATTTGTACATAGTAATATTAGATTGATATAGAGCGTTCTAGAGGATTTCTATTTGGACATAGGATAATCTCAGAAGATTATTTAGCTCCTTATTGTTGTTATAAATGATTACTACTGATACTGTTTTAGTAATTACAAGTGGGTTGATGCCCACAGTGCTGAAGGCTTTGTCAGTTTTGTGTCTCATTCCATTGTTTACTGTATGTTTAATGCTTAAAGTTGTTTGGAATATGAGAAAGGGATACCCCCCTTCTAGGGTAATATAAGACTAATTTGACCAATAAATATGTATCAATTAGGACCTAAATATTTAGAAGAAAAAAAACTGCGCAAGAAGTTTGATTTTGATGGAAAATTTACTGTAGAATCATATTTAAAATCAGTGAAAGTTAGGTAAAGGAAACCCTTTTGTATATAGCATATTGCGAGAAGCTGCAGCTGAAGAATTAGAAGAATAACTCCAGTGTCTGGGACCTGGTAGAAAGAGACTTAAGTAACTTTAGTAAACTTAGGCTGTTTTTATCCTTGCAAAGAGGAAAACGATCCAAAAAAGCAACATGAATGTATGTTAAACCAGCTGGTATGTAAACAGGTGATTGTTTGGATGTGTAATAACGGAAAACCTATATGTAACAGAATGGTTGAGTGATCATGATTTGTTTGATGCAGCGCAGTTTAAAGGGTTTCTGTCATCACGTTTTGACATTATAAGCTGTCTGACATTAGCTATGTGCTAATGTCAGAGCAGCTTGATAATGTCTTTTTTATAAAAATCCGATTTATATTCAGGCTAAAAAACATACTTTTATAATATGTAAATTAGCCTCTAGGAGCAGGGCGTTGCCTGCTCTAGAAGCTCGTCGGCAACCTGCTGGCACGCCTCTACTTTGAGTGACAGCGCTGGGCAGCGATCCTCCGGCACTGTCTCCTGTGAAATCCCGCGCCAGCACGGCCGCTCTGTATTCGGCGCAGGCGTGGTGAGCAGAGGACGCTGGTGCCTGCGCCGAATACAGAGCGGCCGTGCAGGCGTGGGATTTCACAAGGAGACAGTGCCGGAGGATCGCTGCCCGGCACTGTCACTCAAAGTAAGAAGGGGCGTGCCAGCAGGTTGCCGCACGGAGCTTCTAGGAGCAGGGCAACGCCCCCCTGCTCCTAAAGGCTAATTTACATATTATAAAAGTACGTTTTTTAGCCTGAATATAAATCGAATTTTTATAAAAAAGACATCAAGCTGCTCTGACATTAGCACATAGCTAATGTCAGACAGCTTATAATGTCAAAACGTGATGACAGAAACCCTTTAATGACTGAAATGAGCTGAATTCATAGCCTGTTTCTTCTGTGTAATTCTGGGTGTGACTATGAGCAGATGTGTGAAGTAGTACCAATGAGACGTATGTATGAATACCGTGGATTACCAACAAGACATATTAACATTAAGGAATGAAAATGATGTGGTGTGTGATGTGGTGTGTCCACACCGCTCCTGTTTCCTTCACATTGCTTGGTATGTCTACTCTGAAGCTAACTGCTACATCCAACTTTCCCAGAGTCTCTCTGTTGGTGTCCCGCAAGGCTCTGTCCTAGGACCCCTGCTCTTCTCTATCTACACCTTCAGCCTGGGACAGCTTATAGAGTCCCATGGTTTCCAGTATCACTTTTATGCTGACGACACACAAATCTACCTCTCTGGTCCAGACATCACCACCTTACTATCCAGAATCCCACAATGCCTATCTCGCATATCCTCCTTCTCCTCTCGCTTTCTAAAACTTAAAATGGGTAAAACAGAATTCATCATCTTTCCCCCATTTTGCTCACTCCCCCCAACAGACCTATCTATCACAATCAATGACTGCACACTCTCCCCGGTCAACCAAGTCCGCTGCCTTGGAGTGACCTTGGATTCTGCACTCTCCTTCCGACCACACATCCAAGCCCTTTCCACCACCTGCCGCTTCCAACTCAAAAACATCTCCCGCATCCGCCTTTTCCTCAACTTTGAATCGGCAAAAATGCTTGTACATTCCCTCATCATCTCCCGCCTAGACTACTGCAACATTCTCCTCTGTGGCCTTCCATCTAGCTCTCTCGCACCCCTACAATCTATCCTCAACTCTGCTGCCCGACTAATCCATCTCTCCCCCAGTTACTCCTCTGCATCTCCCCTCTGCCAGTCCCTGCATTGGCTCCCCATTGCCCAGCGAATTCAGTTTAAAATACTAACCCACACATACAAGGCCATCCACAATTGGTCCCCTCCCTACATCTCTGAGCTACTTTCCCGATACATCCCCACACGCAATCTTCGATCCTCACAGGACCTCCTTCTCTCCTCTTATCACCTCTTCCCACACTCGCCTCCAGGATTTCTCCCGTGCATCCCCTATACTCTGGAACTCGCTACCCCAACATATCAGACTCTCACCTAAAGTGGAATCCTTCAAAAGCAACCTGAAAACCCACCTCTTCAGACAAGCCTACGACCAGTGACACTGCTGCTTCTATACCGCCATGACCAGCTTCACCCTCGCCTACTGTCTCCATCCCCCATACCATGTAGATTGTAAGCCCTCACGGGCAGGGCCCTCTATCCTTCTGTACCAGTCTGTAACTTGTCTCATTCATGCTTAAGGCAATTGCCTGTATTATGTATGTGCACCGCTTATGATATGTACAGCGCTATGGAATGAATGGCGCTCTAAAAATAAATAATAATAATAAATAATAATAATTATAATAATTAGGCCCTTTGTATTGTCTTATCTGTTTGTGGTGTTAACAGCAGAGATCAGACTACGAGCCTCGCTAAGTAGAAATGGCTATTAGAAGAAAGGGTAAGGCCACCCAACTGAAGGGGCAGGACTTTCGATATACCGCCTTTCAATGGCTACCCCTCAGACCACACCACACCCTGTGCCAGAAGCTACAATGTAATTGGTGCCCGATATGTTGTGGGCGACCAGTAAAGTAGTTTGGCAGGAGACCTGCTTGACCTGTCCCTGTTAAAATAAGCCCTAGTTCAAACCTCTGACTTTGTCAGCACCTCCTAGGCCACACCCAGGAAATTGGAACCCAGCTACAAGAGGCGGATTTATACGTAAAAGTACTTCCCTGTCTGACACGCCCCCATTTTCAGTAGCAGGGAGGACACTGAAGAGATGACCAGCAATTGGATAAGGCATAATCTGCTGTAATATGTTGATGTTCTTTCAGTATGTGACGCAGAACAGCGAGGGTTTGATGAATTTTTTAGTCTATTATCATTTCTATTTTTGAAGGGCAGCAAAGTGTCCAAAGATAAGCGGCAGTCCAACGGCATGTAGACCATGGCCACATTTCTAGGAAAGTGTATATTTCCAGGTTTAAGGTCCATTCAGCAAAACCTCTTCTATAAATCCATGATAAATGAGGGAATTTTTAGGAATAGTAGGGTATTGTGGAGAGTGAATACCTGGTGTATCCTCCATCTTAAAACGCTGTTTACAAGAAATAAGCTGCTTCATAACTAAACACATGATTGATCATCGCACTTCACCCCTACTTTAGACTATGCCAGATATGCTGAACTAAAAAAAAAATATACAGGCTTTCGTTGTTGCTGAAAGTTCTGCAATTTATGTGGTAGAAGGAGTAAGAAGGAATAATGAAAATGTTTGTGTGTATAAAGATAGACACTGCAAAAAGAGAAAGGACAAGTTAGAAAAGACATGTCTGCATGACTAGTAAGGATGGACAAGTAAGTTATGAGAAGGGTAAAGAGGAAGTGTTGAATTTAGAACAAATGGAAATAAAGTTAAAAAATAAAATAAAAACGATTATCCACCCAGATGAGGCACCTACAGTTAAACCCTCCTCGGTAACAGAGGCCTTGGAGAAAGAAGCAACTGACAAAGCAGATCCAAGGGTCGATCATCACAATCCCTATAGCCAATAAACCACAGGGCCTGACAAAAGGGATGAGAAGTTCTTTAGGGAAAAACAAGTCAAACTCATCATAGGCCAAATGTACTGGGACAAATACAATAGGTTATGCTCTGGTAACACAAGAGCACATGTAGTTAAATCACTCCCAAAACATCTTTCAGCACAAAGTGGCTGAATAATAGCTTTAGCAGAGGCGTGCAGACTGGCAGAAGGGAGAATAGTGAATATAGCCAATATGCCTTTTCTATGGTTCATGTGCTTGCCCAACAGAAGAAAATAGGGGAATTGTCACTTCTTCGGGCGGAAAAATATAAATCAAAGACTTATTTTACAAATACTAAAAGATATAAAGTAGTCTTTACCCAAAAGTGAACGATACAAATTTGGCCAACGATAGAGATTTCGTCTATATTGCCCTACCACGATAGAACATGGCAAGCGCCACTCTCGGCACACACCATGTTATTCTGAGCCGGCACAGTGGAGAAGGAGGGAGTCCCTCCCAACTGTGTGCGGCTGACGCTGGCCACCAATGAGAACAGAGAGGAGTAGAAGGGAGGGACTGTGGCAACTGCGCCACCAATGAATATAGTTTATTCTTGAATACAAACGTAGCACTGTAATCCGCAATTAACCCCTGGGGGTCAATTGCGGCGGATCGCAGCGCGCAGTCATAGAGGCCGGGTATAGGATATGGCCGGCACACGCAGCCTACGTTTGTATTCAAGAATAAACTATATTTATTGGTGGCACAGTGGCCACAGTACCTCCCTTTTACTCCCTCTCTTCTCAATATTATATTAATTGCGGCCCCCTCCCCACAGTGAGCCCCTCTCCCCCACAGTATTAAATCATTGGTGGCAGTGGCCCCAGGGTCCCCCCCTCTTCCCCCATAATTGGCGCAGTGGGCAGCTTCTGATCGGAGCCCCAGCAGTCTAATCCTTGGGTTCCGATCGGTTACCATGGCAGCCCAAAGGAAATGCATAGTACCCAGCAATCTTTTCAGGTATATAATTATATTGAGCCACAAATCAGGTCTCAATAGGGAGGATGGTAGACATTATTTACAAGGTATTTACAGCTTATTGTTTTACTAATTATTCAAAAATGTTTGTATGACTTGTCTAGTTTGTGCAAGGCATAATCCACAAGAGAATGTTAGGCCTAAGAGTGGACAATTTCCTCAACCACAATACCCTTTTCAACACATATGTATGGACTTTATAGAACTGAACAAGAGGAAAGGGAGCACATTACATGATTAAAATGTTGGATAACAAAGAAGTCTGTGTTCCTAATTCCTAATAGGAACCTAGAAGCTGGGTCCTAAATCAAAGTGATAAAAAAAAAAAAGAAATCTTGGTACCAACTAGGGTTGGGCAATATACCGGTTTCTACGATATACCGCGGTATTAGAAAACAGCGATATTGCGATATCACTGTTTCCTAATAATCACGGTATTCGGTGACGTCATCCGCTCTGCGGCGCCTTCCCCACCACCTACACATTAAACATGATTAACGGCGCCAGCGTCCATGGCCCCGCCTCTTCCTACCCGGCCAGCTCACATCCCCAACTCCAGTCCGCTGCGGCAGCTGCGCGCCGCCTCTAAAAGTGCGGGGAGGGTTAAAGATTTTTCCCGCGGCTGCCTCGCTCCCATATTGAAAGTCTCCGCCCCCCAGACAGAATTACCAGACAATGAAGGCAGCCGCAGGAAAACTCCAGATGCCACCACCCCATGTGAGTCACTGAGCCCTGTCCTGGCCTACGAGGAGTGAGTGACTGAGTGAAGTGAACAGTCCAAAAGGCAGCTACAGGTGTGTGTGAGGAGTGACTGAGATGAGACAAGAATGACAAACTGTATTGTAATAAAGGTGAATGGAATGGATTGTAGTGAAATGTCTTCTTGTGCCCTGCTGCTGCCTGGCCTTCCCTTCCTGTCTGTAGCAGCATGAGCATCACCAGTAGTAGGGAGGGAGAGCATTAGGGAATAAACAACCATGAGACGCTGTGCCCCTCCCCAAACACAAGAAGACATTACTGTATGTATTATACTGAGAAAGAAGGAACTTAGAGTGACTTAGAGCAGTGTTTCCCAACCAGTGTGCCTCCAGTTGTTGCGAAACTACAACTCCCAGCATGCCCAGACAGCCTTTGACTGTGCGGGCATGCTGGGAGTTGTAGTTTTGCAACAGCTGGAGGCACACTGGTTGGGAAACACTGACTTAGAGGAACAGTATAATGTCTCCTCCTTGTGGCCCCATAATGTCTCCTTGTGTGGTGGCTGGCTGCCCCCTTACAGTATAACATCTTCTTGTGGCCCCATAATGTCTCCTTGTGTGGTGGCTGGCTGCCCCCTTACAGTATAACATCTTCTTGTGGCCCCATAATGTCTCCTTGTGTGGTGGCTGGCTGCCCCCTTACTGTATAACGTCTCCTGGTGGCTGCCCCCATACAGTATAATGTCTCCTTGTGCCCCCATACAGTATAACGCCTCCTTGTGGCTGCCCCCTTACAGTATAACGTCTCCTTATGGCTGCCCCCATAAAGCATGTCTCCTTGTGGCTGCCCCCATACAGTATAACGTCTCCTTGTGGCTGCCCCCATACAGTATAACGTCTCCTTGTGGCTGCCCCCATACAGTATAACGTCTCCTTGTGGCTGCCCCCATACAGTATAACGTCTCCTTGTGGCTGCCCCCATACAGTATAACGTCTCCTTGTGGCTGCTCCCATACAGTATAACGTCTCCTTGTGGCTGCCCCATACAGTATAACGTCTCCTTGTGGCTGCCCCCATACAGTATAACGTCTCCTTGTGGCTGCCCCCATACAGTATAACGTCTCCTTGTGGCTGCCCCATACAGTATAACGTCTCCTTGTGGCTGCCCTCATACAGTATAACGTCTCCTTGTGGCTGCCCCCATACAGTATAACGTCTCCTTGTGGCTGCCCCCATACAGTATAACATCTCCTTGTGGCTGCCCTCATACAGTATAATGTCTCCTTGTGCCCCCATACAGTATAACGTCTCCTTGTGGCTGCCCCCATACAGTATAACGTCTCCTTGTGGCTGCCCCCATACAGTATAACGTCTCCTTGTGGCTGCCCCCATACAGTATAACGTCTCCTTGTGGCTGCCCCCCATACAGTATAACGTCGCCTTGTGGCTGCCCCCATACAGTATAACGTCTCCTTGTGCTCCCATACAGTATAACGTCTCCTTGTGCTACTATACAGTATAACGTCTCCTTGTGCTCCCATACAGTATAACGCCTCCTTGTGGCTGCCCCCATACAGTATAACGTCTCCTTGTGGCTGCCCCCATACAGTATAACGTCTCCTTGTGGCTGCCCCCATACAGTATAACGTCTCCTTGTGGCTGCCCTCATACAGTATAACGTCTCCTTGTGGCTGCCCTCATACAGTATAACGTCTCCTTGTGCTCCCATACAGTATAACGTCTCCTTGTGCCCCCATACAGTATAACGTCTCCTTGTGCCCCCATACAGTATAACGTCTCCTTGTGGCTGCCCTCATACAGTATAACGTCTCCTTGTGGCTGCCCTCATACAGTATAACGTCTCCTTGTGGCTGCCCTCATACAGTATAACGTCTCCTTGTGGCTGCCCTCATACAGTATAACGTCTCCTTGTGCTCCCATACAGTATAACGTCTCCTTGTGCTCCCATACAGTATAACGTCTCCTTGTGCTCCCATACAGTATAACGTCTCCTTGTGCTCCCATACAGTATAACGTCTCCTTGTGGCCACCCCCCATACAGTATAACGTCTCCAAGTGTTTTTTTCTTCTAAATGGGCATTTATCGTGATATATATCGCTATCGCGATAAATTTCTTATTATCATTATCGTTATCGTGGCAATATTTTTGATATCGCCCAACCCTAGTACCAACCCAGGTGGGAGGGACCTTATCAAGTTCTCCTCACGACCACTGTGCATTCTGCACTCTGCAGTTAAAATAGCTGAACAACCGTCCTGGGTACACCTCACTCATTGCAAATTGGTCAAGCTGCTGGGAACAAAATAGGATCCAGACCCAATGCTCTGAAGCCCAGCTACAAAGGGAGATCTTTTACTAGAAAAGGTCTCCATTCCCCCGAACCTTGAGCAATGGGACCAGATCTAGGAATGGGGATGATAGGTAAAGTAGTGATGAGTTTCATGGTACAGGTGACAAGGGGAGGGGATTCAACTCAGGCACATGGCCCATTTGGTAACAATAACAGAGGTAGAATAAATCAGTGGAAATGGAAAGTGTTGTATCTTAATTTTACTGAGGGTTGCACTGCTACATACATAGTAGACTTTTGTACTATGGTAAAGGGTCAGAGACGCGGTAATAAGATACTGACAAGAGCGGATAAATATATTTGTTACGTCACCTCAAACACTTATGCATCTAGAACATGTAGATATTGGCCGTTGGACAACTAGGGCCCGAAGCTATTGGTACACTTCTCATCTAAACCCTCCAGTGGGCCTACAAAAGCAGTTCTCTAAGGAAACAGAGCAGTTTCCCTTGCACAGAAGCTAGAAATTGAAACATGTTGCTGGTCACATTAAAAGGATTCTAGACTGAAGGGAAATATCAGTATGGAATTTAAACACTATATATAAAGAAACCATATACAAGCAGGATGTAATTTTACTCAGTTATCAATATATCATTGGAGAGATATATGTAGATCTATTTATCAATTCACTCACACAGAAAAATTATTTATAAGGAGGATGTATTTTTTATCTATTTTTTTTAAACAATTTTGCCTGTTTAATCTTGATTTATCAACTTTCTTTTTTTATACACAGGATCCAGTATATATTACATAATTGTACTTAATTAACAAAATGGCAGCGACCCGATTATGGTGTATGTTAAGCAATGTAAGAATCGTGATTTTCTAAGGGTAATCAATGGGCCCAATTTAGATAGTTAGGGAACTATATTGAGATCTATTGTTTGTGTTTTTTCATAAAATTATATGTTGATCAAGGCGAATTATAATTATATTTCCAAGCCACGCCAGAGAATAGAGTGCCTTCAATACAATTAATTCATAATCTTCAGAAAATGTAGTTGTAATCTTTCTCTGTGTTACAGACATTGGTGTTTTCTAATTTTAATCATTGTGTGTTCTGCAAAATAAAAGTTTTTTGTTGAAGTGCCTTGGTTATTTTGTAAAACACTGTTCTAGTAGCATGGTAAAGCAACAACAAAAATTCAACTGTTGAGCAATGAAGAATACATTATTTATGAAAAAAATCAAGTGTTCAGAAATAGTTCTCTAATTTTGATCTCCAGTGTATATGAGAAAATCCCCTTGCTCATACCAGCATGAAATAAATTGTGTGCCCCTGCATGAGGTCAATGAGTGCTGCTCATATCTGTACATGGACACGTCCCTATCGCACAGTCTGTGCAAGTGAATGCTCTATACATCTATTTATTTATTTTTTAGATGGATGAACACAATACATAACTACCTCAAAAAAGGACAACTTTACATTAAGCAATATTAATAGAAAAATGTTGGCTCACCTATTTGGTTCTTAATTCCTTGTCCTTTAGCAACGTCTGCTGATACCTTTGCTTTAGAGAATGTTTGTACAGCATCATCTCGAAATTGTGACCCGTCTAAGCCTTTCTGGTCCACAGTCTCATCTTCATCAGTATTCTGTTGTGCACCGTAAATACTACCATCAGCATCCTCCTCCTCTTCTTCTTCATCAAAATCATCATCATCTTCCTCAGAGTTAGCCTTTTCTCCAATTATTCCATCATCATCACTTAATATTTTCTCATCATAGTCATCCTCGCGGGATAAATCCTCATCTAATTAATACAAAATAAACATTGAAGTTAAATTTAAAATTCCTTAATAGAAATGCATGATGAAAAGGGACACTAGAAATGAGTGACAAGAAATAAAAACAAAGTAAAAATGTATTCTGCAGTGGCTTCTATAAACTCTGGAATAAAATCTCATCGGCAGCCACGTCCTTTCTGCCACCCATTCATTTTAATGGGAGGCAACAGTGAGGATCACGGAGCGGCAACTTAATACTACAGCTGCGCTGGGAAGGAACGTGTCCCCTCTCGGCGAGGCTATAAGCTCCACGATCCTCAATGCTGGGAGGCAGAAAGGATGCAGAAGCTGGCTTTATTTTGGTGTGCCAAAATTCCACTGTAAAATCCATCATGTGAAAGTCATAGTATGCTCCCACAACAGTGACAGAACGGAGGCTGATTGCTATGTTTTGACTCATGCACAGTACTTAGGCTACTTTCACACTAGTGTTTTTTCTGGATCCAGCAGGGTTCAGCAAAAACGCTTCCGTTACTGATAATACAACCATCTGCAACAAGTCACAAACACTTCAAAATGGTATCAATAAAAACTAGATTGTTCTGAAAAAAGATGAGCCCCCAAACAGCTCAGTAAACATAAGCATTAAAAAAGTTATGGGGGTCAGAATATGGTGATTTAACAATTTTTTTTAATCAAAGTTTACATTTATTTTTACACTATTTAGACAAAGAACCTATACATATGGGGTATCGTTGTAATCGTACTAACCCAGAGAACGAAGGGCATGGGTCAGTTTTGCCGTAAACAATACGCCGTGGGAACAAAACCCGTAAAACGGTGGAGGAGTTGTGTTTTTTTTTCCAATTCCACTCCATTTGGAATTTTGCCGCTTCCCACTACATTTTATGCCATAATTAATGGTGGCATGAGAAAGTACAACTTGGAAATATAAAAAAAATTATTGCTCAAGGAAAATAGGGAAGAAAAATGAAAACGCAAAAACGAAAAAACCTCCAGTATTCTAAGGGTTAAAGGGGCACGGCACTGTGGAGGACATAAAAAAAAAAATTCTGTCTAGACGTTCTTTATAGTGACCAAACGACTGTACCGATCATCTCCAAATTTGGCACACAGGTACATCAGGAGTCCAGGAAGGTTTTAGACCATTTCTGAGATATTCCCAAAAAATGACCTGCATTAGCCAACAGAAGCCTGCAAGTGTTTCTCTTCATATCCCAACTGCCATATACACGGTCACATGTCCCTTATCAGCCAATAGAAGCTTGCAGGCCCTTAGTCTCCACATACACACAGTTTTACTCCAGGTTTTCATAACAACCCAGCCATTTTTCTTCACTGCTGTAGGTCAGCTTTAGGCTAGTGCTACACGACGACAATAAGTCGCACAACACATAGGGCACAATTACACTGCTACATGAATCCATCTTGGATGGATTTTTTGCGACTGTCGTGTCGCAGTGGCAGCATGTCGCAGTGCAGCACCATAGCCTATAATTATAAAAATTGTTGCGCGACATGTAGCCCTAGCCTTAAAGGGGAAGGTCACCGTGGAGGTCACTGTTAAGGGGGCAGGGGCCAGTATTAAAGGGGCATCTGCCGTGGAGGTCACTGTTAAGGGAGAGGCATACTGTGGCAGTCACTGTTAAAGGGACGGGAGCTGTGGAGGTCTCTGTTAAGGGGGCAAGGAACAGTGGAGGTCACAGATCCCCTATGGAGGTCTGTGTTAAGGGGCGGGGTGCTGTACAGGTCACGGTTAAGGGGGCCGGCCCCTGATGAGGTCAATGTCAAGGGAGTGGCGCTGTGAAACTCAGTTAAAGGGGCTGGCTGCTGTGACGGTCAAAGTTAAGGGGATAGGCTGCTGTGGAGGTCCCATTTTAAGGAGGCGGGCACTGTGGGGGGGGGGTCAGTGTTAAGGGGTGACGGGCTGGGGATTTTACTGTTAATGGGGAGGAGTACTGTAGAGGTCACTGCCGATACCTTTTAACGACACACAAACATTAAATGAAATATTTTTCTGCTAGTATATTATATATTACACTTTTTGTAAGGCAATGTAACCAAAAAATGGCTGTTTTTGAGTCTCCATTATTTGAAAGCCATATCTTTTTATTTTCGGGGCGATTGGCTCATTTTTTGCGGGATGAGGTCACTGTTTGATTGGTACTAATATTGGGTATATATGACTTTTTTGATCACTTTTTAAACAATTTTTTTGGGAAGTTCGGTGAGCAAAATTGCAATTCCAACATAGTTTTTCTTTTTTTTTTATGGTGTTCGCTGCGAGGAAAAAGCAACATGTTCCTTTTATAGATCAGGTCCTTACAGACTCGGTGATACCAAACATGTTTAGTGTTTTTCATTTTGAACATTTTTAACCAATTATGTGTGGACGTAGGAAAAAGTTAGGTTTTTGGGGGGTTTTTTTCCTCCTTTTTTTAACTTTTTTCTCCTTCATTTTTTGGAACCAGACCCACTTGGTTCTTGAAGATCCAGTGGGTCTAACGGCTATACAATACACTGCAGTGCACTGTATATTGAATTTACACTTAGCCTGATCAGGCTTCTGCCTTTAGCAGGAGACTGATCAGGCTTATACCTTGGCAAGCCAGAAGCCTGTGAAGGCGACCGGTTGCCATGGTAACCATCGGGAAGCTGCCACAGCACAGCAGCCCGATGGGGGAGGGAGCTCCCTCCCTCAGTTTACCCTTCAAGCATTAGGCCCCTGCCACAGCAGAGCAACGGCCCAATGGTTAGCCCCTCCATACAGTGCTTCATAAGAACCACAACATGAAGAGGTTAAACGTCCGACATTGGTGCCAGCACCGATGTTGGGCGTTTCAAGCAGAATGTAAGCTGTATGTTACAACTAACACTCTGCCCCGCTGCCATCCTGAAAGGGGGGGGGGTTGTGCTGCACGCTCTAACATCCTGACCTGGGGAGCGGGGGGTTGGGGCAGCGCTCGGCCATCTATAAAGAGGGATGGACATTAACCCTTCAAGCATTGGGCTGTTGGCACAGCAGAGCAACATCGCCAGTATATCAAATACAGCTAATATTTATTAGCTTTCTTAAAACACTATTCTCAATATGATAAGGATATAAACTTTTCCCATTAGATAAATGTGGAAGAAAAAAATATCTGAAGAAAAAAAACTTTAAAGTCTCCCCTAAGATTTAAACCATGTACATAGATGGTTTTTCTATACTTCTAAGCTTACACATTACTGGTGTCTGTATAATCACATATTGTGCTTGTGAATAAAGCAGTAGCTTTCTGAGCAGATCTTAGTGCGGTGATATAATATTGCTAGCACACAGCTCTTGGTAAGGGCTCTGCCCTTAGCCTGATGTCTAGCCCTGTCAATCAATGGCAGGGGGGCATGTGCAGAGCACAGGGGGTGTTACATAGCAGTGTTTAGACAATTCAACCATGCCTCTTGGTGCCCGAATTGCTCATTTTAATAGAAAACACATATTTCTGTAGCTATTTAACGTAGAGACCGAAGGAAGGAATAGTTTTAATCAGTATGATTACCAGGCAGTATGTCTGGTTTAATAGGGCTGATCCTGGTGACAAAGCCTAACTAAATAGATGTATATTAGAAAACTGTTCGACATCCTATTTTCGAAAGAAATAAATGTAATCATTTAAACCGGGATACTTTAAAATATAACTATAACTTAGGATACTTTCACACTAGCGTTATTCTTTTCCGGTATTGAGTTCCGTCCTAGGGGCTCAATACCGCAAAAAAATGAATCAGTTTAAGTCTAATGCATTTTGAATGGAGAGTATTCAGTTCAGGATGCATCAGTTCAGTCCCTCTTACGCTTTTTTGGGCGGAGAAAATACTGCGGTATACATGCTGCGGTAATTTCTCAGTCCAAAATCCTGGACCACTTGCCAGATTCGGCATTAATTTCCGTTGAAATGTATGAGTGCCGGCATTAAAATTACAGCATTGACTGAACCAGCATACACAGACCTTTAAAAATGTGAAAAAGATAAAAACCGGATCCGTTTTTCCAGATGACAACCGGAGAGACGGATCCGGGATTGCAATGCATTTGTGAGACGGATCCGCATCCTGATACGTCCACAAATGGTATCCGTTTGCATACAGAACTGCCTGCCGGAATCCAGTAACTCAAACATTCCACTTTCCTGTTTGCTCGGGTGACAAACAGATTGATGGAAGGAAGACCCCATAAACTAATTATTTTTGAGAAGATATCCTGATTTATAGACCACTCCCCCTGTCTCAGCAGGTGCCGGCTCAGGAAATCCGCCTGGACATTCTTTGCCGGTTATAAGTAAAGAGCAGTATTGAAATAAATTAAAACTCACCAGAATTTTCTGAGAAAGACTCCTCTCCCAATTCTGCTTTTAAATCTTTCCGAGATGTAGCTTTCCCCAAGTACTTTTTATCTGTATCAGATAAGTAGGTCACTGTGTTTCTCTTTAGGTTTCCTTGTGTTGCATCATCATCAATTTCACCTTCATCAAATTTGTCGATAACTTTAGCAGCAGTGACTGAAAAAAAAAAAAAAAAAGTGTTATTTAACCAAACTCAAAGATCTACTGCAGGGTGGATTTAAATTAAACCAAACCGATTTAAACCACTAGTCAGTAAGGCCTGATTTAAATCATAGTTTTCTACAGAAAGACTAATTCTTGCTGGTATAACTTATAATATGCAAGTAGATAAAGATTTTTAGAATAACAATTTCAACAACTTTTCTGTTGTACTTAGGAAGGAGAAAAAATATCATTTCTATTCACTGAACCTCTTTAAACTTAGCACTGAAGGGGTTGGTTCTGTATTCATAGGTTTGTAGAAGTTAGGATTAAAGGGCTTCTGTCACCCCCCAAAAGTCTTTTTTTTTTTTTGGGCTCACTAAAAAGCTTATAGGGCAATTATACTAAACATATTGTTGTTAACTTTTTAAGTAGGTTAATTTCACCAGAAAACGCTATTTTATAATATGTAAATTACCTTGCTACCAGCAAGTAGGGCGGTTACTTGCTGGTAGCCGCCGCATCATGCTTGCAAAAAAACGCCCCCTCCTGCGGTTGATTGACAGGGCCAGCGAGCGCTCTCCTCCAGCTGGCCCTGTCTCCGTTCGAAATCTCACGCCTGCGCCGCTGCTTCCTCAGTGCGCCTGCGCCGATGACATCACAGCTACACCCGGAAGAGAAGACGCCGGCGACATTGTTTTTAAGATGTTCCCTATGTGGTAAATTTAACCAGCTGACTTTATTCTCCAGGTCAGTATGATTATAGTGATATCACATTTGTATAGCTTTCTTGCTTTAGTACTGAAAAAAAACGGAAAACCTTGGAAAAAAATTCTCTTCATGAACATACTCTGACCCCTATAACTTTTTTTTGTAGTTTTGTTTACAGAGCAGTTTGAGGTTTCATTCTTTGTAGGATCTGTACTTTTTATTCAAATTTTTGGAGGAGGTGAAGCAACCCAAAAACTGCGAATTGGCCATTTTCTTTTTCTCTGCATAGCCAAAGGAGTCCATGAAAACTACCGTATGTTCCTATGAACCTATCTGCAGCAGCCTTGGATCATTCAGGAGGAGGACAGAGGCTGCCGCACACACTATCCGGCTGACCCGATCCCCCTTAGGGGTAGCTGTTGCAGACCGAGGAGCACGTGCACCTGGGTTTTTTCAACGGAAGGGGTTAAAGGGGTTGGCTCACTTCAGTAAATGGCATTTATCACGTAGAGGAAGTTAACCACCTCAGCCCCCCTAGCTTAAACACCCTTAATGACCAGGCCACTTTTTACAATTCTGCACTACACTACTTTCACCGTTTATTGCTCCGTCATACAACTTACCACCCAAATGAATTTTACCTCCTTTTCTTCTCACTAATAGCGCTTTCATTTGGTGGTATTTCATTGTTGCTGACATTTTTACTTTTTTTGCTATTAATAAAAATTTAACGACATTTTTGCAAAAAAAAATTACATTTTTCACTTTCTGTTGTAATTTTTTTTTTTTAAAACTACATTTCTATATAAATTTTTCTCTAAATTTATTGTTCTACATGTCTTTGATAAAAAAAAAATCCAATAAGTGTATATTTATTGGTTTGGGTAAAAGGTATAGCGTTTACAAACTATGGTGCAAAAAAGTGAATTTCCGCATTTTGAAGCAGCTCTGACTTTCTGAGCGCCTGTCATGTTTCTTCAGGTGCTAGAATGCCAGGATAGTATAAATACCCCCCAAATGACACCATTTTAGAAAGAAGACACCCCAAAGTATTCGCGGAGGGGAATGGTGAGTTCATGTATCATTTCATTTTTTTTCAAAAGTTAGCGGAAAATGACACTTTCTGAGGAAAAATAAAGAAATAAAGTTTCCATTTCTGCTAACTTCTGGCAAAAAAAAATAAAATCTCCCACGGACTCACTATGCCCCTCAGTGAATACCTTGGTGTCTACTTTCCGAAATGGGGTCATTTGTGGGGTGTGTTTACTGTTCTGGCATTTTGGGCGGGGCTAAATTGTGAGCAGCCCTGTAAAACCTAAAGGTACTCGTTGGAATTTGGGCCCCTTTGCGCACCCAGGCTGCAAAAAAGTGTCACACATGTGGTATCGCCGTACTCAGGAGAAGTAGGGCAATGTGTTTTGGGGTATATTTTTATATATACCCATACTTTGTGTGAGAAATATCTCTGTAAACGACAACTTTTTAAAAATTTTTATACAAAGTATGGGTATATATAAAAATACACCCCAAAACACATTGCCCTAATTCTCCTGAGTACGGCGATACCACATGAGTGACACTTTTTTGCAGCCTGGGTGCGCAAAGGGGCCCAAATTCCAATGAGTACCTTTAGGATTTCACAGGGCATTTTTACGCATTTGGATTCCGGACTTCTTCTCACGTTTTAGGGGCCCCTAAAATGCCAGGACACAACGACAACTTTTTGTCGTTGTCGTTTACCTTGGGGGGGTCTTCTTGCCAAAATGGGGTCACATGTGGGGTATTTATACTGCCCTGGCATTTTAGGGGCCCTAAAGCGTGAGAATCCAAATGCGTAAAAATGCCCTGTGAAATCCTAAAGGTACTTATTGGTTTTAGGGCCCCTTTGCGCATCTTGGCTGCAAAAAAGTGTCACTCATGTGGTATCAGCGTACTCAGGAGAAGTAGCGCAATGTGTTTTGGGGTGTATTTTTACATATACCCATACTGTGTGTGAGAAATATCGCTGTAAACGACAACTTTTTAAATTTTTTTATACAAAGTTGTCAATTTACAGAGATATTTCTCTCACCCAGTATGGGTATATGTAAAAATACACTTCAAAACACATTGCCCTACTTCTCCTGAGCACGGCGATACCACATGAGTGACACTTTTTTGCAGCCAAGATGCGAAAAGGGGCCCAAATTCCAATGAGTACCTTTTAGGAGGGCATTTTTACGCATTTTTCTTATCATGCTTTAGGGCCCCTAAAATGCCAGGGCAGTAGAAATACCCCACATGTGACCCCATTTTGGAAAGAAGACACCCCAAGGTATTCCGTGAGGGGCATGGCGAGTTTATAGAAGATTTTTTTTTTTGGCACAAGTTAGCGGAAATTGATTTTTTATTGTTTTTTCTCACAAAGTCTCCCTTTCCACTAACTTTTGACAAAAACTTCAATTTTTCATGGACTCACTATGCTCCTCAGCGAATACCTTGGGGTGTCTTCTTTCCAAAATGGGATCATTTGGGGGGTGTTTGTACTGTTCTGGCATTTTGGGTGGGGCTACATTGTGAGCAGCCATGTAAAACCTAAAGGTATTCATTGGAATTAGGGCCCCTTTGCGCACCCAGGCTGCAAAAAAGTGTCACTCATGTGGTAGTGGTGGTCCTGTAGTGGTTAATACAAAGCGCTTACTAATGTATTGGGATTTATAAATGAATGAAGTCAGCAAAGGAAGCAATATGGACAATCACATTATACACTGCTTGTTTCCATGGTTATGGCCACCCTGCAATTCATGAGTGGTGGTCATGCTTGCACACTATAGGAAAAAGCGCAGGCCTCTTTGGTGGATTGGACAATGAGGGTGCGCATATGCTGGTGCTTTTTTTTTTTATTGCAGGGTGGTCATAACCATGGAAACAAGTAGTGTATAATGGGATGGAAAAATGAATCAAGCCAGCAAAGGAAGAAATATGGATAATATCAATACATTACTAAGTGCCTTGTATTAACTTTCTCCATATAAAACATACTATGGATTTGACTCCTAAGGATTTCTTGCAATCTGTTTGAAAGCAAATCTATCATACCCCTCATTGCTTTGTTATGGTGTACGGCATATCAGTAGTGCGAACTGAGCCTTGGATACAGCCACTGTAATCAGACAATGGCCCAATCCAGGACAGGAAACCTGATGAGAGAAAAAGACTTCTGGGAGACTTCTTTAAATGAGCAGGCGGAGGCTGGACAGGCGAGATCCTAGTATGCTCCCTCTTGGAAGCAGTCTGTCCTCCTGCCATTTACCTGTGCTTCTGGGGTTCATCTTGTCCGGATCTTCGCTACATGTGCTCTGTATAATTTTCTATTATCTTCCTAGCATCATGGAAGAAGAGAAAAGACCCGACCCGGCAGAAGAAGGAGAGATCCCTGAGCCAGTACTTAAATTCAGATTCTGAAATCGGGGTAAGTGCCCAAGTCGATTTTTGTGATATTGATGGGGTCATTTATCTATTTTATTTCTAAACAAGACCCAGGAAAGTTTTGACAAAAACTAGCCTTACAGAAAGCAATTCCCCTAATCTATGCAGATCACATAAGGATATTGTCGGACAATTGAGCAGCGGTGGTGTATATAAATCACCAGGGGGCACAAAACCCAGATGCCTCATGAGGGAGAGTTCCCTTTTGTTTCAGTTTCTGGAGGGGAGGATTGGTCATATCTCCGCTCTCCATATAACCGGCAAAGAATGTCCAGGCGGATTTCCTGAGCCGGCACCTGCTGAGACAGGGGGAGTGGTCTATAAATCAGGATATCTTCTCAAAAATAATTAGTTTATGGGGTCTTCCTTCCATCAATCTGTTTGTCACCCGAGCAAACAGGAAAGTGGAATGTTTTTGCTCTCTCAACCCGAAAGAATCCCCGTTTGAAGTAGATGCTCTTCTCCTGAAATGGAACTTCCCCTTGGGTTATGCTTTTCCTCCCCATCCAATTAATTCCTCTAGTGTTGAAAAAGATCAGGGATGAGGGAGCAAGGATTATACAGATAGCCCCCTTCTGGCCAAAGAGAGCCTGGTTCTCTCTCCTAAAATCCATGTCAATTTCAGAATCATGGATCCTTCCGGAGACCCCGGATCTTCTCAAGCAGGGACCAGTTTGCCATCCAGACATCAGAGGTTTACATCTGACAACCTGGAATTTAAAAGGGCACTACTGATTAATCAGGGGTTTTCTGAGGCCCTTGTATCCACATTATTAAAAAGTAAAAAGGAAGTTTTGATATCAATTTATGCGAGGGTTTGGAGGAAATACCTTGAAATTCTAGGAGTCAGGTTAGGCTTGGTACCTTCGGAGACTTCTGTCTTCCAGGTACTGGAATTTCTATAGAAAGGGCTGTCAGGGGGACTAGCTAAAAGTACTTTAAGGGTCCAGATATCCACTCTCTCTGCCCTTTTTCATAGGAACTTTGCTTCTAACCCATGGGTGGAGAGTTTTTTAAAGCAGTAGACAAAATTCTACCATTAAAATCACCCAGTATGGCCTTGTGGGATTTAAACTTAGTTCTGAATGCTTTGACCCGTCAACCATTTGAACCATTCTCTTCCTGTTTGGTAAAACTCCTGTCGTTCAAGCTGGTTTTGTTAGTAGCCCTGACTTCCGCCAAAAGAGTCAGCCAAATACAGGCCTCGTCTATAAACTCTTCCTTTATGAATATCGCAGAGGATCAGGTAGTCCTCAGACCGGATCCTGCTTTTCTGCCAAAGGTCCCATCTAGGGTTAATAGACGTCAGGAAATTGTGTTTCCAACTTTTTATGCTGACCCCAAGACTCAAGAGGAGAGTAGGTTACACTGCCTTGACGTTAGAAGATGCTTTTTACATTACGTAGAAGTGACTAAGAAGTGGAGGAGATCACCTTCTCTTTTTGTCCTCTTTTCGGCGAAGAACCAGGGAAAGGTGGCCTCTAAGGGTTCTTTGGCTAGATGGATTAGATCTGTTATCTCCCTAGCTAACGCTTTGTCGAAGAATCTTCCTCCTAACACTCATTAAGGCACATTCTACTAGATCTGTCTCTACCTCTTGGGCTGAAAGATCAAATGATTCCATTGAGCAGATTTGCAGAGCTGCCACATGGTCCCCTCCTTCCACCTTCTACAGGCACTATCGTCTTCAACTAAATTCTTCCTCTGATCTACTGTTTGGTACCAGGGTTCTTCAGGTGGTGTCCCACCCATAAGGAAGGGGTGTTCTCTGTAATCTCTCTCTGTGGTGCTGTCGTGGGGAGAGGGAAAAATTATGATTACACTTACCGGTAATCGGTTTTTCCATACCCCACGACAGCACCCTTCCCTATTCCCTCCCTTGGGGTTTTTCTGGTTCCTTTCTTATGCACTGGTTGTAGCAGCAAAAAAAATAAAAAAAAAAATATATATATATATATATATATATATATATATATATATATATATATATATATAAAACTTGGATTGGAGTCACTCATGCTCTGTAAACCACTTAGGGGCTGATCCCCTCTCTCTGTGGTGCTGTCGTGGGGTCTGGAAAATCCGATTACCAGTAAATGTAATCATCATTATCCACACACCCCTAACAGAGGGTGAGAAACAGGTAAAAGTACCCTGCACCTACTACATTCCTTATGCTTAGTCTTGCTAGAAGCTTTCTTAGGTGTTTTTGCTACCTAAAACCATAAGCAAACAACCACCCAGAATAATTAGGGTGCATCTTACCATATGTAGACATATACTTACCCGCTCCTCAGGGCTAGTACCGGGCTTCAAGGCCTCGAGGATTACAAGGGGTCGGTGCACACAGAATCTCCCGGTTCTGACATGGTTCCAGCACAGCACTGTGTGCATCAGATAAGAGCTGGCTGCCTCCTCCTGCTGCCACTTATAACCCGCCTTGTCCTCCTTTATCAAGTGGCCCACTCCTAATCCAGACCGGCAGAGACCTATGCTTCCGACAGCATCACCGGAAGTAACGCCGGAAGCCACATATTGCCACCCACCCCCACAAGCATGCTCAGTACGCACAACTGTCCTAGCGACCATTTTTGAGAAGGGAGCGAACACCTCACCCTGCCGGCTGGAACGGCGGCTACCTGAACACGGCCACAGCTGCCCCCTAAGAGGCTGAGAGGAGGCAGGAGAAAAGGCAGAGTTGGCCAGCAGCTCCCAAAGGAGACTAATGCCACCTGGGATAGATCCCTTAACGGTTAGTACAGAGGTCCCCAACTGCCGGGCCGCGGCCCAGGACCGGGCCCTGGAAGGTTGTTTGCCGGGCCGTGGCAATCAGTCTTTAACGCGGTACTAATGAAGCGCTTCCATTATGGAAGTGCTTCATTAGCAGTGGAGGACCCGGAAACGGGGAACGATCTGTACTCACCGCTTCCTGGTCCTCGGCTCAGCTGTCGGCTGTGCAGGGCTGCGCACAGCGTGACCTCACACTGTGCGCTGCGCCTGCGATACACAGCCGACAGCAGGATGAAGAGGATCGCGATGATGAGAAGCGGTGGAGTCCAGGAGCAGGAGAGGTAAGTGTTTTTTTTTTATTGGGGCAGATGGCTAAAGGCTGACATGGGGGCAGATGGCTAAAGGCTGACATGGGGGGCAGATGGCTAAAGGCTGACATGGGGGGCAGATGGCTAAAGGCTGACATGAGGGGCAGATGGCTAAAGGCTGACATGGGGGGCAGATGGCTAAAGGCTGACATGGGGGGCAGATGGCTAAAGGCTGACATGGGGGGCAGATGGCTAAAGGCTGACATGGGGGGCAGATGGCTAAAGGCTGACATGGGGGGCAGATGGCTAAAGGCTGACATGGGTGGCAGATGGCTAAAGGCTGACATGGGGGCCAGATGGCTAAAGGCTGACATGGGGGCCAGATGGCTAAAGGCTGACATGGGGGCCAGATGGCTAAAGGCTGACATGGGGGCTGATCTGAGGCATTGGGGGTTATATAGAGTTATATATTTGAATACGCACCTTGTGTTTTGTTATGCGCGTGAATCAGTCAGCGTCGACCAGGACCCCCTAAGCCCCGCCCACACTAAGCCCCGCCCCAGAACCCCCCACCCGGGCCCTGGGGAAATTGTCTTGCGTGAAACTGGTCCTTGGTGCAAAAAAGGTTGGGGACCACTGGGATAGTAGACCCAGACCTTCCCCAGCTCCAGGGTGTGAACCCAAGGCTAGGAGCAAGAGCTCCCTAGGTACATCCTATCCAGAGGACAGGAAACCTGAACTGAGGTGTGGCGGGGGTGTGAACCTTTTTATCTCATCAGGTTTCCTGTCCTGGATGGGAGGTCCAAGTCACATGGGTGCTTTCATGGGTGAGGGGAAAAAAGACTTTCTGCAAACTGTTATTAAAGTTGGAAGCATACAACTGTCCAAAATGCCTTGGTATGCTGAAGCATTAATATTTCCTTTTACTGGAACTTAGGCAAAACCTAGAAAGACAACCCAATAGCATTATCTCTCCTCCACCAAACTTAACAGCTGGCACCAGAGGTCACAATAATCTCTGTACAGGCAATTTTATGCTTTGAAAAAGGGCTCATATGAATACATATTATGTTTTCTACGCGATTGATGAGAGCACTGCCCGCTGTGAAGGGCACAGACAACACAGCAATACTGCTGGTGCACAAACATACAATAAAAAAGCTCCATACTCATGTTAGGAGCGGAGTGGACTGTGGTCTTAATAATGTAATGATGAACAAGGAGATTGAGGCTTGGAACTGTGCGAGTACGTAACTGCATAGGCCAAAAGGGCAAGAAGAGGTGGGCAGAGGAGGAAAGGCCCATGGAGATGGGGGGAGCAGCCCTTGAGGAGGCAGACTGATATCTGGGGACAAGCTGATGACGCTACAGTTTATGTATGTAGAGCCGGAGGCAGGTAGTGATAAAAGGCAGCATTATGTAGCATAAGCTGTACAGGTATGGGGTGTACATTTACATAGTAACATAGTCTGAAAAGCTAAAAAAAGACATCTGTCCATCTAGTTCAGCCTGTTATCCTGCAAGTTGACCCAGAGGAAGGCAAAACGCCTGTGAGGTAGAAGGTAATTTTCCTCACTTTAGGGGAAAAAAAATTCCTTCTCGACTCCAATCAGGCAATCAGAAAAACTCCCTGGATCAACGACCCATCTCTAGTAGCTATAACCTGTAATATTATTATACTCCAGAAATACATCCAGGCCCCTCTTGAATTCCTTTACTGTACTCACCATCACCACCTCCTCAGGCAGAGAGTTCCACAGTCTCACTGCTCTTACAGTGAAGAATCCTTTTCTATGTTTGTGTACAAACCTTCTTTCCTCCAGACGCAGAGGATGTCCCCTCGTCACAGTGACAGTCCTGGGGATAAATAGATGATGGGAGAGATCTCTGTACTAACCCCTGATATATTGATACAGTTATTGAATCTCCCTTTAGTTGTCTTTTTTCTAAATTAAATTATCCTAATTCTGATAATCTTTCTGGGTACTGTAGTTTGTTTTTGTTTTTTAGGGAAAAAGTCAATTAATCAGGGTAATTTAGACTGCTGGCTCACAGTTAATGTTAAAGCCTGCAGGGGGCAACCTCCTATCCTGAAGAGGCCAGTGTGGTCACAGATCGCAATGTAACCCTGGATACAAGCAGTATAAAACCTGACTGAAAAATGATTCAAATAAATAAATGCCTTGTATTAACTTTGCCTACTTGAAAAATGCTGAAGTGAGACATCCCTTTTAAGGCCTCATGCACACGACCGTTGTTTGATTCCGTATTCGTTTTTCGTGCTTTTCTGCGGACCCATTGGTTTTCAATGGGCCCGTGGAAAACTTGTCAAATGCACCGTTTGTCCTCCGCGTCCGTAATAACTGTCCGTCAAAAAAATATAACCTGTCCTATTCTTGTCTGTGAAAAACAGTTTGCGGACCCATTCAAGTCAACGGGACCGTGAAAAGAACTGAATTAGACTTACCGGTAATTCCATTTCCTTGAATCCACCATGACGGCCACAAGGAGATTGACCCTTGACCTCTGAAGGGGCAGGAACACACGGAGAGTTTAAATTCCCCACCCACCTTCAGCTCCTCAGTGTTTAACAGATCACCCGAAGTGCAAAAAAATTTGACAGGATATTCATCTTCATATCCATTTACTTTTTTTTTTTTTTTGGGAGGGAATAATACGGGCCGTCATGGTGGATTCAAGGAAATGGAATTACCGGTAAGTCTAATTCAGTTCTTCCATTTCATCCACCATGACGGCCACAAGGAGACTTAACAAATGATTAGGAGGGTAGGGAAAACGCCTCGAGAACTCTTCGTCCGAACAGAGTCTCATTGGAGTCTAGGAGACTAAGGCGATAATGTTTTACTGAAAGTATTTATACTAGACCATGTAGCGGCCCTGCAAATCTGCTCGAGCGACACACCTCCTCTTTCTGCCCAAGAGGAGGCTGTGGCTCTAGTCGAGTGGGCTTTAATGAGACCAGGACTAGATAAACCCTGTATCTTATAACAGCATTCGATAGTGGACCTGATCCATCTAGCTATGGAAGCTTTGGAAAGTTTTTACCCCTGTTTTTCCCTGAAAACTGAACTAAAAGGTTATTATCTACTCTAAACTCTTTGGTAGTGTCCAGATACTGGATAACCGTATCTTTTACATCTAGAAGATGGAATCTGTCGTCGCCATCGGACCTTTGAGACTTAGGTATGGAAGGAAGAAAGATCTCCTGGTTTCGATGGAAGTTAGAAACGACTTTAGGGAGAAACCCGGGATCGAGTTTTAGTCTAATATGATCCTCTTTTACCAGGAGATATGGTTCTTTACAAGATAAGGCCTGTAATTCGCCTATCCGACGGGCAGAAGTTATGGCTATTAGAAAAGCTGTTTTAAAAAAGACAGATGTTTTAAGGAAATGCTTTCTAGAGGAACAAACGGAGGTTTTGTTAAGCCTTCGAGGACAATGTTTAGGTCCCAAGAGGGAGAATTAGACTTCAGGGATGGACTAAGTCTGGTGGCTGCTCTTATAAAACGTTTTATCCACCTATGGTCGGCTAGTGAGCGGTCATAGAAGACGCTAAGGGCCGAAATTTGTACTTTTAAGGTACTAGGTCTTAGCCCCAATTCTAGCCCTTGTTGTAGGAACTCCAGGATCTTATCGACCGGGGGGGGAAGATGTGTCTGGAAACTCTACCCCTAACCAGGAACAATACTTCTTCCATACTTTCAGGTAAATAGCGGAAGTGACCTTTTTCCTGCAGGCTTTTAGAGTAAGGATAACCTTGTCTGAGAGACCCTGTTTCCTCAGGGTTTCCCCTTCAGGATCCAGACAGCCAGATTGAACTTCTCTGGGTCCGGATGATGAAGGGGACCTTGTACTAGCATGTCCCTTTGGTAGGGGATTTTCCATGGACCCTCTATGGAGAGACGTTGTAGTACTGGGAACCAACACCTTTTTGGCCATAGAGGGGTCATGAGTATTAGTGTTACTGGTTCCCTCTGTATTTTCTGTACAATCCTTGGTATAAGGGGTATTGGAGGAAATGCGTACGCAAGGTGCCATTCCCATTTTATGGAGAGGGCGTCTATGGCCCAAGGTTTGTCTCTTGGGTTCAGGGAGCAGAATACATCTACTTGGGCGTTCTTTTTGAGGAAAAAGATCGATAGCAGGACATCCCCATCTTCTTATAATGTACTGGAAGATATTTCTGTTTAGTGACCATTCTGAGGGGTCTATTTTTTCCCTGCTGAGATAATCTGCAACGAGGTTGTCGCTGCCCTTCAGGTGTAATGCTGATAGAGACAGAACACTTCTTTCTGCCCAGGAGAATATTTTTGTGCTATTTCCCCAGAGTGTCTGATCTTGTGCCTCCTTGGTGTCTTAAGTAGGCTACGGTGGTGGTGTTGTCTGACAGGATTTTTAAGTGACGACCTTTAACAAGTCTTCCCTTGCGGATGGTTTCGAGGACTGCATATAGTTCTCGGAAGTTGGATGATCTTTTCATTATGTCTTTTGGCCAGGAAACCTGGAAGTAATGATCCCCCAGACTGGCCCCCCAACCGGTTTGGCTTGCATCTGTTATGATTTGTATCTCTGGATACTTTTGCCAATCTAACCCTAAAAGAAGATTCTTTCCTTTTTCCACCAGTCTAGATCCGTTTTTATTTTTAGTGGTATTTGTATTTTTCTTTCTAGATCCGTTTGTTTTTTGTTCCATTGTTTCAGGATCCAATTTTGGATTTTTCTTGTATGGCTCTGGCTCCAGGGCACCGCTGTGATGCATGCTGTCAGATTCCTCAGCAGACTCATGGCCTCTCTGATAGAGTATTTCTTTGATTTTTGGAATTCTGTGATCTTTGATATCAGGTTTTCCACTTTGTCTTTTGGTAAAAAGGTTTTTGAGCCGAAGAGTCTAGTTCTACTCCTAGGAATCTCTTCCTTACCGATGGTTCTAGGGAGGATTTCTTTGTATTGATGATCCAGCCTAGAGATGAAAGGACTTCTTTGAATCTGTTGGTTGCGCTGCGATTTCTTTCCTCTGTTTCTCCCAGAATTAAAAAATCGTCTAGGTATGGGATTATACAAATTCCTTCTTGGCGAAGGAAGGCAACCATTTCCACTATCAGCTTTGTGAACACTCGCGGAGCCGAGGAGATACCGAATGGGAGTGCGACAAACTGGAAATGATGGGTAGTCCCTTTTAGGTCTTTTAGAGCAAACCTCAGATATTTTTGATAGAGAGGGTGGATAGGGACGTGATAATAAGCGTCTTTTAAATCGACGGATGAAGTTCCTTTTGCGATGAGTGGGATCGTTGTGGCTACTGTCTCCATCTTGAACTTTCTGTACAAGATGTACCTGTTTAGGTGTTTGAGATTTATTATAGCTCTGAACGACTGGTCGGGTTTTTTTACAAGAAAGAGATTTGAGTAAAATCCCTCTCCTTCCTCTGATTTTAGCACCCTCTGAATTGCAGCAAGTTTTAAGAGGTCCTGTACACTTGACCAAATTTTTATTAAATCTCCTTTTTTGTGGGAAGAAATATGGAAGCTTTTTGGGGGGAGAGACGTAAACTCTATTTTGTAACCGTGGGAAACAAGATTTAGCGCCCACTGATTTGATGTTATCTCGGTCCATGCCGGAAAAAATATTTTTAGCCTGCCCCCCACAATGGCGTCATTGCCTGGACTGCCTATTTTGGGGATTAAGGATGAAGCCTCTTCCTCTTCCCCCTTTAGGGTAACTCCACCTTCCTGTCTTCCCTTTCCCCTATAGGATTTCTGTTGGGGCTGGTATTGACGAAAGGGATTCTTTTTGGTATCTTTTCTTCCGGAAACCCTTTTTCTTATCCGCAGCTTTCTCAAGGATCTTATCTAGAGTAGGTCCAAATACGTACTCGCCCGAAAAAGGTATGGAGCATAATTTAGCCTTAGAGGCTTTATCTCCTGACCAAGCCTTCATCCATAAGGCTCTCCTGGCAGTGTTAGCAAAAGCTGCTTCCTTGGCAGAGAACCGAATGGATTCTGCCGAGGCATCAGCGAGAAAGGCCGTGGCGGAGCGAAGAAGAGGGATAGAATCCCTTATTTCCTCTCTAGGGGTTTTGTCTTTAAGCCTTTCATCTAGTTCGCCTAGCCAGATGTACATAGCCCTGGCGACTGAGGTAGCTGAGATGTTCGTTTTACCCCAAACATGGCTGCTTCCCAGGATTTTTTAGCATCCCATCAGCTTTGCGATCCATAGGATCCCCTAGTTGGGAGGAATCCTCAAAAGGTATAGCCGTCTTTTTACGACTTTTGCTACCTGAATGTCAATTTTTGGTGTTTCATCAAAAATTTTTGATTCTGCTTGGTCGAAACAGAGTCGGTTTCTAAATTCTTTAGGGACTCCAATCCTCTTTTCTGGATCCAGCCATTCTCCCATGATCATTTCCCGAATATTTTCATTAATAGGAAAGACCATGGTTCTTTTTGATCTTAATCCCCAAACATCACGTCCTGAACTGTGCGGGGTTTGGGAGTGTCCTCTATACCCATGGTGGATCTTACGGCCCTTAATAAATCCTCCATTTCATCGGAAGAGAAGAAATATTTTTATCTTCTTCTATGACTTCCCCTTCAGACATGGGATCCTCCCCTGCCTGGAGGAGATGGAGGCACCATCAGCGTCCTCTGCCTCAGAAGAGGAAATGACTGAAAGTTTCCGTTTTTTGATGGAACCGAGTATTACTAGGGGTGGACATGGAGGCTATAGAGGACTTAATTTCTTCCTGTATAAAGGATTTAACCTCAGCCAGAAGATTTGGTTGTTCCTCCCTCAGAACTTCAGAAATGCAGGTTTTGCATAATTTCTTTTGTAATCTTCCGGGAGCCGTTTAGCGCAGGCACTGCATTTTTGGAGTCTAATTTTTTGTTTAGACTCTTTAGTGGCCTAGGAGGAACAACCATAAAAAGCTCCATTTTAAAAGGATCCCTCCAGAACACATAACATAATTACAGTAACCTTTTGACCCCTGAGGGGACTCACGGTACTGGTGGCCGAAGGATCCGGACCCTCATGGCGGGTGGCAGGGGCGTCCATTGCGGTGCAGGAGTCTGATACGGCCTGGGACCGCAGGATTAACTTTTGCCGGCGTCTGACGTCAGATCCGGCTGACGTCATCGATCTGCGCCCTGCTGGTAATTATGCGCACGCGGCGCGGACCGCCCCTTAGTGCGTGACGCACTCTCCCTCGCATACCGGCGATGACTTGGACGCCGCGCAGCGCGCGTGTCCGCTCGGTATGCTGCCTACCTGGACTGCTTCCCAAGGGAAGGAGGTCCGGAGGATCGGGGTGGGGCCGCAGGACCCAGCATAAGCCGAGCCGAGGGACCCCGATGCTCCTGGCTGCCCAGCATCCGCTCCTGCTTCCGGAGGACAGCCGGAGAATTTTCCTAAGGGACCCGCTGGAAGCTCTGGTATGGTCCCAAGTTTAGCATAAAAAAATCCCAGCGGGATTCTCTCCACATGTTTGCCCCTGAAGGGGCAGGAAAACACTGAGGAGCTGAAGGTGGGTGGGGAATTTAAACTCTCCGTGTGTTCCTGCCCCTTCAGAGGTCAAGGGTCAATCTCCTTGTGGCCGTCATGGTGGATGAAATGGAAAATGCGGATGGCCATCAGTGTGTCCTCCGCGTTCCGCATTTTTTCATTCATTTCAGTCATTTGGCAAATTGTCAGCCTGTCTTTTGGTAATATCTTTTGGGTCATATCTGCTAAAAAAAAAAAAACAGAAGACACGCGGAAACACAACGGAAGCAAAAACGGACACAGATCACGGAACAGAACCCCGTTTTGCGGACCGCAAAAAAATACTGTCGTGTGCATGAGGCCTAAGGCCGAATGCGGCCCCCACGGCTGAACGGTTCTTAAGCACAGCCGCGTCTTGAACACCACACAACTGTGCAATGTGGTCACACCCTTAAAGGTG
Source organism: Bufotes viridis (assembly GCA_033119425.1). Lineage (NCBI taxonomy): Eukaryota > Metazoa > Chordata > Amphibia > Anura > Bufonidae > Bufotes > Bufotes viridis. The sequence goes on from CM065591.1 coordinate 216,909,302, forward strand.
TTTTCTGGGTTCTAGGGATTAATGACCTGTCCTTGGTGGGGGTCTGACAACACACCCAGCCATCAGCTGTTTGCAGCTGCCTCAGGTGCTTGGACTTACACAGAGAAGAGAGGAAGCACAGCACCGCCCACTGTGTAGTGGCCATATCAGGTTACTGCAGCTAGCTATGCTGCCAGAGACTTGATCAGTATCAGCAAAATAAAGTACATTCATTGCACATAACAATAATTCTCGTGATTTACATGACTGCAGCAATAATGGTGCTCATTAGAGGAAATGTTGATAATGCCTCTACACTACTGTGGGTTTTCAAAAATCCAAGAAATAGACAAGGATTTTCTGGATTACTGCCTTTTGTCTTCACAGAGGTTACAAATCTCAGCATCATGTACATATCTGTCATGTTACACTGTCTAACTCTGTGATACACGATATTTAGGTCATCATGCTGTCTCCCAACAAATCACACTGTCTGGAAAACCCAGACCTCAATTTTACAAAGAAATAAAATGAGGGGATGAAAAACATGACAATTCTTTGTTTTTGTAACAGAAATGTTACAAAAAGCTCTACATTCACAGCACTCTGCATTAGGTCTCATGCCCTCCACTAGAAAATACAGAAAAGTATCGTATGTTGGAAATATTTATATGGGATTTGGAATTATTTGCCCCTTTTCATCACTTGGTTTTGAGGTAGGAAAATGGATGCAAAATATTAACTAGAATCTGCACAGTATGAACTAGGCTTAAAGGATAACTGTCACATTTAGACCCTAATTTCAGTTTTCATATATGTAGTTACTAATATGATAATATACCCAGGGGTGTGGAAATTGTATCGCCCGACGCCCGGGACATGCAGTTCCGGGCGCCGGGCAGGTAGTTTGTTCTGTAGCTTAGCCCTGCTTCGGGCAAGTAGCAAGGCTGACCGCGGCTGCCTTAGGGCGCAGAGACGCCGGGCCAAGGGAGGGGGAGGAAAAATTTAAATACATCACTTGCGCGCCTCCGGCCGGCCACTGCTGTTCTCCTCTGATCATAATATCTTGCGCTCCCGACAAGTTGTTTGAGGACCTGGGAACACTCAGCCAATCAGTGGCTGAAGCTGTATCACATGTCAGGCTAGGGATTTCCTGCTTAGCCAATCCCTGGCCTGACACATGACACAGCTGCGGCCACTGATTGGCTGAGTTTCCCAGGTCCTCAAACAACTTGTCGGAGCCTAAAATACCAGGATTATATAGAGAAGGGGATTGGCTGCAGACGGGATCAGGTGAGTATAATGGTTTTTACACATTAATAGAGGGGTAGGGAGAGGGGTGAAATGTGACATGGGGGGAGAGGGGTGAAATGTGACATGGAGGGGAGAGAAAATGTGACATGGAGGAGGGAGAGAAAATGTGACATGGGAGAGGGAGAGAAAATGTGACATGGGAGAGGGAGAGAAAATGTGACATGGGAGAGGGAGAGAAAATGTGACATGGGAGAGGGAGAGAAAATGTGACATGGGAGAGGGAGAGAAAATGTGACATGGGGGAGGGAGAGAAAATGTGACATGGAGGGGGAGAGAAAATGTGACATGGAGGGGAGAGAAAATGTGACATGGGGGAGGGGAGAGAAAATGTGACATGGGAGAGGGGAGAAAATGTGACATGGGAGAGGGGAGAGAAAATGTGACATGGGGAGGGGAGAGAAAATGTGACATGGAGGGGAGAGAAAATGTGACATGGGGGAGGGGAGAGAAAATGTGACATGGGGGAGGGGAGAGAAAATGTGACATGGAGGGGGAGAGAAATGTGACATGGGGGAGGGAGAGAAAATGTGACATGGGGAGGAGAGAAAATGTGACATGGGGGAGGGAGAGAAAATGTGACATGGGGGAGGGAGAGAAAATGTGACATGGGGAGGGAGAGAAAATGTGACATGGGGAGGGAGAGAAAATGTGACATGGGGAGGGGAGAGAAAATGTGACATGGGGAGGGGAGAGAAAATGTGACATGGGGAGGGGAGAGAAAATGTGACATGGGGAGGAGAGAAAATGTGACATGGGGGAGGGGAGAGAAATGTGACATGGGGAGGGGAGAGAAAATGTGACATGGGGGAGGGGAGAGAAAATGTGACATGGGGGAGGGAGAGAAAATGTGACATGGGGAGGGGAGAGAAAATGTGACATGGGGAGGGGAGAGAAAATGTGACATGGGGGAGGGGAGAGAAAATGTGACATGGGGGAGGGGAGAGAAAATGTGACATGGGGAGGGAGAGAAAATGTGACATGGGGGAGCGAAAATGTGACATGGGGAGGAGAGAAAATGTGACATGGGGAGGGAGAGAAAATGTGACATAGGGGAGAGAAAATGTGACATGGGGAGGGAGAAAAATGTGACATAGGGAGAGAAAATGTGACATGGGGAGGGGAGAAAATGTGACATAGGGGAGAGAAAATGTGACATGGGGGTGGGATTCAGAGAAATGTGTCATGGGGGAGAGAAATGTCACATCTCTCGCCCGCCCCCATGTCACATCTCTCGCCCGCCCCATGTCACATCTCCGCCCCCTCATGTCACATCTCCCGCCCCCTTCCTGTCACATCTCCCGCCTCCATGTCACATCTCCATTATTTAAAACTATTTTTTGTATCAGGACAAGTAGATTGTTATGAGGGACAAGTAGATCGAGCCCCCGCTTTAGTCCTTCGACAAGTAGTTTTTTTTTTTATTTCCACACCCCTGATACCTGAATCAATAACTATTAGACTTACTTACCCCTTATTTAATAAGATTCAGCCCTTAGCAACCAGTCTGCATAAAACTGCAATTTCACTATTCTGTTAAAATGGCTGCCCTCAGCCCTGAGGCTAATCTATAGGACGCCTGCAGTGAAGTTAGTGAAGACCAGCTCTGTATAGGGGGTCTTGCAGTGAAGTTCCCAGGTCTGGCTGAAGCCTGTAGTCCTTCTACAAGCTCTCCTCTTATCAGATAAGGCTTTCATTTATACACTGGACTCTACATTCTCCAGCACTGCTAAGGGAGTGTCTGCCAAGCACAGGCATGTGGAGAAGTTCACACACACAGCCCAGCACTGTTATCTCCTGTCAGGAAGAACCTGGCTTTTTATACATTCCCTTACAATGTTGACTCACTATCAGTTCCCAGTGCTCCGTCCTCTATCTGTTAGACAGAAGGAGCATAGCAACCTGATTTTATCTCAGGTAAATATAGCCAATGTTGGGGACTTTTAGGTGGCTTTTAGGGGTTATTTATTAAACAATCAGAAATTAAAACAGGGCCAACAAGGTAATATTAATCACCAAAATCCAATAGTTAAAAAAAAAAAAAAAAAATTGACAGTTATACTTTAAGGAATCCAAACTCTTAGGGCTCTTTCACACTTGCGTTGTTCCTTTCCGTCCTAGAGTTCCTTCCTCGGGGCTCTAAGACGGAAAGATACTGATCAGGATTATCCCAATGCATTCTGAATGGAAAGAAATCCGTTTAGGATATCTTCAGTTCAGTATTCAAACGTTTTTTTGCTCCGATTTTCCTCTGGCCAAAAATCCTGAAGGCATGCCGCAAGGACGGATCCGGAATTAATGCCCATTGAAAAGCATTTATCCGGATCCGACTTTAAGCTAAACGTCATTTCGGCGCATCGCCGGATCCGACGTTTGGCTTTCTGAATGGTAACCATGGCAGCCAGGACGCTACTAAAGTCCCGGCTGCCATGGAAAAGTAGTGGGGAGCAGTGGAGAAGCTACTTACCGTCCGTGCAGCTCCAGGGGCGCTCCACAATGACGTCACAGCGCCCCTACATCGCGTGATCCATGCGACGTAGAGGCGCTGTGACATCATTGTGGAGCACCCCGGGAGCCGCACGGACGGTAAGTAGCCTCTCCACTGCTCCCCACTACTTTTCCATGGCAGCCGGGACTTTAGTAGCGTCCTGGCTGCCATGGTAACACTGAAAGCATATTGAATACTGATCAGTCTTCAAATGCTTTCAGGAGTGTTGCGTTGTGACGGATCCGGCAGGCATTTTTCGGCGACAGAAGTGCATGCCGGATCCTCACAACGGTAGTGTTAAGGAGGCCTTAATATGCTGTTCTTTGTAAGGACAGCAATTTACAGATACATGCCCATTTCACTATTAGCCCAAACAGTAGAAAATATTGTGTTAAAGAATGCACTAAAGGATGCAGCAGGCTTGAATTATTCAAGTTACTGGAGGGCTGAATAAATTGTAATTCCATATTTTTGAAACTACAACATAGTTACATAGTTGATACGGTTGAAAAAAGACATAAGTCCCTCATGTTCAACCAAGGGATAGGTGGGAATCCAATCCCAGAAGGAAGTGAGACTCAGATTTCTACACATTAATGTCATTTACTTTTAAGAATTCATCTAAACCCTTTTTAAAACTGTCCACTGTTCCTGCTGTGACCATGTCCTGAGGAGGTCTATTCCACAGATTCACAGTTCTTAAGAAGTTTTGATGCTTCTGGAGACTGAACTTTTCCTTCTCCAGTAGGAAGCAGTGCCCCCTTGTCTTTTGAGGACATTTTATATGGAACAGTTTTTCACCATACTTTTAGTATGGCTCATTTATATATTTGTACAGGTTAATCATGTCGCCCCTTAGACGTCTCTTCTCAAGACTAAATAATTTAAATTATTTTAATCTTTCTTCATAACTAAGATCCTCCATGCCCCATATCAGTTTAGTCGCTCTCCTCTGGACTTTTTCCAGCTGCAGAGAGTCCTTTCCATGGACTGGTGCCCAGAACTGAGCTGCATATTCCAGATGAGGCCACACCAACGCTTTGGAAAGTGGTAATATCACATCCCTGTCCCGCGAGTCCATGCCTCGTTTAATGCATGACAATATCCTGGTGGCCTTAAAGCAGCAGATTGACATTGTATGCTGTAATTTAATCTACCATCCACAAGGACACCCAAATCTTTCTCTATAAGTGACTCTCCCAGTGTTACATCACCTAGGACACAGAGATTATTACTACCAAGATGCATAACTTTACATTTATCCACACTGAACCTCATTTGCCAAGTTGATGCCCAATCACTCAGTGTTCAAGTCAGCTTGTAGTATATGGACATCTTCCATAGACTGTACAGTTATACATAGCTTAGTGTCATCTGCAAAAATAGAAATAGTGCTATTAATCTCGTCCTTGATGTCATTAATAAATAAATTAAATAATAAAGGGCCCAGCACAGAACCTCGAGGGACACCACTTATAACCCGGGACCATTCTGAGTAGGAATCATTGACCACAACTCTCTGGACATGGTCCTTCAGCCAATTACAAACTATACTTTCCAAACCTATAGAACTTACTTTACCTACTTCAGTCTGACCTCCTGGCTATCAGGTTAGGTCATCTAGATCCAGGGGATCCAACACCTGGCATCTCCACCGGTCAGTTATTTATAGTAGCCACTGGTGCTGAAAACAAGAAAGTAGATGGAGCCAGAAGCAGAAGGCTGCATCCACAGTGTAGTGGCCAAGCTGGTGCACTGCATCTCAATTCCCAAGGGGCTATCCTGGAAAAGATAACGACGACATATTCTTAGGATAGGTTATCATTATCAAAGTGGGAGTCCAAGTCCCAACATCCCCACCAATCAGCTGTTTCAGGGAGCCGCTGGGCTCACTGGAGCTCTGGTGAGCGATGCAGTCTCCTGCGGCTTTCCAAAGACCGCGCCGAATGGCAGCAGTGCTTGGTACTGCAGCTCAGCCCCGTTGACTTGAATGGGGCCGAGCTGCAACTAGGCCATGTGACTGATGTACACTGATAACACTGACCTAGGAAGAGGCTGCTGCGCTAACAGTTGATAGGCAAGGGTCTCAGGTGTCGCCCCCACCCACCGCCAGCAGATCTAATACTGATTACCAATCCTGAGGATAAGTCACAAATTTCTTTTCCTGATTAATTCCTTTAAAAGATCCTCAGGAAAGGTCCTCAATATTAGTGGTGGTGGGGCAACTGCGGGCACCCCTAACGATCAGCTGTTTGACAATAAAGCAGCGCTGCCTTCTGTTCACCGTTTACCTGCTCACTGTGGCCACTGCAGTGGTGAGGCGGTGTAATTACAATTCAGCTGTCCCCATTCAATTCAATGGGATGGCTCTGCATTTATTCACTTGAATAGGAAGGAGCTGTCCAATTAAAGTAAATGGGACAGAAGAGTTGTAATTCCATTTGCTCACCGCTGCGGAAGAGAGGGCAGTACTCGTACAAGGGCTGTGGTCTCTTCAAGCAGCAGCTCGGCCGGGGTTCTAGGAGTCTGACCCCCGCTAATCTCATATTGATGACCTAACTTGAGGAAGGAAAAGCAGTATTTTAATGGAAGATGGACTGCAGTACACCATCATGTTCAGCAAACGGTAGACGGAGCCATCCATTTCCCGCTTCATCCACTGATTGGTGGGGGTGGGGAGTGTCAGACCATCACCGATCCACTATTGATGATCTGTCCTGATAGGTCATCAATATCTAGAAACCAGAGAAGCCAGCAATAGGGAGAGTTTAGAAACATCCTGCAAACAGATTTATAAATCTACATGCAGAAAGCTTCCCTGCATGGTAGCTGCACACAGCAAGAGTTTTATCATGAAGAATGGGATTTGGAGCTTTGTCAGAAAACAAATTCTCACCATGATAACATAGCTTATGAAATTAATCTAGACAAAAGATTATCAGGGGAGCACTGCTGTGCAGGGGAAATGCCGAAGAAACCCAAATCAATCTCACATAACATTCCTAGCTGATAATACCCTTTAAAGCGGTATTACCACCTAAAGGATGTGCGCTCACATTGTATAGCATGCCTAAATAGCGCACTTGCCTAATGCAATGATGTTTCAAACGTCCCTTGTCTCTGTGTTGATGCTCTCCATAAAGAAATAATGGTGGGGCGTGCACCTCGTCATAAATTGGGCGCATTGTTGGCAGCCCATGCGACTGCCTGTAAATCTACACCAGCCCCTAGCTGGTGTAGTTTTTTTGGCAACTTTACACTTTTTTACCTGTCCAGCCCCCACCATTCCTTTGTGTTAAATGCAGCATAAAAACCTCCCCTGCTACAAATATTGTTATACAGGCTTTAAAAAAAACTCATAAAAAGGGGTTGTGAAACAATTTTATGCCACAAAGAGGAGTAAAACTGTTTGTAAATGACCACTATTTTTTCAAGTTTGGGGAACATTTTGGGAGAATGCTTCCAAGAGGAATTATGATGTCACTGCGCTGCTTGACTGTATACAGTCTGATAGATCCCACAGACCCAAGGTTCGTTCACACTGACCTGTAAGATTAATCTTATTAATTATTGTTTCTGATAATTGACCAGTGAAAAGGTGTTGGCAATCAGCCGGCACCAAAAATCATTAGGGGTCATTTACAAAGACCACCATTTTACGTCTTTCTTTGTTTCCCCCATACACTGCCAGAAAATTTGTCAAATTTATGATGAGGGTTGTGCCTAGTATTCCCTCGATAACAGTATATATTGTGATAAATACCCATTTAGAAGAAAAAACACTGGGGGCCAAAAGGGACAATATACTATGGCAATGATCTGTTCCCCTTGTGTCAGGTCAATTGATTAGGTGACATAAGGGGAGAAGGTCACCACTGCGGCCAGCGATTGACTGCAATGGTGTCAAAGTGGATGTTGACAGACGGGGACCGCAGAGAGGCAGTGATGCTGCGAAGGTGCTGGGATCCAGCACAGGGGAGCAGGTAGGTATGCTTCTCTTTGCAGGTCTGATCAGGAGAGTGGTTGAGTAAATCCTGCATGTAATAAACTAGCAGGAGATCCCACCCAGCCATACACTTGCATTGTGAGGAGTCATGCACCAAATACATAAAGGGTGCCTCAACACACGGCAGATTTTGTGGCAGAAAATTCCCCACCAAAAATCAGTTCCAATCATTTGAATGGGGCAGCAGGGACATGGTTTTCTGCAAGCCCCATTAGGGTGAATGGAACGGATTTTAAGTCGCAGAAATTTCTGCAACAAAATCTACCATGTGTGAAGGCACCCCAACTCTAGGCTCTATAGATCAGGACAAGGGAGCGTGTGGTCACATGACTGCTTACATCGCTTCCCCAATATCTTTGTTGTGAGCAAAACAAATACTAAAAGTTTAATACGGATACAATTAGTTGCGCACGTTAGTCTTTCCACTGACATCAGTGACTTACAATCTGACCAGGTCGCTCCGTGCGAGTCAGTCATAGTGCACGTTTAGCCGCACTGCACATGCACGGTTTGACTTTCCAATCCAACCCTTTTCTCGCTCTCCACTGACTGGACTCAGGATCATCGAGCCACAGCTGAGCTTCTTGTGGATCCCCCGGCTGTGGTCTCACTGATGCCGGTTCTTTTATGTTACGCCACAGCCTGAGACTTGTATACGAGAGGGAGAAGCAGGCCTGTTGTCACTTGTATGCCGTGGTATTTAAGAAATTGCCGTTTCCTAATACCATGGTATGTTGCCAATACCGCTGTATCGCCCAACACTACTGCCTAGTCATAAATTAGGCGCACCTGCCACAGTCCATGCGCCTGGAGAGAAAAAAACACTCCAATCCACAGTGCGGTGTCCACTGTATCGTCATCAGCTAGATGCATTTCTGGGAGCCTGTTCAGTCCTTCAAAATGCTGGTATTCGCAAGCTACTGAAGAGGAGGATTTATTTATTTTATGTCTTTAGGGGGTCTGCTCTGAGGTCTGCTGAAAAAACGTTTTCTTATTTTCTTCCTCTAAATCCTATGGCGCAAAAACACAGTATATACTGGTACACAACAATAACCAAACAGAAAGCACCCCTCCCCCCACAGGAACAACACTCACCAGTATTAATAAAAAGCAATGACAAAAAGGGAATGCAGCATATTTGTCAGAAATCTATTTGACCGTTTATGTGTTTTTAATCTGCACCCGATTTGACTTGCTGATGGGAATCACTGACCAAACACTGATCTCAGTCAGGGTTCTGGTAATTTTGACAGCAAGACTATAGCTGACTGTATTATTCTTCCCATGAAGAAGAGAGAAAAACTGTACTGTTAAAACCTTATGTGGTGAGTGCCATAGATATTATTCACATGAGAACATCTTCAAGTGTGGCTCAAAAGAGCTTACAATCTATGAAGAAATAGGAGAAACACAACAGGAAAGGCTAAGTTCACATCAGCGTTCGGCCTTTCCGTTCTCCTGCTCTGTTATAGCAGCAGAAGAACGGAAAGGACGGATTCGGCACATAACCAAGCCGAACGGGAGCCAAATGGAGCCTACTGACCCCATAGACTATATTGGGGTCCGTTAATTGCCCGCTGCGAAGATGATTTTGGAGCGGAGACAAAAGTTGTGCATGCAGGATTTTTGTCTCCGCACCAAAATCATCTTCGGAGCGGACCCCATTATAGTTTTGCGGATCCACAAATGTGTGGGGACCCTTAGGCCTACTTTCACGTGAGATACAGAAAGTGTCAGGTTCTGTTCAGTGAGAAACTAATGGTGTTACATACAAGCTGAATCCAGTTTTTCTGCGATTGCTCTAAGTGTTATAGTTATGCATGTCCAAACTGCATCTGTTTTCAGGTACGTAAAGAAAAAAAACTCTGCATCTCCTAGCAGCCATCAGTGAAAAATGGCCTGCATCCAGATGCCGCAAAGGTGCCGTCAGGATTTTTTCACTGACCCGTTAACTTCAATGGAACAGTCTGTGAAAAACTGATAGATGCGATTTTTCCTGAACGGAAAGATGGTCAGTGAAAAGCAATTCAATGGCTATACGCACATGCGCAATGAATGGGTCCGGGTTGGTGGAGGAAGACAGCGGACAATCACTGGAGTTTTAGTAGTGCAGGAGTGACTTCGAAGGAGGAGGTGTATATAGTTAAAGAAGGTTATCACGCCTTTATTATGTATTTACTTTTTAAACTGCCTCTTATTGTTTTCAATGGGAGTCCACGGCACGGTTCATGTGGCAGAGGTTTTCCAGACCACACCAAGAATGTACACATCCATCGTGGCCCGCACCATTCAAAATGAAAACCCAAGGCAGAAACTGATGTGGTTTCTCCTAGGGCAGGGATGCCCAACCTGCAGATCTCCAGCTGTTGCAAAACGACAACTCCCAGCATGTCTGAACAGCCTACAGCTATCAGCCTACAGCAGGGCATGGGGGGAGTTGTAGTTTTACAACAGCTGGAGAGCCACAGGTTGGGCATCACAGTGCCATGGGATACGTGGTGTCGTGTGAACCTACTCGAATTGGCTGTCACCAGTGTAAATGGAACTGAAATCCCAAACTTCTGGGGGGCTGGATACTATCAGGACGCCGATGATCATTCGAACGGGGTCCCACGTTCTCTATTTGAATGGAGCAGCAGACATGCAAGTGTCCTCCACTCCCCCATCCAACTCTAAGGGGCTGCCGCAGACAGCAGAGTACAGGCGCTCAGCTACCTCCAGCAGCCCTACAGAGCTGAGAGAGTATGCGGGCGGCCGCCGATCAAACGCTTGTCTCCTACACTTTGTTGTCAGTGAACAACCCCTGTAAGACAAACGGGTCCCCAGTACAGACTGGCATCACCCAGCAACGTGTGCTGTTTTCCACAACAGGTATGCCATGTGCCAGGTTAGGCAAAGCGCCGATGCGCTACCCCAGAGTTTTCTTAGGGGTGCCAGGTGTGGCATCACTTCTGATGGGACAGAGGCACACAGCCTTAAACGTTAACCACAGCTGGTTTCTCCGATAATGGTGGGCAGCCATATAAACACAACACAAATACCCACTGTAAATAACAGGGCAAAGACATGACGCTGGCTTCTCAGAAGTTTTGTTAGTGAACATACCCTAACACAGTCAGGAAAAGTGCCAGAGAATGTAAGATGTGGCTACAATACTTGAAGACACTTCTCGGAGCCGGTGAGGAAAATCTTGTTTATATGACTCGTCCCTATGAGGAGGCTCAGTTCACACATAGAGTACACGTGGGTTTCACGCAGCCCAACTGTAACGCTTCTACAACCCCTACAATCCCCTTCAGCACAGATAAGGCACATATAATCCAGATCTCGTCCCTCGTACCTTCATCGGGATCGTCCTCGGGATCCCAAAACTGGGGCTGTGGATTTAGTAAACTCTCCAACTCCAAAGACAAGGGCGCCGCCATCTTCCCCAAGCACGCTAGCCAAACGCCACGCCCCTCTGAGATGACGTCACTATCCTCTGACGCAGGCTTACATGAAGTTGCGAGGCTGCGGTGCGCGTGCTGCACTGGGCGCGAGGATCACGTAGCCCGTGTGTCACTCTCTGTGCTGTGTCTGGTGACAAAATGTGACGCACTGCTACAGCAGAGTGTGCACTGCTACTAGTAGGACATGAGATGAGGAGCTCTCTGTGGCAGAATGTGCGAGTGGGTTTCATGGGATATTTTTGACCGCGCAAGCAAAACTGCATAAAATCTTTTTAGCTGATGATTTCAATATGCTCTGCCTGTTCAAATCCTCTCACAAAACCCATATTACAGAACCACATGGATTATGGTAAAACGCTGGGGATTTGCTGTGGTTTTCATCCTGTAGCGAAAAATGGGCCATGTAAGGCAACCTATGCTAGTTGTTCAGCACAGGGGGTTCCGAAAACACATCTGTCGCCTGAGTGGGGCCCCCATCTATACCCCTGAAAAACAGTGCTAGATATACTGCACCCCTGAACACAATAGTGCCCCTCAAAATTTTAGTGCCAGATGCATGGTGTCCCATATTCTGCCTCAGATGGCTCTAGTGCACTGCAGTGACGGTAACATTAGGGATGAGCGAACGTGTGGTTTCAAGTTGCTCAACACTTGTCATAAATACAAAACAGGGATATTTTGGAGTCCCTATTGGAGAATCAAACCTTTACTGAGAGTATCAGGACCCTTAAAACTTAACTTTTAATATTATTCGGTAAAAAAGAAATATAGAGATAAAATATTTTTGGGCTAAGTTGCCCAGTACTGTTCAAATAGTGCCTCAAGATGACAGAGAAAAGAAAGTACAGTTGACAAGATACATAAAATATCATGGGTGGGCCAAAAGGGTAGGATAGAGTTCACTTCAGGTATCAGAGCCTCTGCCCAGGGACAACCCCTGATGGTGGGATTTCCCTGTCCTCGTATCTACCGTGAATGGCCCTGCCACAGCCCTACTTAGTGGTATAGACAGATAACTATTTGGTATTCTTACCCCTATGTGTTTCACCCGTTAGGGTTCCTCGGGGGGGTTGGTCGGTATACATGACAAAAACACCAAATAGATAGGTAATTGTCAACAGATACAAAAAGACCTACTTTATCGTCATTAGGTCAGTATGGCATGTCTGTGAGGGCGGGTACTAGATGTAGCACCTGTTCCTTCTCACACCTAGATCAGGAAATGCCTACAACAAAAGGAGAAGAACAGTGTTCAGGAAAAGACTCCCACTGCAGTTAATCTAATCAACCTGTCAAATGGAGAGAGAAGACATACTTAGAGACTTACAGGTGCAGAGTCCTATCTCTTGCCTAGCTGCCTTCTGCCCAGATGATTTGTGTGGCAGTGGGGCAGATCGCTACTGTGGGGACTTTTAAATCGGCGCACTTGCTGCGTCACAACACCGGACTTGGCTGCTTCCAGCCGGTGAGACGCAGGCCGCGCCAGTACTTCTGGTCCATGGAGCGCACATGTCACTTCTGGTCCCGTGACTGAGGTGCGCTCCAGGGTCGTCTGTGAGGGGAGGGATACAGAGGAGTTCACAAAGTATGAGAGCGGGGTTATACTTTATAAACCCGCCTTGGAGTAGAGATCAGGTCCATCAAAAATACTCCAGGGGCGGTGAATACCAACGATGCCGAAGGCCCGCATGTCACAAGGTGATAGCGAATATATAGATAGTAGCCGGGCAGCGGTTTCAGTAGTACCACCCGCCCTGCATCTGTGGATAGTACCACCTGTATTTAAGGATAAAGAGTATTCACTCCTTATGATAAATGCCGCACATGTATGCCCATTTAGAGGGGGCTACTATCAACAGTAGATCAAGACCTAATTTTAGATGCTATAAAAAAGGTCTCTACAATTCTTAGGTGACACAGGTAGGGTCACCAATTACATATCCACGTGTAGATGCGTTTCGCATCCATGACCAGTTAGGGAAAGAGATGTTTTAACAGACAAGAAGAATAGAGGCCAGATTCATTATCAATGAAAAAGAGAGATGGGGAGTGGCACACCCACTGTAAGAATGGAAGCAAGGTGCTCTGTTGCTAGTTGATACACCCAGATCAAAAAATATATAAATAGCAACAATAAAACACAGCAACTGGCACACTTTCACCTTTAAATATTGGAGAGAACATAAGATACAAATAAGTACATTTATTAGCCTAAAAATACTCTCATATAAAAACTCATAGAGTCAGAAGTTAATTGCCACTGCCCGGATTTCAAATGCTTATCAATTAGTGTCCATTGGAAGGTATCAATTTGCTGATATTAGTTAATAATCCCAATTCATTCAGTCAGTATGACAGTATAAGTGTCCATTGGCGCATTACAGTAATTAATGTTTAAGCCAGATAGTAATGTCACAAGTTTTGAGTATTATTATATATGGTGGTGAGTTGGGGGAACTGAGTGTGGCGTCCCACACCCGTTACCTTTAAGTTCCACCGCCGTCTGTCCTCTTAGTCAGGTCCGTTTGTGAGTTTGCTCGCTGTGCGCGAGTGAAGTGAACTTGCTTTTAATCCTCGGCGTTCCACGTGGTGGTGACGTCACTACTTCCGTCCTGCAGGTACGGCAAGTGTGCGAGGCGAATACTGATGTAGACCTCGGCGTGTCACGTGGTGGTTGCGTCACTTTTCTATCCGGCCGGTATCCGTGCAATTTAGGATTAAGAATTCTTCTTTATAGCTGTATAGAAGCTTTATGGGAATGACAGACTGGGGTCCCAGACGCATTTCGGGGAGTATCCTCTCCCCTTCCTCAGTGGTATCCCCTTCTGTCTGTCTCCCTTCTTTTTAAATCATCCGGACTGTTTGATAATTAATCCTTAATGGGCTGGTGAATTGGGCTGATAGAAAATGTGGACTGAATCCACTCTCTATTGTAGATTTCTTATATATTGCAATCTATTCATTAGTATTAAATCATAAATCCAGTTTTTTAAAAAACATAATAAGTGGAAAATTAGATACATGAGATTAGATGAATAAAATTAAACAATTTTTTTGAGGTGGACAATTTTTTTTAAAAGTAGACAAGTATAAATATGTAAAAAGGTAAAAAGGTATAGGAACATGACTGTGCAAAATATGTTGATGTATTTCTATACTCCTTTTTGGGTATCAGACCTTGTTGTTATTTGTAGAGGGATTAATCTTGATTGTGCAGGTTTTCCTATATTTGTCGATCTATGGGGTTTTTTTTTTTTTTTGTTTTTTTTTGTTTTTTTTTTCCATTATCAGACGGCAAAAAAGGAGAATGCCGTCACAATGGATAGATTACTCCAAAGTGACCTAAATAAAACAGGTGAACACCAGCCTCTCATTGAGGCCTTGTGGTGCTTGAGATTTGCACCTGTAGATCCACTCTGCCTCTTTTTGAAGGATTTTCTCGTCCCAATCACCTCTTCTGGGAGAGGGAGGGACAAATTTAAGGACAGAGAATTTTAGTGCTCGAGGATCACCTGCATGTCGTTCATTGATGTGGTCTGCTATGGGTGTTGCGTTTTTATTCTTTTGACATGCTCACCCACTCTTTTTCTCAACTCCCTGAATGTTTTTCCTATATAGTCCTTGGGGCATGGGCATTGGCAAATATACACCACGCCCTTGCTCCTACAGTTCGCAAAATCGCGTATATGATAGGTCCTGTTAGTCGCTGAGCAGGTGACTATTTTGGAGACCCGTATATAAGCACACGCCATACACGCCCCACATCTGAACATGCCCACTGGACGTTGTTCTAGCCAAGTCTCTGGTGCCACATGGGACGTATAGTGGCTGTGCACCAGGCGATCTTTAAGGCTCTTCCCCATGCAATATATTATGCTGGGGTAGGGTGTCACACTTGGAGCCACATTCAGGTCCATCCGTAAGATGGGCCAATATTTGCTCAAAATTGCTCTCACTTCTCTATTAGCCATGTTGACAGTGGAGACCAATCGGGTTACTTGCCCTTCTTCACCCACAGTTTTTTTAGGGGACAGGAGGGTTTCCCTTTCTGTAGTCAAAGGCTGTTGAAATGCTTGTTTTAGGATGGCCTTGGGGTATCCCCTTTCTGTCAGATGATTGTATAGTCTTTTAGCTTCGACATGGAAATCATCAGTTGTCGAGCAATTTCTACGCACCCTAAGGTATTGACTCCTCGGGATACTCTTTCTTTGGGGAAATGGATGATGGCTCTCCCAATGTAAGATTGAATTGGTCGCCGTGGGTTTTCTATATATTGTGGTGATAAACCTGTCACCTTGTTTGCAGACCGTTACGTCCAGGAAGTTGATACTATGTATTTGTATTTCGAAAGTGAATTTTAGCCCTATTTAGCCCTATTTAGCCCTAAAGAAAGAAGTTATGTCTAAGAATAAACTCTAACAGAGTCATGACCAATTGTGGGTATTGAAGAAAGTTCCTCTTGTGCGCAGATAGTAAGCAATCGCCATTAGGCCCTTTTCATGGGGAATACTACTATAAAGGAACTCTACATCGATACTGGCAAGAAAAGATGAGGGATCTATGACTAACGTCTCAACTTTATTGAGGAAATCGTGTCTCGTATAAGAGGCCAGAGACAAGACGAAGCCCCTCAGAACCTGGTCTAGGTACAGTCCATAATTCTGTGTCAGTGAGTTGATACCCGAAACTATTGGGCAGCATTTTAGTGGACTAGTGCCCTTGTGGACCTTCGGGAGTTCATAAAAAGTAGCAATCTGTGGTTTAGTTGGTAACATAAATTCATATTCGGCTACACTGATGACTTTTTTCTCCAGTCCTGATTTCAATATGGACCGGAGTTCCTCCATAAAGGAGTCAGTGGGATCCCTAGTTAGAACCTGATAGCTATTTTCATCCTTCAGGAGGTCCAGGCACATTCTACTGTACTTTACGTGGTTCATAATGACTAGATTCCCGCCCTTGTCTGACTGTTTAATTATGATAGATTTGTCATTCTCCAATATCTTTAGGACTTCAAATTCTGCTGGTGACATATTTTTCCGATATACGTGGGTAGGTTTTAAACCCTCAAGCTTTTTAGTTACTAATTGTTGGAATGTATCTATATGTTCATAGTTCCCTGGGGGAGGCATTTTTACACTTTTTCGGCTCAGTTTGGTGAAAGGTCCCTCACCTAGATTCCTAGTGCCTTCCTCCCATAGTTCCATAAGGAGTGTAAGATGCGCTACATTGCTGTCCTGTATTACTAATTTCTGATAGGATTCTTTATTGGTGACCTCAAAGAACTTCCTCCACCTAAGCTTGATCAAAATCAAAAGTAGAGCCCCAAATCTTGTAATGTACTAACAACACAGTTACACTCTGTTAATTCTGGCCCTCTCTCACAGATTTTCACCCCATAAAGGTCCTCACACAGATCTGCACCCTTATGGTCCCAGAATACATGTACACCATAGTCGCTCACAGCCATACACAACCCCTCTCTCCCTAAGTACCTCCACAAGCTCCAGTGTCCGAGCAGAAAGAAAGCTCTTTCCCATACACATTCGGTCATTCGACCATTACCCTTTTCCGACATCCACCGTAAATGTATGGCGCGTGTCGGGTCTTTAACCTCTTCACGGCATGTGACGTAATAGTATGTTACATGTCGGGTCTATAAAGATGGTAAAAGATAATCACAGCAGACGTACTTGCTCTCAATGGTATACTTTATTCCACACACAACGGTTCACAGGAGGTTTCGGCTAGTTCAGCCTTCCTCAACTGCACAATGTGAACTGACACTTTCTCACATTTTATAGGCATAAATCACAATCACCTGGTCATGACATCATCAATCAATTAGTAACATAGGAAGAGACATCACTATATAATGGCAGAGAAAACCTCACATCCTGATTCATGTCTTCCAGACTAAGTTGGTGGCACTGCAGTCTGCAAAGAAATAATAAATAAATAAATATACAGAATCTAAATAAAATTAAAAGCACATGACCTCATAGTCTCTATTTAACCCTTTTGGGTATAACGTATCCAAGGTATGAATCCAAAAGGCCTCCCTGCGCAGTAACAGTTTCTTCAAATCACCCCCCCTCCTTGGTTGACACACCTGCTCTATGACCTGATATTTCAATTGTGCGATTGAATGGTTGTGTTTATTGAAGTGAGAAGGAATTGGTAACAGCAAATTTTGTTTGCGTATTGTAGATTTGTGCTTACATATACGATCTTTCACCATTTGAATTGTCCCCCCCACATATAGCAAGCCGCACGGACACTTAATAAGATAAATTACATATTTTGTGTCGCAAGTATAATAGCCTCTAATCTTATAGGCCTTCCCAGTGCGTTGGTGATAGAAATATTGTTCCTTCTGGACATTGCTACACTGCATGCAGTGGAGACAAGGAAATGTTCCTCCCTTTTGGCTGACCAAAGTTCTCTGAATCCGTGTAGTTATGGTCGTTCCTATATCTGAATGGACTAAATGGTCTCTCAAATTAGGACTTTGGGAGGTTGCAGGATATGAGCTGATTGCCCGCTCCAGCCTGGGAGAAGGAGACGCCCAGGGCAAAAGAGGATGTCTCCTCCCACAGCAAAATTAGCAGCAGCACCTGCTCCGGTAACGAGGGCTACAGCGGACGAACGGAGCAGCAACCAGGGATAATAGTAAGTGCAGGGACATCCCTGGATACTGCTTTGTATGTACATAGCTTTACCTAGCAAACTTTGGACTGGTGAAAGGTCCTCTTTAACCCCTTAAGGACACGGCCCTATTTCACCCTAAGCACCATGCCATTTTTTCAAAATCTGACCAGTGTCACTTTATGTGGTGATAACTTTAAAACGCTTTTTCTTATCCAGGCCATTCTGAGATTGTTTTTTCGTCACATATTGTACTTCATGACACTGGTAATATGGAGTCAAAAAAAATTATTTTTATTTATAAAAAAATACCAAATTTACCAAAAATTTTGAAAAATTTGCAATTTTCCAAGTTTCAACTTCTCTATTTCTATAATACATAGAAGTACGGCCAAAAAAAGTTATTAATTTACATTCCCCATATGTCTACTTCATGTATGGATCATTTTGGGAATGTCATTTTATTTTTTGGGGACGTTACAAGGCTTAGAAGTTTAGAAGCAAATCTTGAAAATTTTCAGAAATTTTCAAAAACCCAGTTTTTAGGACTAGTTCAGGTTTGAAATCAGTTTGTGAGGTTTACATAATAGAAACCACCCAAAATGACCCCATTCTAGAAACTACTCCCCTCAAGGTATTCAAAACTTATTTTACAAACATTGTTAACCCTTTAGGTGTTTCACAAGAGTTAATGGAAAATGGAGACAACATTTCTGAATTTCGATTTTTTGGAATATTTTCCATTTTAATCCATTTTTTTTCAGTAACAAAGCAAGGGTTAACAGCCAAACAAAACTCAATATTTATTGCCCCGATTCTGTAGTTTGCAGAAACACCCTATATGTGGTCGTAAACTGCTGTATGGCCAAACAGCAGGGCGCAGAAGGAAAGGAACGCCATATGGTTTTTGGAAGGCAGATTTTGCTGGAGTGGATTATTGACACCATGTCCCATTTGAAGCCCCCCCGATGCACCCCTAGAGTAGAAACTCTATAAAAGTGACTCCATCTAAGAAACTGCACCCCTCAAGGTATTCAAAACCAGTTGTACAAACTTTGTTAACCCTTTAGGTGTTCCACAAGAGTTATTGGCACATGGAGATGAAATTTCAGAATTTCTATTTTTTGTTACCTTGCCTTAACAAAACCATATGGTGTTCCCTTCCTTCTACGCCCTGCCATTTGGCCATACAGCAGTTTACGACCACATATGGGGTGTTTCTGCAAACTAGAGAATCAGGGCAATAAATATTGCATTTTGTTTAGCTGTTAACCCTTGCTTTGTTACTGGAAAAATTGATTAAAATGGAAAATTTGCAAAAAAATTGCTGTTTTGGAACCGTTTTGTATTTTTTTTTAATTTGCATCGTTGAACTGACAGGTTAGATTGTGTGCTATTTCTATAGAGTAGGTTGTTACGCACGCGACAATACAAAATATGACTACTTTTGGGGGTTTTGTTTCAGTTTTACATAATAAAGCATTTTTTTAAAAAATAAAAATTTTTGTGTCTCCACATTCTGAAAGCCATAGTTTTGTTTTGTTTTTTTGGACGATTGTCTTATTTAGGGGCTCATTTTTTACGGGATGAGATGTTGGTTTGAATGGTACTATTTTGGGGTGCATATGACTTTTTGATCGCTTGCTATTACACTTTTTGTGATGTAAGGTGACCAAAAAATTGCTTTTTTGACGTTTTTATGTTTTATGTTTACGACGTTCACTTGAGGGGTTAGGTCATGTTATATTTTTATAGATCATGTCCTTATGTACGCACAGATACCCAATATGTATACCTTTTTCATTTATTTAGGTTTTACACAATATATCCTTTTTGAAACAAAAAAAAACATGTTTTAGTGTCTCCATAGTCTGAGAGCCATATTTTTTTTCAGTTTTTAGGCGATTGTCTCAGGTTGGGTATAATTTTAGTAGGATGAGGTGACGGTTAGATTGACACTATTTGGGGGGTATATGGCTTTTTTATCGCTTGCTATTACACTTTTTGTGATGTAAGGTGACAAAAAAATTACTTTTTTGACAACGTATTTATTTTTTATGTTTACGGCGTTTACCTGAGGGGTTAGGTCATGTTATATTTTTATAGAGCAGGTCCTTACGGACGCGGCGATAAATAATATGTATACCTTTTTTTATTTATTTAGGTTTTACACAATAATATCCTTTTTGAAACAAATAAAAACATGTTTTAGTGTCTCCATAGTCTGAGAGCCATATTTTTTTCAGTTTTTAGGCGATTACCACAGGTTGGGTATAATTTTTGAGGGATGAGGTGACGGTTAGATTGACACTATTAGGGGGGTCATATGGCTTTTTTAATCGCTTGCTATTACACTTTTTGTGATGTAAGGTGACAAAAAAATGGCTTTTTGACAAAGTTTTTATGATTTTTTTTTTACAGTGTTAACTTGACGGCTTAGGTCATGTGATATTTTTATAGAACAGATTCTTACGGACGTGGTTTTTTTTAAGGTAAAAATGTACCATGAATGCCCCTAAAATAATAATGCTCACTTAATGCCCCTAATAATATACGAATAATGCACCCCATGTGCCTCCTGAATAAATATAAACCTCTTCAGGAGCCTCCCATTTTTTTCACCTCAAGGACCAGGCCATTTTTTGAAAATCTGACATGTGTCACTTTGTGTGGTAATAACTTTAAAACGCTTTTACTTATCCAAGCCATCCTGAGAATGTTTTCTCGTCACAAATTGTACTTCATGAAAGTGGTAAATTTGAGTCAAAATATTTCATTTTTATTTATAAAAAAAATACCAAATTTACCAAAAATTTCAATTTCTATACTCTTAAAATAAATAGTAATACCTCCTAAAATAGTTATTACTTTACATTTCCCATATGTCTACTTCATGTTTGGATCATTTTGTAAATTACATTTTCTTTTTTGGGAAATTAGAAGGCTTAGAAGTTTAGAAGCAAATTTCCAAAACCCAATTTTTTAAGGACTAGTTCAGTTATGAAGTCACTTTGTGGGGCTTACATATTAGAAACCACCCATAAATCACCCCATTTTACAAACTACACCCCTCAATCTATTCAAAACTGATTTTAAAAACTTAGATAACCTTTTAGGTGTCCCACAAGAATTAAAGGAAAATGGGAATGAAATTTCAAAATTTCGCTTATTTTTAGCAGATTTTCCATTTTATTCAATTTTTCCTGCAACACATCTTGGGTTAACAGCCAAACAAAATTCAAAATCTATTACCTTAATTCTGGAGTTTACAGAAACACTGCATATGTGCTCAAAAAATGATGTATGGGCGCACAGCAGGCTTCTGAGTGGAAGTAGCACTATATGGCTTTTGGAGAGCAGATTTAGCTGGAATGTAAATTGGGACCTATGTCGCATAGGAAGACACCCTGAGGTGTCCTTATTTTGGAAACTACATCTCTCAAGGAATCTTTCAAGGTGTGTAGTGAGCACTTTGACCTCAAAGGTGTTTGCTAGAATTAGGAAACACTTGGCAGTAAAAATGAAAAATTAAAATTTTTTTCACCAAAAAGTTGCTTTACACCCATATTTTTCACTTTCCAAAAGGGTAGGAGGACAAAATGCACCCCACATTTTGTTCCCCATTTCCCCCCGAATACGGCAACACCCCATATGTGCTTTCAAGGTTTGGAGGGACGAGCATAAGTGAGGTGACACCTATGTTTGTCTGGTGGCAGGTAAAAAGGGGATCCTGGGAGGCAAAACTTAGACTAGGTGCATGGCTCTTTCTCTTTCGGCGTGCATCTATGAGGTTTGTGGGGAATGGAAAGCTAGGGGATCCTGTTTGGGCTTATAGCCTTGCAGGGTTATAATTTCGAGGTGTTGGTGCCCTTGGCTTGGAGAGAACGGCCGAGGGCAAAGTTGGATTAAAAACCTGGATCATAAGTGGAGGTTCACAAGTGGCGAATATGGTTTACTAGGATTGCCTTCTAGGATCCCTTCGCGTCATATAGGAATATTCTGGGACAGGAAGGGACAGAAAAGTTACATGGATAGTAATTATTATTTTGTTAATAAATTGCCGGTATGGCCTTTTACACCAAGTCAGGCTGATGTGTCTTTCTTCGGGTTAATGGTTGAATGGGTACATGAGCCAGAGAATCTTCCATCCAGGGAAGTCAACAATCTTTCTGACTAGAAGTTCCCTGACAGAGAATAACTGACTGCCAGAAAAAAAGTCCTCCCAGCCAGACTGGCCACTGGGATATTTACTTAGGGCAGTTTCCCCACTGAGCTGAGGCTGCAGGATCTGTAACACACTGCTGTAATCTAGCTCCCACATAATGTTACCTGTCTGGCTGGGACCACACTGCTGTACATCCCTTTAAGATAGGATCATCAGGAAATACCCTAGTGTTTGTTTGTTTTTCATCCCTTTTGGGCTGATCCTCTCTACAGTAAGTGCAACCATTTCAAGGTGAGCTAAGGCTACTTTCACACTGGCGTTTTGATTTTCATTTGTGATATCCGTTCCGTGATCTCACAAGCGGTCCAAAACGGATCAGTTTTGCCCTTAATGCATTCTGAATAGATAAGGATCCACTCAGAATGCATCAGTTTGGCTCCATTCCGCCTCCATTCCGCTATTGTGTTCGTCTGATCAAACTGAGCCAAACAGATCTGTCCTGACACACAATGTAAGCCAATGCGGACGGATCCATTTTCACTGACACAATATGGCACAATAGAAAACGGATCTGTCCCCCTTTGACTTTCAATGGTGTTCAAGACGGATCCGTTCTGGCTATGTTAAAGATAATACAAACGGATTCATGACAGATTCGCACCAAATGCGAGTGTGAATGTATACTAACACAGCTTTTAATAATGAAGGTAAATAAAGGTATGCCATCATGAGTCCACATCCAGATGAGATGAGGCAGGAGATAAGGTGAAAGGTGTTGTAGATAAGTGAGGTCTCATAGATATATGAGCAGAAAGCACCTGAGTAAAAGCTTCTGACAGCTGATAATTAAACCCTTCCATAACCTCTGCACTATGTCTGCACTGGAGACCTTCAACTGGGAGGCAATGGTACAGACATCTACATTATCTTCAGGAACAGGCTGTCCACAGTTGATGCACATACTACCATTATCTTTATGGTATTCTTTGCAGAGTTCTATATTGTAACATATTAATTTGCTCACACATACATCACAAGCTACATATGAGCCATTCCAGGAAACAGGGTCCTTAAAGCTGCTATGATTCCGCTGCTGCAGTAAGATCTCACACCTGTGCAGAGCCACAGATGTAGCTGAGCTACAATCGACCCAGATAACTCTGATAACACATGGCACAGTGGTATGCCATTTTGTGACAGTACCTATTAAAATACAATGAAAGTTAGTTAGACTCTTGTGTCATTTTTTACATGTTAACCATCAAGTTTAGCTGAGCTGCATACTTCATTGAGATCTAATCCAAAATGTCTCCTGAGATGGAGACACTGCATGCAGGCCTAAAGGTAATTACTGTGCCTGTAACAGCCAAACCAGCACCTTTCACAGGGACACACATTGATAGTCTTCAGAAACACTCGATGCATATGAGTTACTTATCAGGAACACTCCAGGATAAATCTCAGCTCAGTCATCCCATGGAACACCCGATGGGGAAAAACTCTGGAAACCACTTCCAGTTAAGTCATGTCATGCAGTAAATTCTGGAACACACTTTCAGCTCTATAACATGCATATAACTCTGAAACACTTCCAGCACCTCATATGATGCATGATACTCTGGAAAACACTTCCAGATATATAGTATAAGGCTTAGCAACCATACTGGCCTTCACAGCAGCAGGAGCCTCTATATGTGTGAGCTTCATTACAAATAGCAAGTACATGACTGAACAGCTCTGCATAACGTAATAACCCTGAAACAAAGGTCCATCTCTCACCAGATATGCTTTTATTAGGATGGTAAAGTTTGAGAAGGAGACATGCATAGGATAGCTCTGCTGATTTGTCCTGGAGACTAGAGACTTCTCTTTCCCAGGATGCTTTGCACTCCCACAATGCTTTGCACCACCCACAATGCAGCAATCTTTGTAACAGGAAAAACAAATTGTAATACAACTTAACACCGCTAGATGGTCCTATAACCACACTAGTGATGAGCGACCTAGGCAAAATTCGCCATTAGAATATTCGCGATCAACACTAAGGCAACTTTCCTATTGGTTGCTAGGGATGTTGCTAAGTGCCGATATTCAAGATTAGAATATTCGCGATCAACACTATTCGCGAATATGAATTTATAGCACTATATTCTAAATATTTGCCAATTCTCGAAGTGGCGATATTTGCAATTAAAATTTGCGATCTGAATATTCGCACTCAACACTAAACCACACTAATCTCTACAGAAATACCAAAACTGAGGCAGACGTGATCTGTAATGATTCTCAAACTCGACTGGGCAGAACAGGAAATATCGTTTATCGGAAGAGAATCTGGAATTTTGGGAGAAAACTCCAAGAACTGATGCCCTGTAGCTAGGATTTTTCAAGAAAATCTGTTTCCCTTTGAAGATATAGAAATTCTTAAGAGATCCCATGGATAAAAAGGCAGAAGATTATCTCAAAGGAGTTTAGGAGACTTTTACAGCAGTGTTTAGGCCAGGAATAGCTACCACCTGTACAGCCCGTTCCCTTTCTGTCTGGTTGAATCAACTTGAATCTCATCTCTCCTCAGGAACTCCTGTGGAAGATGCATCTACATTCAGGAGAGCAGACCCTGTACATATAGTAGATATAGCTATGCGGGTCTTCCTCTCATTGGTTGCTGGATTCACATAGAGAGGTGACTAGGAGCAGCACACTATATGTGCAGAGTCTGTGCTCCTGAACATAGATGCCCAATGGCATAAGTAGGTTTAACATAGGACCTGCCAGACCTGAGGCTACCTTGGCGGGGTTAGGTGGCACAGATGTGTTTTGATCAAAATATATTGGCTGAGTCTCAGATTTTATCATATCAGAGGGAGGGCTTAGTCCATATATAATGTTTGAATCTATTGTCTTAGTGCATTATTTTCTGTGATTTTTCTTTTATAAATATAGACAAGCACACCCATTTCTTGGCAGACTTAGTAGTTTTTAAAAATATTTTATTCAAGAATCATATGACATGGCACCATGTATAGACAAACATGTGACAATTGATATAAATAGAGTAAAGTACATAATACTTAATGCAAGAGTGGAAGCATCATACAATTGCACATATAGGAGGAATGGTGAACGTCAGTACCATATATCCATGATAAATGAAACAACAAACAAACAACAAACAGTGGTGGAAAGTCAGCGCAGACTAAAGGCAGTAATAAAACCCCTGTTAATAAAGTAGTGTGTCTAGGTGGGTTGTAATGTTGTTCTAAATCTCTGCCACAGGCCCCAAATCAAATTTATGGGTACATGCAGCATCCCTAATAAGCTATTTGTTCCAGTCTACAAATCTGGTCACATCTAAGCAACCATTGGCCTCAGAAGATTTCCACTTTGTTGCCACCAGCAGTCTCGCGGCTGCCAAGAGCTGGTGGTTAACTTTGCACTGCTGACCTGTGTTGTGGAAATTATTATGATAAAATTACTATAACACCTGTGAGGCGTGTTCCTTTCGCCCCAGCTCAACAAGCAGAACTGAGGAGAGGGCATAATTTCAACTCTATGGATCACAGCTAAGACCCTACATACCGCCTCCCAATACGTTTTAATTATGGGACAAGACCACTAGATGTGTAAATAGGTTCCAACTTCTCCGCATCCTCGCCAGCATAATGGCGAAGATGTCGGGAACATCAAGTGGATCCTGTCTGGAGTGTAGTACCACCTGATTAGAGACTTGTAGTAGTTTTCCTTTTCCTTAGGTGTACCCCTGAGAAGATTTCTGACATCCTATGTTGTGAAGGTAATTTGTAAATCTGATTCCCATTTCGTGATAAACCTAGGTTTTTGGAGCGGTGCGTCCCCTAACAGTACCGAGTTTCGTGAGTTTTTTAACAGGTTCTTTCTTACCCAAAACTAGCTGCTCAAAGGATGAGGGGCCTACTTCCCCCACCTGTCCCAACTGTTTCAAGAAATCACGAATGTGCGCTACGTGAAAAGGGGAGAGACCCTGATAAACCCGTATGTCCCTACTGTTGTTAACTTGTTCTGTTTGTGCTTGAATAACATCAACAATCACTGACTTAGCCCTCTTTCACACTTGCGTTCTGAGGATCCGGCAGGCACTTTCGTCCCGCCGGATCCGTCAGAACGCAAGTCGCCTGAAAGCATTAGAAGACTGATCAGGATCCTGATCAGTCTTCGAACTGCTTTGAGGTTACTATGGCAGCCAGGACGCTATTAAAGTCCTGGTTGCCATAGTAGTAGTGGGGAGCGGGGGAGCGGTATACTTACAGTCCATGCGGCTCCCGGGCGCTCCAGAATGACGTCAGAGCGCCCCATGCGCATGGATCACGTGATCCATGCGATCACGTGATCCATGCGTGTAGGGCGCTCTGACGTCACTCTGGAGCGCCCCGGGAGCCGCACGGATGGTAAGTATAATGCTTCCCCGCTCCCCACTACACTTTACCATGGCAACCAGGACTTTAGCGTCCTGGCTGCCATGGTAACCATTGAGAAAAAGCTAAACGTCGGATCCGGCGATGCGCCGAAACGACGTTTAGCTTAAGGCCGGATCCGGATTAATGCCTTTCAATGGGCATTAATTCCGGATCCGGCCTTGCAACAAGTGTTCAGGATTTTTGGCCGGAGCAAAAAGCGCAGCATGCTGCGGTATTTTCTCCAGCCAAACAACGTTCTGGTCCTGAACTGAAGACATCCTGATGCATCCTGAACGGATTTCTCTCCATTCAGAATGCATTGTGATAATCCTGATCAGGATTTTTCCGGCATAGAGACCCGACGACGGATCTCTATGCCGGAAAACAAAAACGCTAGTGTGAAAGAGCCCTTATTGCACTTACAGACATCAGTCAAGGAATGTCTGAATTGTTTGCTAGCATCCCATAGTACATCAGAGATTTGTAGAAGGGGGGACAGCGGTTGTGTTGTGAGGGCAGTACCAAGGCCCGAATGCCAAACACTAAGAGTGTTGCAAGTAAGGGGGTTTTTAATAGTTCTCAGGAGAGCTGTTTTGTGGGTAGTAGCAAATACCAGCGACCGTAAGGGGATCGCTGACAAATTTTTCTCTAGCTGTACATCTAGTCTATCTTTTGCATCTCTTAACCAGTCAAGTACTCTAAGGCCCTGCATCGCCGTATAGTACATATGAAAGTCGGGTACCCCCAGGCCTCCGAATCTCACAGGCTGGATTATCTGTGCATAGGGAAGCCGTGGCTGCCACCCCCCACACACACATAGAAAGCCCACTATGCTTTTCTTCATCTCTGTGAACTATACCTTAAGTACCTTTATGGAGAGCACCTGAAGCAGGTAGAGCACCTTAGGGAGAATCACCGTTTTCAGTAGGGACTGTCTACCAAACCACGAGGTAAAGGGTATATCCCAAGATTTCAGGAGAGCAGTAATAACTTTAGGGAGGTTTTTGTAATTGGCTTGAAACAACTCCGCTGGCCGTGGGGTAAGAATGATGACCAGGAACTGGATGCCCTGCGTAGCCCAGACAAAAGGCGACGTCCTCTCTAAGAGAACCTGTGATTCAGTATCAAGAGTAATATTAAGTACTTGAGATTTGGTATGGTTAACCTTAAAATTAGACATTCTACCATATAGCTCAAGTAGCGAATTAATTTCCGGAAAGGCTTCAACTGGATTAGAAACAATTAAGAGAAGATCGTCTGCAAATGCCGCCTGGGTGTGCATCTGATCTCGGATTTTAAGCCCCTGTATCCTGGGATTTAGCCGGAACGCTTGGGGAAGCGGCTTCATGGATAGTATAAACAAGAGCGGCGATAATGGACACCCTTGTCGGGTACTATTACTAATCGTAAAGGAAGGAGACAAAGTGCCGTTAATCAATATACGGGCACTAGGGTTCTTATACATAGACATAACTATCTCGATAAATTTAGTTGGGATTTGGAAGCATTGCTCTTGGCAGACTTAGTAAGATTATCAGCATGCAATGCAGCAATATCCAACTTTACTTGCAGAGCAATCTGGCTCCAGTCCTGGGCAGATGATAGTAGTTCAAAAGGACGCCTATGTGATGTATATTGTGAAACCGCCTTTTTGGGTCAGTATTGGATGATATTTTGGATAAGTCCTGCCTGCTGATTATAGATTCTATCATCAATGACAATGACAAAAGAGGGGAAGGCCAGAATAAAAACAGAAAGAAAATATTGACAAATTTCAGCCAAACATGAAGGGGAAAGGGTTTTTGTTTAATCCCGACAATGCATCTCATCAGTACCAATGACGCCAGGCATCAGTTGGGCGGCAGACTAACCCTTTTTCTGCAGGAATAGCAAAACGTCTCTGCCTCTTCCTGGGTTCTAGATACCATAAAAAATTATTACAAGTTAGAATTACTGTCTCTTTTCCCTAACAGGTTTATGATCAATTGTTTGAGAAGGCACCGGCGCTCCTGTGCCATGGCCTTTTTCATGCTTATCAAGTCTTGCGCTGTACATTGTATAGCGGTTGTGCTTTGTATAGTACTCAGCCCCATTAATTTATATCGGACTGAGCTGCGCCTAGGTCAGGTGACCGATGAACGTGTCATCACTGGCCTAGGAAAAGCTGTGAGAAGGCCGTGGCGCTTGGCAGGGGTCCTGGGTGTCGGACCCCCACAGATCAGATATTGATGACCTATCCTGAGGATAAGCCATCAGTTATAAAGTATTGGAAAACCCTGTTTAGAAATCTAAATTAATTCATTAAATATTAAAATTGCACCATTAATTTACAGGAACATAACTGTTTAAAGGCCACTGTGGACTCATCTGAAGCTTAATATCATGTTCCTATCCATGCAAATTCTCAAAAATATCTCAGGACTGCTGTCTTTCTAACTAACGTACTATGCCACTTCCAGTTTCAGTCTCTGCCATTCGGACTCCTCAGTTTGCCAAAATATTTATGAAGATTATGGTGGAGGTTTCCAGTCATTTGCATCAACAAGGAAATTTTTTAATACCATATTTGGAAAATTTCTTGATTGCGACGAAGCCAGAATGAAGTGGAATCAGAAAAAAAATAACAAATTCCGTCATAGTTTCATGGGTTTTAATGCACATTCATTAAAACCAGCGTTTAAGACCCTGGTTTTATTAACCCCTATACCTGCCAGTGGGTCTGCTGGAGTTATGAAGAGGCGCCGTGACACAAAAGGTAAAAGTGCTTGTTTTGTGCAGTGGTCCAGCCATCTTGGGAAAATAGGGGAGTAGATATAAAGCTGCATGAGCCAGTCACCAGCTGATATCTGTAGTGCTTCTGGGTGCATGGGTACAGTGAATAGTTTGCTGGAAGATCAGGTACAGAAAATGATGATAAATGGGGTATATATGCATAGGGGTTAGATCAGGGGATGTGAGAGGCCAATCTAAAAAGATGTGTTTTTAGGGAGCACCTTAAACTGTGTATATTGTGACTTAACTTCATTTCTTGGGGTAGGGCATTCCAGAGAACTTGTGCAGCTCAGGAGAAGTCTTAAAGCTGGAAGTGAGAGGTTCGGATTACGGTGGATGTTAGTCGTAAATCATTTGCAGAACATACATCATGGGTCAGGTGGTAGACAGAGATGAGGGAAGAGACGTAGGGGGGTGCATCAGTGTAGAGAGCTTTGTGAGTTAGAACAAGCAGTTTAAATTGGATTCTATAGTGTATGGACAACCAATGTAATGACTGGTATAGAGTGGAGGCATCGGAGTAGCAGATAGACAGATAGGTGATCCTAGCTGGTGCATTAAGGATATATAGAAGACATGATGTTAGAGAAAATAGAGAAACAGTCACTGGTTTTCTGTAATAAAGCATAGGTGATGTTGGGGGATGAAGTGTAAAGTTGTGTGTCATTAGCAAAGCTGCTTATAGTCTGTCCAATTTGGGCTGTGTAGAGAGGGAAGAGATGTCCTAGGACTGAACCCCAACAGCAAGAGGGAGAGGAGATAAGGTAGAGCTAGTGAATGATACACTGAAAGAGAGGTCAGAGAGATATGAAGAAAACCAGGAGAGGACAGTGTCCTTTAGACCGATAGAGTGGAGCATGGTGAATGGGAGGTGGTGGTCTACAGTGTTGTCAAAAGCTGCAGAGAGGTCAAGGAGAATGATCAGATAGTAGTCACTGTTGCATTTGGCTGTCAGGAGGTCATTTGTCACTTTGGTGAGGGCAGTTTCTGTAGAATGTGGAAACCAGATTGTAATGGATCAAGTAGAGAGTGAGCAGAGAAATAGTGGATTAGGCGAGAGTAGACCAGACGCTCCAGGAGTTTAGAGATGAAGGGAAGATTGGAGATTGGTCGGTAGTTAGTTGTGCAAGACAGGTCAAGACAAGGTTTTTTTTAATAATGGAGTAATGATAAAATGTTTGAAAGAGGAGGATACCAGAAGAGAGAGGTTGAAGATTTTTGTCAGGTAAGTGATGACAGCCAGAGAGAGAGACAGGAGTAGGTTTGAGGGAATGGGGTCAGAAGTACTTGTGGTAGGACCAGAAGAAGAGAGGAACCTGGAGACTTATTCTGTGGCTGCGAAAAATGTGGAGAGTAAGTCAAAAGAGGGAAGGGGATCTAATTTCCTGCTGGATATTTGAATTTTCTCTTTAAATAAAAAAATTCAAGTTTCTTCCGATCATTCTGCACTCAATACCTTGCAATGGCAAAGTGAAAACATCATTTTCTAAATCATTTCTAATTTTTTGAGGAGGAAAAAGTTGCATCTTGCATAGACAATTATTCAGACTCTTTAATTAGGATTGGGCACTGGGTGTATCATTATTAGTATTTTGACCATATCATCATTGTATGCATATTTTCCAGCTCCAAGCTGTATAAACTTGAATGCTTATTGGATTGAAGCATATCAGATAATGTGTAATGAGGTAGGGTGTAGTCCAATGAAGACCCTATATCAAGGTATTCATAGTTATTAGGTAGTTTGTTTTTCTCGGGCAAAATGGGTTAAAAAAAGAGATCTAGCTGACTCTATAAAGTAAAACACTGTTAAATGTCTTTCAGAGGGATGCCACACTCTGGAAATTGCTAAGATACTGAGCTGTGATCACCGAATCATCAAATATTTTGTTGGAATTAGACAAGAGGGTCACAAGAATCATTTTGATAAAAAAGACACAAATTAATTGCCAAAGATTTGAGAAGAATCAAACATGAATCGATCAGGAACCCATTTTCCCCCAGTGCTGTCATATTCCAGAACTGCAACCTCCTTGGAGCGCCCATAAGTACAAGGTGTTCAGTGCTCAGATATATGGTCAAAGTAAGGTAGGCTGAAACCTGAGCTGAAATGTCAAGACTGCGCCAAGGAATATCTGAAGACAGATTTTTCAAAGGTTTTATGGACTGATGAGATAAGAGTGGCTCTTCAAGGACCAGATGCATGGGCCCCTGGCTGGATCAGTAATGGGCACAGAGCTCCACTTCGACTGAGATGCCAGCAAGGTGGAGGTGGGGTATTGCTATAGTTTGGTATTATTAAAGACTAGACATTATGCCCGTTACAATAACGGGCGGTAGAACATTAGAGCTGGCACTGTTATGGGGGATCTGTGGATGGCACTGTTATGGGGGATCTGTGGATGAAACTGTTATATATGTGTCATCCACAGACCCCCCCAACCCATAACAGTGCCATACACAGATCCCCCCTCAGTGTCATCCACAGATCCCCGC
This sequence comes from Bufotes viridis, assembly GCA_033119425.1. NCBI lineage: Eukaryota > Metazoa > Chordata > Amphibia > Anura > Bufonidae > Bufotes > Bufotes viridis. Next base: position 216,941,049 of record CM065591.1, read on the forward strand.
CTCAGTGTCATCCACAGATCCCCCCCCCCTCGGTGTCATCCACAGATCCCCCCCTCAGTGTCATCTACAGATCCCCCAGTGTCATCCACAGATTCCCCCCAGTGTCATCCACAGATTCCCCCTCAGTGTGATCCACAGATCCCCCCTCAGTGTCATCCACAGATCCCCCTCAGTGTCATCCACAGATCCCCCCCCTCAGTGTCATCCACAGTTCTCCCCACCCAGCGCCGCCTCCTAGTTAATTTATTCACTGCACTTGCCTCTGAAATTGAAGAGAAGCGCCGTAATCTCGCCCAGGCGCACTAGCAGAGGCCAGGAAGACAGCGCATGCGCACTTTGATGCCTCTGCCAGTGCGCCTGTGAGAGATTATGGCGCTTCTCTTCAATTTCAGAGGCAAGTACAGTAAATAAATTAGCTAGGAGGCGGCGCTGGGCGGGGAGGAGCGGACGCCGGTGGCTTAGGGCACCATAGCCATTAGTATGGCGATCCCTACACCACTGAATAGGATGCTGCCCATGTAGTGTCTTTGGAGTGTATGCTGAATGCTCTGTGCGCCGCACTTGAGTATTCGGCACACACGCACGGACAGCAGGGACACAAGGATTTTATTAGTATAGATAAGCTGGTTGGACCTCAAAATGAACTCCCAAAACTACTGCCAGTTTTTCATGCAGGACAATGCTCCATCACATGTATTGAAGTACTCCACTGCATGGCTAGCCAGTAAAGGCCTTAAAGATTAAAGAATAATGACATGGCCCCATTCCTCGCCTGACCTAAACCCTACTGAGAACTTGTGGACCCTTCTTAAATGGGAGATTAACAGTGAACGAAAACAGTCCACGTTTTTTAACCCCTTAAGGACGAAGGGCGTACATGTACGCCCTTCGTCCGGACTTTAAAGATGGCGCCCGCTCCCGCACGGAGCGGGCGCATGAGCTCGTGGTAAGCGCTGATTTATCAAGCTGACACCGCAGCTCATGTCCGCGACCGGCAGCGATGCCGATCGCGGACATTTAACCCTCAGATGCCGTGGTCAATCCTGACCACGGCATCTGATCGCGCAAAAACGAAAGTTTCACTTTGGTTTGCTCCGGCTCCCTATGGCCACAAGGGGAGCCGAGCATGCATTTAGTACCCTAGGTTTCTGTGAATGAAACCTAGGTTACTACTTAGTATTCCTATGGAGCCTATGACTGTAATAGGCTCCATAGGAAATATCTGATTTCTCATATATTCCAATGCTATTGCATTGGAATATATGAGAATAGCAATCTGATGATTGCATCTTATAGTTCCCTATGGGAACTATAAGAAAGTGGTAAAAAAATAAATAAAAAAAGTTTAAAAAATAAAAAAAAATAAAAAAAATATAAAAATTCAAATCACCCCCCTTTCCCCAAAATGAAAATAAAATAAATAAATAAATAAAAAATTACACATACTGGGTGTCGCAATATGCGAAAACGCCCATACTATAATAATATTAAAAAATATTCACCATACGGTAAACATAAAAACGGAAAGAAAGCCATTTTTGGACGCTTCATTTCCCCTACACTGCTCCGTACGCATAATTACAAAAAAGTTATAGGGGTCAAAACATGGCGACAAAAAAATGAAATAAAAAAATTCCCACTTTTAATTTTTTTTTCACTATCAAAACGCAAGAAAAACTATACATATTAGGTATTGCCGGATTCGTACTGACCTGAAGAATAAAATTAACCAGTCAGTTTTATCGCAAATCGAACGTTGTAATTTAAAAACCCGTAAAACTGTGGTGAAATTGCTTTTTTTTTGCAATTTCACCCCATTTGGAATTTTTTTCCCGTTTCCCACTACATCACATGCAAAAATAAATGGTAGCGTTAAAAAGTACAACTTGTCCCGCAAAAAACAAGCCGTCATATGGCTATGTGAGCGGAAATATAAAAATGTTATGGCTTTTGGAAGGCAGGGAGCGCAAAACAAAAACGCAAAAATCCCAAAACCCCCGGTCCTTAAGGGGTTAAACAACAGTGTCTGGACAGAGTGGTTGCCAACAGACAGATTGTCATTTGTATCTTTTCAATAAAGACTGGGGATTTTATGAAGAAGCTATAGTGCTAGATTACTTTATCTTGCATGTTCACCTACTCCACTCTGGGTTTTCCATTCACCCAGCAGTCTCGGTGAAGCAACAGAGGTGAGCTGTACTTTTCTTTAGAGCTAATAAAATTATAGACTCCATGAATGGAAGGCTTATGACTTATGAAAAGAAAACTGGCTATATTGGTCACTGATTTTTTAAAATTAACCCCTCCAGGACACAGGACGAGAATGCTCGTCCTAACTTGTGGCTACTTAATGCACTAGGACGAGCATTCTCGTCCTAGGGTTAATGCGCTGCCCCACACCTCCTGCCGCGATCAGCAGCAGGGGCCCGGCTGAAACTGACAGCCGGACCCCTGCTGTGGCCGCCAGCATTGGTGAAAACACTGATGCCTGCGGATTAACCCCCTGTATGCCTCAATCGTAGGGACCCGATGGTTGCTATGGAAGGCATCGGGACTGCCAGCTACGGAAGCCCAGGACATCCAGCCCCAGGGCTGGATCTCCTAGGCAACTGTTAGCGTCTTACAGTGTAAGACACTAACAGTTCAATACAGCACAATACAGATGTAGTGTGCTGTATTAAAACAGGGATAATCAGACCCTGAAATCTTGAAGTCCCATAGCGGGACAAAACATAAAGTGAAAAAAGAAGTTAAAAAAAATAAAAAATCATTAAAAATTTCAAGTAAAAAAAAAAGCCCATTTCCCAAAATAAAGTAAATTTTTTTGTAAAGTAGACATATTATGTATCGCCGCGTCCTTATCGACCGGCTCTATAAAAATGTAACATGACCTAACTCCTCAGTTAAACACCGTAAAAAATAAAAATGATGTAAAAAAAGCAATTTCTTTGTCACCTTACATTACTAAAAGTGCAACACCAAGCAATCAAAAATGTTTATGCCCCCCAAAATAGTACCAATCTAACCATCACCTCATCCCGCAAAAAATGAGCCCCTATACTAGACAATCACCCAAAAAATAAAAAAAACCATGGCTCTCAGACTATGGAGACACTAAAATATGATTGTTTTTATTTCAAAAATGATGTTATGGAGTAACACGTAAATAAAAGGAAAGACATATCAGGTATCGCCGCGTTTATAAGAACCTGCTGTATAAAAATATCACATGAACAAACCTCTCAGGTGAACACTGTAAAAAACTAAAAAAAAGTGTAACAAAAAGCCATTTTTTGTCATCTTACATCACAAATAGTGTAATACTAAGCAATCAAAAAGTCATGCACGCCCCAAAATCATACCAATGAAACCGTCATCACATTCCGAAAAAAATGAGACCCTATCTAAGACAATGACCCAAAAATATAAAAACTATGGCAATTAGCATATGGTGACACTAAAATATGATTTTTTTTGTTTCAAAAGTGTTGTTATTGTGTAAAACGTAAATAAATAAAAAGAAAGTATACATATTAGGTATTGACTCGTCCGTAAGAACCTGCTGTATAAAAATATCACATGACCTTACCCCTCAGGTAAACACCGTAAAAAATAAAAATGATGTAAAAAATGCCTTTTTTTGTCACCTTACATCACAATAAGTGTAATAGCAAGCGATCAAAAAGTCATATGCACCCCAAAATAGTGACAATCTCATCCCGCAAAAATAATACCCAACCTGAAACAATCACCTAAAAACTGAAAAACTATGGCTCTCAGACTATGGAGACACTAAAACATTGGTTTTTTTTTGTTTCAAAAATGATATTATTGTGTAAAGCGTAAATAAATAAAAAAAAGTAGACATATTATGTAACACCGTGTCCGTAACGCCCTGCTCTATAAAAATATAACATGACCTAACCTCTCAGGTGAACACCGTAAAAAAATTTAAAAAAAAGGTGTCAAAAAAGCTATTTTTTTGTCACCTTACATCAGAAAAAGTATAATACAAAGTGATCAAAAAGTCATACGCACCTCAAAATCATACCAATCAAACCATCATCTTATTCTGCAAAAAATTAGACCCTAACTAAGACAATCGCCCAAAGAATTTAAAAACTATGGCTCTCAGACTATGGAGACACTAAAACATGATTTTTTTTTTTTTCAAAAATGACATTATTGTGTAAAACCTAAATAAATAAAAAAAGTATACATATTGGGTATTGCCACGTCCATAACAACCTCATACACACCCCAAAATCATATCAATCAAACCATCATCTCATTCTGCAAAAAATGAGACCCTAATTAGGACAATTGCCTTAAAAATATAAAAACTATGACTCTCAGAATATGGAGACACTAAAACTGGATTTTTTTTACAGAAATGCTTTATTATGTAAAACAACCAAAAAAAAGTACACATATTTGGTATTGTCGAGTCCGCAACAACCTGCTCTATAAAAATACTACATGATCTAACCTGTCAGATGAACACTGTAAATAGCAAGAAATAAAAACGGTGCCAAAACTGCTATTTTTTGTTACCTTGCCTTACAAAAAGTGTAATACAGAGCAAGCAAAAATCATATGTACCCTAAAATAGTAGCAATAAAACTGCCACCTTATCACGTAGATTCCAAAATGGGGTAATATTTTTGGAGTCAGGGGGGCTTCAAATGGGACATGTTGTTAAAAAAACAATCCATCAAAATCTGCCTTCAAAAACTGTATGGCATTCCTTTCCTTCTGGCCCCCCCCTCCCCCCGTCGTACAGCACCCCCCCTCCCCCCGTCGTACAGCAGTTTATGACCACATATAGGGTGTTTTTGTAAACAACAGAATCAGGGCAATAAATATTGAGTAATGTTTGGCTGTTAATCCTTGCTTTGTTACTGAAAAAAAAGTTATTAAAATGGAAAATCTGACAAAAAAGTAAAATTCTGAAATTTCATCTACATTTTCCATTAATTCTTGTGGAACACCTAAAGGGTTAACAAAGCTTGTAAAATCAGTTTTGAATACCTTGAGGGGTGTAGTTTCTAAAATGGGGTAACTTTTCGGTGGTTTCTATTATGTAAGCTCCACAAAGTGACTTCAGACCTGAACTGATCCTTAAAAAGTGAGTTTTGGAAATTCTCTGAAAAATTTCAAGATTTGCTTCTAAACTTCTAAGCCTTCTAACGTCCCAAAAAAAAAATATAGCATTCCCAATATGATCCAAACATGAAGTAAACATATCGGGAATGAGAAGTAATAACTATTTTTGTAGTTATTACTATCTATTATAAAAGTAGAGAAATAGAAATTTGCTAATTTGCAAATTTTTCCAAATTTTTCGTAAATTTGAGATTTTTTTTATAAATAAAATTTTTTGACTCAGTTTTACCACTGTCATGAAGTACAATATGTGACGAGAAAACAATCTCAGAATGGCCTGGATAAGTAAAAGCGTTTTAAAGTTATTACTACATATAGTGAAACATGTCAGATTTGCTAAAAATGGCCTGGTCCTTAAGGTGAAAAATGGCTGGGTCCTTAAGGGGTTAATTTATTTTCTTTTAAACGTTTATTTATAAATTTTGAGTTGTTTGTTTATAATTCTCCCTAACAGATGAAAAAATACATGAAAACATTTTCCTTTTTAGTTACATAATAATTTTGCACAATAATAGGTGCCCACTAGTGATGAGTGAGCACCAAAGTATTCGGGTGTTCGGGCCGAACACATAGCTATGTTCGTGTGTTCGTGTGCCGAGCACCCGAGTATAATGGAAGTCAATGGGAGACAACCAGGCACCCCCTGCGGGGAGAGTGCCTGGTCCATTGGAAAAAGTCTGAAAGTGACAGAAACGCTACTGAATAGGATCGGGAAAAGCATGGGGACGATGTCCAAATGCATCTTGGACTCCCAGGTCGCTGCTTACAGACTGACAAAAATACACCCAACCCCCCCCCCCCCCCCCCCCATAAACAATTTTTTAAGAACTGTTCTTTTACTGTATATTCACTTGTATATAAAGTGCATGTGCTGCCAAAAATGACAAGCAAGAGGCACTCAGAAACAGCCTGTGTATGACTTAAAGCAGGGCCTCATTCACATTGTGGTAAAATTGTTCAGGTAGTGGGACTCCTACACTCATAAAGCCTATGCACTAAGTGAAAGGGCTGCCAAAAATTTCAAGGAACCGACACTACAATACACCCTTTATTACACACAAAGGAGGGCATCATACACACCCTTGAAAAATTATGATTGGTGGCCTGCTGGTGACCCTCTAAAACATTTGGGGCAAGGGCCTGCTGGTGACCCTCTAAAACATTAGGGGCGAGGGGCTGCTGGTGAGCTGACCCTATGAAACATTATGGTTGAGGGCCTGCTGATGAGCTGACCCTCTAAAAGATTATGGTTGAGGGCCTGCTGCTGAGCGGACCGTCTAAAACATTATGGTTGAGGGCCTGCTGGTGAGCTCACCCTGTAAAACATTATGGTTGAGGGCCTGCTGGTGAGCTGACCCTATAAAACATTATGGTTTAGGGCCTGCTGGTGAGCTGACCCTCTAAAACATTATGATTGAGGGCCTGCTGGTGAGCTGCCCTCTAAAACATTATGGTTGAGGGCCTGCTGATGAGCTGACCCTCTAAAAGATTATGGTTGAGGGCCTGCTGCTGAGCGGACCGTCTAAAACATTATGGTTGAGGGCCTGCTGGTGAGCTCACCCTGTAAAACATTATGGTTGAGGGCCTGCTAGTGAGCTGACTCTCTAAAATATTATGGTTGAGAGCCAGCTGGTGAGCTGACCCTCTTTAAAAATTGTAGTGGAGGGAATATATACAATCTGGATGAGCAGGAGGCGGAGAAAACAAGATTTAACCATATACACTTTTTTTTGTGGTGGAAAAGGTACATGGAAATACACTACAATAGACTGAGTGCTTTATAAACAATACATTGAAATTGCCTTTATGTTCATCATCAGTCATCTCAGCTCTCCTCTGGTGGAGTTGAGAAGTCAGGGGCAATCCAGGCCTTGTTAATTTTTATCTGAGTCAACCTGTCAGCATTGTCAGTGGACAAGCGGATACGCTTATCAGTTCTAATGCCACCAGCAGCACTAAATACACGCTCAGACAAATGGTGGCAGCAGGGCAGGCCAGCACCTCCAAGGCGTAGAGGGCAAGTTTGTGCAACGTGTCCTGCTTGGACACCCAGTAGTTGTAAGGCACTGAGGGGTCATTTAGGACGCTGACACGGTCTGCAATGTATTCCTTCACCATCTTCCAAAACTTTTCCCTCTTTTTGCCACTAGGCCGCGCTTCAGGGTGAGGTTGCTGGCGGGGTGTCATGAAAGTCTCCCATGCCTTGGAGAGTGTTGCCCTGCCTTTGTTGGAACTGCTGTGTATTCCCCTTGTCTCCCTTCCTCAGTTGCCCAAGGAAGTAAGGACTCTGCCGGCCGCATTTTCAGATGGAAAATTTTGGAGCAATCTCTCAACAAGAACCTTCTGGTATTGCACCGTTTTACTCTTCCTGTCCACCACAGGAATGAGAGATGAGAAGTTCTCTTTGTAGCGGGGGTCGAGAAGGGTGAACACCCAGTAATTTGTGTTATCTAAAATGTGTATAACGCGAGGGTCACGGGAAAGGCAGCCTAACATGAAGTCAGCCATGTGTGCCAGAGTACCAACAGGCAAGATGTCTATGTCAACATCAGGATGACTCTCCATCCCCTTATCCTTGTCTTCTGCCCATCCACGCTGAACATATGGAATTAAAGTTCCATGGATACTACCCTCTGTAGCAGAGGCAACTGTCTCCAGCTCCTCCTCCTCTTTATGGCCCAATTCGCGCTGAGAAGATGAACTGTGGGTTGTCTGGCTATCACCCTGTGTAATGTTCTCCCCCATTTCCTCGTCTGCCAGATTCAGAGCGTCGTCGTTAATTGTGAGCAACGATCGTTTGAGTAGACACAGCAGTGGGATTGTTACGCTGATAATAGCGTTATCGCCACTAACCACAGAGGTCCGACATCAATGCCCACTCCTCGCTTGTGAATAGTGGCAGTTGACTGGAAGTTGACTAGAGTTCCAGCGTGTGCTCACGTCGCACAACAGTTGGTGAGCTGGAAGTGCTGCTGCAGCGTTGACAGACCGGCTGAAGCTGTGGACGACTTGTGGAAATGGGCACACACGGCGCGCCTTCACTAGTAGCTCTGCCAAATTAGGGTAGGTTTTTATAAACCACTGAACCACTAAGTTTAAGACTTGGGCTAGGCATGGGATGTGTGTCAGGTTGCCGAGCTCCAAAGCCGTCACCAAGTTATGGCCATTTTCAGACACAACCATGCCTGGTTGTAGGTTGAGTGGCAAGAGCCACAGCCCGGTCTGGTCCCTTATACTCTGCCACAGCTCTGCAGCGGTGTGCGGTTTGTCCCCTAAGCAGATGAGCTTCAGCACAGCCTGCTGACACTTACCCACAGCAGCTACACTGCTTCCAGCTACCGACTGATGGCTGACTGCTGTTGGAGTTGGAAGTGGAGGAGGAGAAGGCAGAGGAGGAGAAGTGGGGGTTGGAGCCAGTAACATAGCTGCTGGCGGAGACCCTGATGGACGTAGGGCCCGCAATCCTGGGCGTGGGTAGCACCTGTGCCATCCCAGGGTACGACTCACTCCCGGCCTCCACAACATTCACCCAGTGTGCGGTGAGGGAAATGTAGCGTCCCTGGCCACCAGCACTTGTCCATGTGTCCGTGGTGAGGTGGACCTTCCCAGTAAGTGCACTGGTCAGGGCACGGGTGATGTTCTGGGACACATGCTGTTGTAAGGCGGGCACGGCACACCGTGAAAAATAGTGGCGGATGGGGACTCGGTACCGAGGGACGGCCGTCAACATCAGGCTGCGGAAGGCCTCAGTGTCCACAAGCCTAAATGGCAACATTTCAAGGGCCAGTAATTTTGAAAGTTGTGCATTTAGTGCTATGGCCTGTGGGTGGGTATTTGCGCTATGCGTTCAAATGCCTGTGTTATCGACATTTGGACGCTGCGCTGTGACAGGGAGTGGATGTTGTTGCTGACGGTTTATGCGATGGTCCAGGTGCAGGGCGAGGGACATCCGAGCCTGCGCCTTTGACAGGAGATTGGCCAGCAGTGCGTAACACAGGGAATAGGAGGCAGTGGTGTGACCCACAGACCCAGATTGTGGACCCAGGCGTTCGGCCCACTTATTAGGGTGCTTGGATGCCATGTGGCGGATCATGTTGGTGGTGGTGAGGTTGCTAGTGTTCACGCCCTGGCTTATTTTGGTACGGCACAGGTTGCAAACTACCACTCTTTTGTCGTCTGCACTTTCCTCAAAAGCTCCATACTGTGGAACACCTACCCCTTGACAAGGTATATTTACGCATGGGGGTGCTCCGTGTAACGGTTGGGGGCCTGTTTGGTGTGGGCTGACTTCTCCCTTTGCAACCCCACTGCCTCTTCCAGACTGTTGTGGTGCTGCGGATTCCTCCCCTCTGTACTGCTGTCCTCGCTTGGCTTTTCACCTTCCCATGTTGGGTCAGTGACCTCATCGTCCACCACCTCCTCTTCCACTTCCTCCCTCTGCTCATCCTCCTGACTTGACCTAACCACAACCTCAGTGATTGACAACTGTGTCTCATCATCATCCACCTCGTGAACGAGTGATTGCCGTTCACCAGCGTCATCTTTTTGAGACTGTGAAGGCTCAAGAGGTTGGGAATCAGTGCACAATATCTCAGGTACCTCTTCAAGCGTGCTTGGCGAGAGAGCCAATCCAAGTACTGGCAAGAGGACATGTGAATATCCAAGTGTGGAATGACTTGTTTGGCCAGAATCGACATGGTGGGAGGAAGGAGGATCAGAGTGGGAATTCGGTTGACCAGACTCTTGGCTACAGAGACTGGACTTAGTGGAAGAGAGGGTGGTGCCTAACCGCTGGAAGCATTATCTTCAGCAATCCAACCGACCACGTGTTCGCACTGGTCCGACTTGGACAGTGTTGTCCTGCGCCGCCCAGCTAAATTGGACATGAAGCTGATAGGGTGGATTTTTTTAGTTTTTTTTTTTGGTGCACTGGCAGCAGGCACAGTTTCATTGCGCCCAGGGCCACGGCCTCTGTTTGCACCATCAGCATCACGCCCACTTCCCTGTCCCTTAGTGCTCGTCTTCTTCATATTTTACTGTCCGCTAAAGACACAGTTTTCTGATGCAGAACAGTATTGGTTACAGAACACCACAGATTTTCGACACTATACTAGGCCCAGATTAATGGAAGTTGTAATATAGACAGTGTTTTTAGATGCAGTTCAGTATTGGATATAAAAACCAACAGATTTTGGACACTCTACTATGCCTAGATTAATGGAAGTTTTAAGATACACACTGTTTTCAGATGCTGTTCAGTATTGGATACAAAAACCAACAGATTTTGGACACTATACTAGGCCCAGATTAATGGAAGTTGTAATATAGACAGTGTTTTTAGATGCAGTTCAGTATTGGATACAAAAACCAACAGATTTTGGACACTACACTAGGCCCAGATTAATGGAAGTTGTAATATAGACAGTGTTTTTAGATGCAGTTCAGTATTGGATACAGAAAACAACAGATTTTGGACACTATACTAGGCCCAGATTAATGGAAGTTGTAATATAGACAGTGTTTATAGATGCAGTTTAGTATTGGATACAAATACCAGCAGATTTTGGACACTGTACTAGGCCCAGATTAATGGAATTTGTAATATACACACTGTTTTCAGATGCAGTTCAGTATTGGATACAAAAATCCACAGATTTTGGACACTACACTATGCCCAGATTAATGGAAGTTTTAATATACACACTGTTTTCAGATGCTGTTCAGTATTGGATACACAAACCAACAGATTTTGGACACTATACTATGCCCAGATTAAAGGAAATTGTAATATAGACAGTGTTCTAGATGCTGTTCAGTATTGGATACAAAAACCCCCAGATTTTGGACACTACACTAGGCCCAGATTAATGGAAGTTGTAATATAGACAGTGTTTTTAGATGTAGTTCAGTATTGGGTATAGAACACCACAGATTACGGACACTATATTAGGCCCAGATTTTTGTAATTTGTAATACTGACAATGTTTTTTGAGGCAGGACAGTATTGGTTCTAGAACACCACAGATTACGGACACTATATTAGGACAAGATTAATGGAATTTGTAATACAGACAGTGTTTTAAGATGCAGGACAGTATTGGTTACAGAGAACACCACAGATTATGGACACTAGATGTGACCCAGATTATTAAAGAGTCAGTCTGCGGATGATGTATAGTGATGAGCAGCAGGGGCAATATTCGAATTTGCGATATTTCGCGAGTATTTGGGCGAATATTTGCCATATATTCGCGAATTTGCGAATTCCTGATCTTCAGGCATTATTTTCTTGTTTGCGAAAATTCGCATTAAAAAAATTCGCATAAAATTCGGATAAAAATTCTCATAGACTGGTATTTTAAAAATTACGAATATATTTTAAGATATTCTAAATATTCGCGAATTCTCGAAGTGCTGATATTCGCGATTAAAATTCGCAATTCGAATATTCGTGATCAACACTAATGATGTACAGTATATGTTACTAATAGTTATAAAATAAAAATATCTTGCTGCTGTCAAACACACACAGTAGCCCTTAAAAGGATTTTGGGTTCTTTGAAAAGCTTTTGGTATAAATACAGCAAATTTCTCTCCCTGCACTAGAGCACCTTTCCACATGTTTGCTGTGTCCTCTACATGGCTTGTGGCAAACTGCAAACAGGACTTCCTATGACTTGCTTTCAAAAATGGCTTTTCGTCTTGCCACTTTTCCATAAAGGTCAGATTTGTGGAGTACATGACTAATACTTATACTGTGGACAGATTTTTCCACCTGAGCTGTGGATCTCTACAGCTCCTCCAGAGTGATCATAGGCCTCTTGGTTTAGGTGGACGGCTATGTCTTAGTAGGTTTGCATTTGTGCCATACTCCTTCCATTTTTCAGGATGATGGATTGAACAGTGCTCCATGAGATGTTCAGAGCTTGGGATATATTTTTATAACCTAACCGTGCTTTACACTTTTCCACAACTTCCCTACATATCCCTGACCTCTCTGGTGTCTTCCTTGGTTTTCATATTTGATCACTAATGTTCACTAACAAAGCCTTTCTAAGTGTCTGAATGGTACTTTAACTTTAATAAACCTTATCTCTAAATTACTAAAAGGTCATAAACACTTATTTAACCCTTTCACGTCCGATGACGTACATGTACGTCATTAGACGTGTGTTTAAAGATGGCGCTCACTCCTGCCTGCTGCGGGCACCATAGCCGCGGGTGGCCGCCGGCTTCCTAAAGCAGACACCCGCAGCTAATGTCCGCAACCGGCAGCAATGTCGATCGTGGATATTTAACCCCTCAGATGCCGTGGTCAATCCTGACTACAGCATCTAAGCACCCTGAAAACCGAAAGTTTTGGCTGTGCTCCGGCTCCCCCATGTGGCAATCGGAGGAGCCGGAGCATATGTGCAGCACCCTGTCTTTGTGAATGACATGATGCTGCTGCATAGTATTTCCTATGGAGCCCTTGCCTGTAATAGGACTCCATAGGAAAGTAGTGAAATCATCATAAATTCCAATGCAAGTGCATTGGAGTTTATGATAATAGCAATCAGATGATTGATTGTTATAGTTCCCTATGAGAACTATAAAAAAGTGTAATTTTATTTCCCAAAATAAAAATAAAAGAACTAAAACATTTTTAAAAATACACATCATGGGTGTCACGATGTGCGAAAACGCCCATAGTATAAAAATATAAAAATATATTCCCCATACGGCAAACAGCAAAACGGAAAAAAGCATCCAAATGGCCAATTCGACGTTTTTCATTGTTTCATTTTCTTCAAAAAAATAAAAAGTGATCAAAAAGCCATATACACCTCTCAATGGTATCACTGAAAAGTTCAGATCGACCAACAAAAAATGAGCCCCGATACAGCTCAAAATATGGCTACAAAAAAATAAAACTGATTTTTTTCCCACTTTTTACTTTTTTTTAGCACTATCAGAACGCAAGAAAAACTATACATATAAGGTTTCGCCGGATTCGTACTGACCTGTGGAATAAAAGTAACTGGTCAGTTTTATCGCACATCAAACGTCGTAAATAGAAAACACGTAAAACTGTGGTGGAATTGCTTTTTTTTGCAATTTCATCCCATTTGGAATTTTGTCCCCACTTCCCACTACATCATATGCAATATTAAATGGTGGCTATGGAAAGTACAACTTGTCACGCAAAAAACAAGCCCTCATATGGCTATGTGAACAGACAAATAAAAATTTTATGACTCTGGGAAGGCAGGGAGCACAAAATTAAAATGCAAAAAAAATTTGAGCTTTAACTGCTTACATCACAAAAAGTTTAATAGCAAGCGATCAAAAAGTCATATGCACCCCAAAATAGTGACAATCTCATCCCGCAAAAATAATACCCAACCTGAAACAATCGCCTAAAAACTGAAAAACTATGGCTCTCAGACTATGGAGACACTAAAACATTGGTTTTTTTTTGTTTCAAAAATGATATTATTGTGTAAAGCGTAAATAAATAAAAAAAAAGTAGACATATTATGTAACACCATGTCCGTAACGCCCTGCTCTATAAAAATATAACATGACCTAACCTCTCAGGTGAACACCGTAAAAAATTTTTAAAAAAAGGTGTCAAAAAAGCTATTTTTTTGTCACCTTACATCAGAAAAAGTATAATACAAAGTGATCAAAAAGTCATACGCACCTCAAAATCATACCAATCAAACCATCATCTTATTCTGCAAAAAATTAGACCCTAACTAAGACAATCGCCCAAAGAATTTAAAAACTATGGCTCTCAGACTATGGAGACACTAAAACATGATTTTTTTTTTTTTCAAAAATGATATTGTCCTAATTAGGGTCTCATTTTTAAACGTTTTCTTTTAAACGTTTAAAAGAAAATAAATTAATCATTAGGACCGCATTTTCACCTAGGACCAGGCCATTTTTAGCAAATCTGACATGTTTCACTATATGTAGTAATAACTTTAAAACGCTTTTACTTATCCAGGCCATTCTGAGATTGTTTTCTCGTCACATATTGTACTTCATGACAGTGGTAAAACTGAGTCAAAAAATTTTATTTATAAAAAAAATCTCAAATTTACCACTGTCATGAAGTACAATATGTGACGAGAAAACAATCTCAGAATGGCCTGGATAAGTAAAAGCGTTTTAAAGTTATTACTACATATAGTGAAACATGTCAGATTTGCTAAAAATGGCCTGGTCCTTAAGGTGAAAAATGGCTGGGTCCTTAAGGGGTTAATTTATTTTCTTTTAAACGTTTATTTATAAATTTTGAGTTGTTTGTTTATAATTCTCCCTAACAGATGAAAAAATACATGAAAACATTTTCCTTTTTAGTTACATAATAATTTTGCACAATAATAGGTGCCCACTAGTGATGAGTGAGCACCAAAGTATTCGGGTGTTCGGGCCGAACACATAGCTATGTTCGTGTGTTCGTGTGCCGAGCACCCGAGTATAATGGAAGTCAATGGGAGACAACCAGGCACCCCTGCGGGAGAGTGCCTGGTCCATTGGAAAAAGTCTGAAAGTGACAGAAACGCTACTGAATAGGATCGGAAAAGCATGGGGACGATGTCCAAATGCATCTTGGACTCCCAGGTCGCTGCTTACAGACTGACAAAAATACACCCAACCCCCCATAAACAATTTTTAAGAACTGTTCTTTTACTGTATATTCACTTGTATATAAAGTGCATGTGCTGCCAAAATGACAAGCAAGAGGCACTCAGAAACAGCCTGTGTATGACTTAAAGCAGGGCCTCATTCACATTGTGGTAAAATTGTTCAGGTAGTGGGACTCCTACACTCATAAAGCCTATGCACTAAGTGAAAGGGCTGCCAAAAATTTCAAGGAACCGACACTACAATACACCCTTTATTACACACAAAGGAGGGCATCATACACACCCTTGAAAAATTATGATTGGTGGCCTGCTGGTGACCCTCAAAAACATTTGGGGCAAGGGCCTGCTGGTGACCCTCTAAAACATTAGGGGCGAGGGGCTGCTGGTGAGCTGACCCTATGAAACATTATGGTTGAGGGCCTGCTGATGAGCTGACCCTCTAAAAGATTATGGTTGAGGGCCTGCTGCTGAGCGGACCGTCTAAAACATTATGGTTGAGGGCCTGCTGATGAGCTCACCCTGTAAAACATTATGGTTGAGGGCCTGCTGGTGAGCTGACCCTATAAAACATTATGGTTTAGGGCCTGCTGGTGAGCTGACCCTCTAAAACATTATGATTGAGGGCCTGCTGGTGAGCTGCCCTCTAAAACATTATAGGTGAGGGACTGCTAGTGAGCTAACTCTCTAAAATATTATGGTTGAGAGCCAGCTGGTGAGCTGACCCTCTTTAAAAATTGTAGTGGAGGGAATATATACAATCTGGATGAGCAGGAGGCGGAGAAAACAAGATTTAACCATATACACTTTTTTTTGTGGTGGAAAAGGTACATGGAAATACACTACAATAGACTGAGTGCTTTATAAACAATACATTGAAATTGCCTTTATGTTCATCATCAGTCATCTCAGCTCTCCTCTGGTGGAGTTGAGAAGTCAGGGGCAATCCAGGTCTTGTTAATTTTTATCTGAGTCAACCTGTCAGCATTGTCAGTGGACAAGCGGATACGCTTATCAGTTCTAATGCCACCAGCAGCACTAAATACACGGTCAGACAAATGGAGGCAGCAGGGCAGGCCAGCACCTCCAAGGCGTAGAGGGCAAGTTTGTGCAACGTGTCCTGCTTGGACACCCAGTAGTTGTAAGGCACTGAGGGGTCATTTAGGACGCTGACACGGTCTGCAATGTATTCCTTCACCATCTTCCAAAACTTTTCCCTCTTTTTGCCACTAGGCCGCGCTTCAGGGTGAGGTTGCTGGCGGGGTGTCATGAAAGTCTCCCATGCCTTGGAGAGTGTTGCCCTGCCTTTGTTGGAACTGCTGTGTATTCCCCTTGTCTCCCTTCCTCGGTTGCCCAAGGAAGTAAGGACTCTGCCGGCCGCATTTTCAGATGGAAAATTTTGGAGCA
The DNA here is from genome assembly GCA_033119425.1 of Bufotes viridis. Lineage (NCBI taxonomy): Eukaryota > Metazoa > Chordata > Amphibia > Anura > Bufonidae > Bufotes > Bufotes viridis. Next base: position 216,957,260 of record CM065591.1, read on the forward strand.
ATCTCTCAACAAGAACCTTCTGGTATTGCACCGTTTTACTCTTCCTGTCCACCACAGGAATGAGAGATGAGAAGTTCTCTTTGTAGCGGGGGTCGAGAAGGGTGAACACCCAGTAATTTGTGTTATCTAAAATGTGTATAACGCGAGGGTCACGGGAAAGGCAGCCTAACATGAAGTCAGCCATGTGTGCCAGAGTACCAACAGGCAAGATGTCTATGTCAACATCAGGATGACTCTCCATCCCCTTATCCTTGTCTTCTGCCCATCCACGCTGAACATATGGAATTAAAGTTCCATGGATACTACCCTCTGTAGCAGAGGCAACTGTCTCCAGCTCCTCCTCCTCTTTATGGCCCAATTCGCGCTGAGAAGATGAACTGTGGGTTGTCTGGCTATCACCCTGTGTAATGTTCTCCCCCATTTCCTCGTCTGCCAGATTCAGAGCGTCTTCGTTAATTGTGAGCAACGATCGTTTGAGTAGACACAGCAGTGGGATTGTTACGCTGATAATAGCGTTATCGCCACTAACCACAGAGGTCCGACATCAATGCCCACTCCTCGCTTGTGAATAGTGGCAGTTGACTGGAAGTTGACTAGAGTTCCAGCGTGTGCTCACGTCGCACAACAGTTGGTGAGCTGGAAGTGCTGCTGCAGCGTTGACAGACCGGCTGAAGCTGTGGACGACTTGTGGAAATGGGCACACACGGCGCGCCTTCACTAGTAGCTCTGCCAAATTAGGGTAGGTTTTTATAAACCACTGAACCACTAAGTTTAAGACTTGGGCTAGGCATGGGATGTGTGTCAGGTTGCCGAGCTCCAAAGCCGCCAACAAGTTATGGCCATTTTCAGACACAACCATGCCTGGTTGTAGGTTGAGTGGCAAGAGCCACAGCCCGGTCTGGTCCCTTATACTCTGCCACAGCTCTGCAGCGGTGTGCGGTTTGTCCCCTAAGCAGATGAGCTTCAGCACAGCCTGCTGACACTTACCCACAGCAGCTACACTGCTTCCAGCTACCGACTGATGGCTGACTGCTGTTGGAGTTGGAAGTGGAGGAGGAGAAGGCAGAGGAGGAGAAGTGGGGGTTGGAGCCAGTAACATAGCTGCTGGCGGAGACCCTGATGGACGTAGGGCCCGCAATCCTGGGCGTGGGTAGCACCTGTGCCATCCCAGGGTACGACTCACTCCCGGCCTCCACAACATTCACCCAGTGTGCGGTGAGGGAAATGTAGCGTCCCTGGCCACCAGCACTTGTCCATGTGTCCGTGGTGAGGTGGACCTTCCCAGTAAGTGCACTGGTCAGGGCACGGGTGATGTTCTGGGACACATGCTGTTGTAAGGCGGGCACGGCACACCGTGAAAAATAGTGGCGGATGGGGACTCGGTACCGAGGGACGGCCGTCAACATCAGGCTGCGGAAGGCCTCAGTGTCCACAAGCCTAAATGGCAACATTTCAAGGGCCAGTAATTTTGAAAGTTGTGCATTTAGTGCTATGGCCTGTGGGTGGGTATTTGCGCTTGCGTTCAAATGCCTGTGTTATCGACATTTGGACGCTGCGCTGTGACAGGGGAGTGGATGTTGTTGCTGACGGTTTATGCGATGGTCCAGGTGCAGGGCGAGGGACATCCGAGCCTGCGCCTTTGACAGGAGATTGGCCAGCAGTGCGTAACACAGGGGAATAGGAGGCAGTGGTGTGACCCACAGACCCAGATTGTGGACCCAGGCGTTCGGCCCACTTATTAGGGTGCTTGGATGCCATGTGGCGGATCATGTTGGTGGTGGTGAGGTTGCTAGTGTTCACGCCCTGGCTTATTTTGGTACGGCACAGGTTGCAAACTACCACTCTTTTGTCGTCTGCACTTTCCTCAAAAAAGCTCCATACTGTGGAACACCTACCCCTTGACAAGGTATATTTACGCATGGGGGTGCTCCGTGTAACGGTTGGGGGCCTGTTTGGTGTGGGCTGACTTCTCCCTTTTGCAACCCCACTGCCTCTTCCAGACTGTTGTGGTGCTGCGGATTCCTCCCCCTCTGTACTGCTGTCCTCGCTTGGCTTTTCACCTTCCCATGTTGGGTCAGTGACCTCATCGTCCACCACCTCCTCTTCCACTTCCTCCCTCTGCTCATCCTCCTGACTTGACCTAACCACAACCTCAGTGATTGACAACTGTGTCTCATCATCATCCACCTCGTGAACGAGTGATTGCCGTTCACCAGCGTCATCTTTTTGAGACTGTGAAGGCTCAAGAGGTTGGGAATCAGTGCACAATATCTCAGGTACCTCTTCAAGCGTGCTTGGCGAGGGAGCCAATCCAAGTACTGGCAAGAGGACATGTGAATATCCAAGTGTGGAATGACTTGTTTGGCCAGAATCGACATGGTGGGAGGAAGGAGGATCAGAGTGGGAATTCGGTTGACCAGACTCTTGGCTACAGAGACTGGACTTAGTGGAAGAGAGGGTGGTGCTTAACCGCTGGAAGCATTATCTTCAGCAATCCAACCGACCACGTGTTCGCACTGGTCCGACTTGGACAGTGTTGTCCTGCGCCGCCCAGCTAAATTGGACATGAAGCTGATAGGGTGGATTTTTTTAGTTTTTTTTTTTGGTGCACTGGCAGCAGGCACAGTTTCATTGCGCCCAGGGCCACGGCCTCTGTTTGCACCATCAGCATCACGCCCACTTCCCCTTCCCTTAGTGCTCGTCTTCTTCATATTTTACTGTCCGCTAAAGACACAGTTTTCTGATGCAGAACAGTATTGGTTACAGAACACCACAGATTTTCGACACTATACTAGGCCCAGATTAATGGAAGTTGTAATATAGACAGTGTTTTTAGATGCAGTTCAGTATTGGATATAAAAACCAACAGATTTTGGACACTCTACTATGCCTAGATTAATGGAAGTTTTAAGATACACACTGTTTTCAGATGCTGTTCAGTATTGGATACAAAAACCAACAGATTTTGGACACTATACTAGGCCCAGATTAATGGAAGTTGTAATATAGACAGTGTTTTTAGATGCAGTTCAGTATTGGATACAAAAACCAACAGATTTTGGACACTACACTAGGCCCAGATTAATGGAAGTTGTAATATAGACAGTGTTTTTAGATGCAGTTCAGTATTGGATACAGAAAACAACAGATTTTGGACACTATACTAGGCCCAGATTAATGGAAGTTGTAATATAGACAGTGTTTATAGATGCAGTTTAGTATTGGATACAAATACCAGCAGATTTTGGACACTGTACTAGGCCCAGATTAATGGAATTTGTAATATACACACTGTTTTCAGATGCAGTTCAGTATTGGATACAAAAATCCACAGATTTTGGACACTACACTATGCCCAGATTAATGGAAGTTTTAATATACACACTGTTTTCAGATGCTGTTCAGTATTGGATACAAAAACCCACAGATTTTGGACACTACACTAGGCCCAGATTAATGGAAATTGTAATATAGACAGTGTTTTCAGATGTAGTTCAGTATTGGGTATAGAACACCACAGATTACGGACACTATATTAGGCCCAGATTTTTGTAATTTGTAATACTGACAATGTTTTTTGAGGCAGGACAGTATTGGTTCTAGAACACCACAGATTACGGACACTATATTAGGACAAGATTAATGGAATTTGTAATACAGACAGTGTTTTAAGATGCAGGACAGTATTGGTTACAGAGAACACCACAGATTATGGACACTAGATGTGACCCAGATTATTAAAGAGTCAGTCTGCGGATGATGTATAGTGATGAGCAGCAGGGGCAATATTCGAATTTGCGATATTTCGCGAGTATTTGGGCGAATATTTGCCATATATTCGCGAATTTGCGAATTCCTGATCTTCAGGCATTATTTTCTTGTTTGCGAAAATTCGCATTAAAAAAATTCGCATAAAATTCGGATAACAATTCTCATAGACTGGTATTTTAAAAATTACGAATATATTTTAAGATATTCTAAATATTCGCGAATTCTCGAAGTGCTGATATTCGCGATTAAAATTCGCAATTCGAATATTCGTGATCAACACTAATGATGTACAGTATATGTTACTAATAGTTATAAAATAAAAATATCTTGCTGCTGTCAAACACACACAGTAGCCCTTAAAAGGATTTTGGGTTCTTTGAAAAGCTTTTGGTATAAATACAGCAAATTTCTCTCCCTGCACTAGAGCACCTTTCCACATGTTTGCTGTGTCCTCTACATGGCTTGTGGCAAACTGCAAACAGGACTTCCTATGACTTGCTTTCAAAAATGGCTTTTCGTCTTGCCACTTTTCCATAAAGGTCAGATTTGTGGAGTACATGACTAATACTTATACTGTGGACAGATTTTTCCACCTGAGCTGTGGATCTCTACAGCTCCTCCAGAGTGATCATAGGCCTCTTGGTTTAGGTGGACGGCTATGTCTTAGTAGGTTTGCATTTGTGCCATACTCCTTCCATTTTTCAGGATGATGGATTGAACAGTGCTCCATGAGATGTTCAGAGCTTGGGATATATTTTTATAACCTAACCGTGCTTTACACTTTTCCACAACTTCCCTACATATCCCTGACCTCTCTGGTCTTCCTTGGTTTTCATATTTGATCACTAATGTTCACTAACAAAGCCTTTCTAAGTGTCTGAATGGTACTTTAACTTTAATAAACCTTATCTCTAAATTACTAAAAGGTCATAAACACTTATTTAACCCTTTCACGTCCGATGACGTACATGTACGTCATTAGACGTGTGTTTAAAGATGGCGCTCACTCCTGCCTGCTGCGGGCACCATAGCCGCGGGTGGCCGCCGGCTTCCTAAAGCAGACACCCGCAGCTAATGTCCGCAACCGGCAGCAATGTCGATCGTGGATATTTAACCCCTCAGATGCCGTGGTCAATCCTGACTACAGCATCTAAGCACCCTGAAAACCGAAAGTTTTGGCTGTGCTCCGGCTCCCCCATGTGGCAATCGGAGGAGCCGGAGCATATGTGCAGCACCCCTGTCTTTGTGAATGACATGATGCTGCTGCATAGTATTTCCTATGGAGCCCTTGCCTGTAATAGGACTCCATAGGAAAGTAGTGAAATCATCATAAATTCCAATGCAAGTGCATTGGAGTTTATGATAATAGCAATCAGATGATTGATTGTTATAGTTCCCTATGAAAACTATAAAAAAGTGTAATTTTATTTCCCAAAATAAAAATAAAAGAACTAAAACATTTTTAAAAATACACATCATGGGTGTCACGATGTGCGAAAACGCCCATAGTATAAAAATATAAAAATATATTCCCCATACGGCAAACAGCAAAACGGAAAAAAGCATCCAAATGGCCAATTCGACGTTTTTCATTGTTTCATTTTCTACAAAAAAATAAAAAGTGATCAAAAAGCCATATACACCTCTCAATGGTATCACTGAAAAGTTCAGATCGACCAACAAAAAATGAGCCCCGATACAGCTCAAAATATGGCTACAAAAAAATAAAACTGATTTTTTTCCCACTTTTTACTTTTTTTTAGCACTATCAGAACGCAAGAAAAACTATACATATAAGGTTTCGCCGGATTCGTACTGACCTGTGGAATAAAAGTAACTGGTCAGTTTTATCGCACATCAAACGTCGTAAATAGAAAACACGTAAAACTGTGGTGGAATTGCTTTTTTGTGCAATTTCATCCCATTTGGAATTTTGTCCCCACTTCCCACTACATCATATGCAATATTAAATGGTGGCTATGGAAAGTACAACTTGCCATGCAAAAAACAAGCCCTCATATGGCTATGTGAACAGAGAAATAAAAATTTTATGACTCTGGGAAGGCAGGGAGCACAAAATTAAAATGCAAAAAAAATTTGAGCTTTAACTGCTTAGTGACCAGCCTGTTTTAGGCCTTACTAACCCTGGGTTCAGACCTGAGCGTTCCAAAAACGCGCGTTTTACGCGCGTTTTTGACGCGCGTTTTTTTGCGCGTTTTTGCAAATAGGAAACGCGCGTTCGTACGCGCGTTCTTGTGATTGACTACTGTGGTGTCAATCACAAAACGCGCGTCAAACGCCCCAAAAGAAGCTCAAGTACTTGTTTATGCGTTGGGCGTTTTACAGCGCGTTCAAACGCGCTGTAAAACGCTCAAGTGTGAACCACTCCCATAGGGATGCATTGGTTTTAATCTGTTGAGCGTTTTACAGCGCGTTTGAACGCGCTGTAAAACGCTCAGGTGTGAACCCAGGGTAAGGCTACTTTCACACTTGCGGTGTGAGGATTCGGCAGATAGTTTCGTCGCCAGAACTACCCGCCGGATCCGTCATACCGCATGACAACTGAAAACATTTGGAGATACGGCTCTGTCTCACAAATGTATTGCAAGTGCGGATCCGTCTATCCGTTTTCAGGTGGAAAGACGGATCCGTCTTGATTTTTTTTCACAGTTTTAAAAAAGCTAGTATGAAACTACCCTAAGCAAGCGTTTTTCTTCCTTTTTTCCATCGTCGCCTTCTCAGAGCAATAACTTATTTATTTTTCAGTCTATATAGCTGTATGAAGGCTTGTTTTTGCAGGACAAGTTGTAATTTTTATTCGTGCCATTTTGGGGTACACAACTTTCTGATTAATTTTTTATTAATTGGGAGTGAGATGGGGAAAACAGCAGTACTGCCACTGAGTTTTTATTTTTCGGTATAAATACCGTAATATCTTTATTCTCTGGGTCAGTTTGATTACAGTAATACCAAATACATATATGTTTTTTTTCTGTTTTACTACTCTTGTTAAAGAAAATCTTTTTGCATCACCGCTTACCAAGACCCATAACTTTTTTTTCTTTCTATGGAGTTGTGTGAGGGCTTGATTTTTGCGGGATGACTTGGTATCATTTTGGAGTAAATGATGCTTTTTGATCGTTTGATCGTTTTTTCAGTGGCAACTAAGTATAAATGAGCAATTCTGTCCTTTTTTTATGGCATTCACCGTAGGGGATGATTTACATGATATTTATGCAGTGTGGGTCATTATGGATTCAGAGATACCAAACATATGGGGGAGAATATTTTTTTTCATTAAAAAGTGTATTTTCAACGGAAAAAATTGTTTTTTTTTTTACTAGATCTTTTTTATTTAATAAATGTTGTTGTTTTTTTTTTTTACCACCTAATAGTCCCAAAAGGGGGACTGTAACTATATACTATAACTATGATTGATGTTAAAATATAATGCACTATCCCTATAGTGCATTGCATTTTAATGCAAGTGCTATACTGACATTGACTAGCAGGCTGCGCCAGAGAGGCCCAGTCTACCGGAAACTACTCAAGGCTGGTTTGGGGCCTACATCAGACCCCAGCCAGCCTTTACACACATAGGTACTCCACGATCGCATTTGTGGGGTGCCTATGGGAGGCAGAGGGAGTCAGCAGCATGTAAAGTGTTAAACAGCCCGGATCGGCACTCTCATATGAGTGCCAGGCCCACTGCACGGGGGACCCTTAAAGCGCTTAGACTGGGTCTCTGTTACCCTCAGTTCACACTTGCGCGTTTTACAGCACGTTCCTACGCGCTGTAAAACGCTCAACAGGAGAAAACTCATGTTTCCCTATGGGCATGGTTCTCACCTGAGCGTTTTACAGCGCGTTTGAACGCGCTGTAAAACGCCCTACACTCAAAGAAGTTCTTGAGCTTCTTTGGGGCGTTTTGTCGCGCGTTTGCACCCATAGACTTCAATGGGAACGCGCGTAAAACGTGCGTAAAACGCGCATTTAACACGCGTTAAAGTGTAAATATGCCTTTTTCAATTGGTCTCCAGAGTCACGAACGCGCGTATGACGCACGTTTCCTATTTGCAAAAACGCGCTGTAATACGCGCGACAAAAACGCGCGTGAAAAGCTCAGGTGTGAACCCAGGGTAAGGGTTTAATGAGTGTTTATAACTTAAGGTCATAGATAAGGAGCCTTTCAGCCTCCTCCCGAGCAGAGAGAAAATACAGATCCTGTTATTAGATAAACTCAAAGCTCTGCAGTGAAAACAGCCCATCATTTTCAATAAAGACCAACTGAATAATTTTTAGCTCAAAATTAATACAATGCAATAATATAAAAACCAATTGCCACCAAAGTTGCACATAGCCTTTAAGATTTGTTTTGTATTGTAAAAAAAAGTATTCCAAACTTTGAACATTTCAAGGCACAGCATTGAATCCATTATAACAAAATGAAAAGAATATGGCACAACCCTGGAAACAGAAGGCCACCCACCAAAATTCACAGACCAGGCAAGGAGGGCATTAATCATGGGATTCAAATAAGACACCAATTATTACACTGAAGGAGCTCCAGAGATCTACAACAGATATGAAAGTATCTGTCCATGGGACCACTGTACGCATTAAGAAATGTGGCCAGAAAAAAAGCCATTGCTTAATCACTTAATGACCAGGAAATTTTAAATTTTTTCATTTTTGTTTTTTACCCCCAGCTTTCCCCATTCCAAATCGGGTGAAATTATTTTTTAAAAAACAAAATTCCGCCACAGTTTTATGGGTTTTATTTTACAGCTTATCGTATGCAGTAAAACTGTGCTGTTGCATTCATTCTCCGAGTCAGTACAATTACAACTAATATTGTTAATTAATATTGGGAAAAAAAATGTTTTTCTTTGCATCACCATATTTTTACCCCCTCAATTACTTCCAGGGGCATTTAACCCCTTCCTGACCAGGCCTAATTTTGCAAATCTGACATGTGTCACTTTATGTGGTAATAACTTTGGAATGCTTTTACTTATCCAAGCTATTCACAAATTGTTTTCTCGTGACACATTGTTAATGGTAAATTTGAGTTAATATGTTTTACCTTTAGGCTACATGCACACGACCGTTGCCTGCCTCCGCGTCCGCTCCTCCTGCAAATTTTGTGTCCGTAAAAGAAACGGATGACAGACCGTTTTTTTTGACGGATCCGATTTTTATGGCAGATCCATTGTAAAAATGCCTATCCTTGTCTGCAAACGTGAAAAAAATAGGACATGCACCATTTTTTTGACGGAATGAAAACACGGACCACGGATGCGGAACAAAAATGGTTGACCATCCGCATTTTTTGAAGGACCCATTGAAATGAAATGGGGAAGCATCCTATCGGTGAAAAAAAACGGAACAGATGCGGAAACAAACAACGGTCGTGTGCATGAGGACATATTTATAAAAAAATTCAAAAGTTAATGAAAATGTGTAAAAATTCACAGTTTTCTAAATTTGAATCTCTCTGCTTTTAAAACAGAAAGTGATACCTCATAAAATATTTATTACTTAACATTCCCCTTATGTCTACTTTATGTTGGCATCATTTTGTAAATGTCATTTTATTTTTTTAGGACTTTAGAATGCTAGAATTTTAGAAGCAATTCTTAAAATTTTTAAGAACATTTTCAAAACCCACTTTTTAAGGACCAGTTCAGGTCTGAAGTCACTTTGTGGGGCTTACACAGTGGAACCCCCCCATAAATGACCCTATTGTAGAAACTACACCCCTCAAGTTACTCAAAACTTATTTTACAAACATTGTTAACCCTTTAGGTGTTCCATAAGAATTAAAGAAAAATGTAGATAAAATGTAAACAATTTCACTTTTTTGGCAGATTTTCCATTTTAATCCATTTTTTTCTTTAAACATCGAGGGTCAACAGCCAAACAAAACGGAATATTTATTACCCTGATTCTGCGGTTTACCTAAACACCCCACATGTGGCTGTAAACTGATGTAAAGGCACACGGCAGGGCGCAGAAGAAAAGGAGCGCCATATGGTTTTTGGAAGGCAGATTTTGCTGAACTGGTTTTTAGATGCCATGTCTCATTTGAAGCCCCCTGATGCACCCTTACAGTAGAAACTACCAAAAATTGACCCCATTTTGTAAACTAGGGGATAAGGTGCCAGTTTTATTGGTACTATTTTGGGGTACATATGATCTTTAATTGCTCTACGCTATGTTTTTTCTGAGGCAAGGTAACAAAAAATGTCTGTTTTGGCACTGTTTTTATTTTTTATTTTTTACAACATTCATCTGACAGGGTAGATCATGTGCTATTTTTATAGAGCAGGTTGTTACGGACGCAATTATATCAAATATGTCTACTTTCTTTGTTTGTTTCATTTATACATAATAAAGCATAAAAAAAAAAATCATGTTTTTGTGTCTCCATTTTCTGAATGCCATATTTTTATGCCAGTTGTCTTGTGCAGGGGCTTGTGTTTTGCAGGAAGAGTTGATGTTTTTATTGGTACCGTTTTTGGGTACATATAATTTTTCTGATCATTCATTATTACACTTTATGGGGCAAGGTGACCAAGACATTAGTTGTTTTAGCACAGTTATTATTTATTTATTTATTTTTTACAGAGTTCACCTGAGGGGTTAAGTCTCGTGACATTTTTATAGAGCAAATCGTTACAGACGTGTCAATACCTAATATGTATACTTTTTCTTATTTATTTAAGTTTTACACAATAATAGGATTTTTCAATAATAGTCTGAGAGCCATAGCTTTTTTATTTTTTGACCGATTGTCTTAGTTAGGGTCTCATTTGCAGAATGAGGTGATGGTTTGATTGGTACTATTTTGGGGGGCATACGCCTTTTTGATCGCTTGGTGTTGCACTTTATGTGATGTTAGGTGACAAAAAATGGCTTTTTGGCACTATTCTTATTTTATTTTTATTACGGTGTTCAGGTGAGGAATTAGGTCATGTGATATTTTTATAGAGCTGGTTGTTACGGATGCGGCAATACCTAATATGTATACTTTTTTTATTTATTTCACGTTAACACAATAATATCATTTTTGAAACAAAAAATTATGTTTTAATGTCTCCATGTTCTGAGAGCTATAGTTTATTTTTGTTTTTTTAAGCGATTTTCTTATGTAGGGTCTCATTTTTTGCGGGTTATGGATTTATTGGTACCATTTTGTGGGACATACGCTATTTTGATCACTTGGTGTTACACATTTTGTGATGTAAAGTGACAAAAATGTTTTTTTGACACAGTTTTTACTTTTACTTAATTTTTTTATGGTGTTTATCGGACGTGGTGGATCATGTGATATATTTATAGAGCTGGCCGTCACGGAGGTGGCAATACCACATATGTTTATTTTATTTCATTTTTTTTCTATTTTTAACATTTTGTTTTTAATTACTTAGTTGGGGAATTTTTTTTTACAAGTGAAACCTTTTTTAAATTTTTTGAACACTTTTTTTTTTTTTTTTTTATGTTACACTTTGCGTCTTCCATAAGGTCATACAAGACCTCTGGGGGACATTTAACTTCACTTTTTTTTTCACTATTGATTTCTCTTGTAACTGGGGCTGACATAGTAGACCCAGTTACAGGGGAAATACCCCCCCAGAGTGGCTGTACAGCAGTATACAGTGCTATACAGCCTCAGTGCAGGGCTGATTGAGGTCTATGGAAGACCCGACAGCTCCTGCGCTCTCCCGGCCCCGGCGGTCACATGACCACCGGGCCGGGACAGGAAGCACATAGCGCTTCCTAATCTGTATACACAGCGCTCGCTGGGAACTGTCCCTGCCTTTCCTCTGGGTTGCCCTGCTGTCACTGACAGCGGGCCCCCCGCTCGGCAGCTGCACGATTAGCGTGCAGCTACCATCTCTGAATGGACATTTTAGAACGTCCATTTAGAGATAAACAACCGCCCATCAGACTTTTATATTCTATGGGCAGTCGGGAAGTGGTTAAAGGGGTTTTGTCACTTCAGAAAATAGCATTTATTATGTAGAGAAATTTAATACACGTCACTTACTAATGTATTCCTTCTTTTGTTGCCTGGATTCATTTTTCCATCACGTTATACACTGCTTGTTTCCATGGTTACGACCACCAGTGGTGGCTGTGCTTGCACACTATAGGCCTATGTGGACCATTGTACAAAATAAGCACTTTTACCTTTTGCGTCACCCCTATCTCCTCAAAGATTGTAAGCTCTTGCGAGCAGGGCCCTGATTCCTCTTGTACTTATTGACATGTCTGTTGCTATGTTATTTATAACTGTTTGTACATGGACCCCTGAACTGTAAAGAACTGCGGAATATGTTGGCGCTATATACATAAAGATTATTATTATTATGTGAGCTCCCATGGTCCCGATCACCAGAGGGGCTGGGATTTTTTTCTATACAAGCACTGTATAATGTGATCGAAAAATTAATTAAGCTAGCAAAATAAACAATATTTATAATAACAATATATTAGTAAATGCCTTTCTCTACATGATAAATGCCACTTGCTGAAGTGACAAAACCGCTTTAACTTTTATTTTTGTGTGTGAGGGCTCATTTTTTTGCAGGGCTATCTGTACTTTTCATTGATATCATTGTGGGGTGTGTATGACTTTTTGATCTTTTTAAAAAAATGGTGAAAGCCGAAGTGACCAAAAAACGGCTAATCGGCCATTTAAAAAAAGAATTCCCGTTTCACCATTTGCCATATGGGATAAATATTTTTATATATATATATTTTTATAAATAAGAATTTTTATATTTTTAAAAACTTTTAAACTATAGGGAACTATAGCAAGCAATGATTAGAGTGCTTTCCCATGCATTAGCATTAGAGTTTATGAGACTTACACTATGTTCCCATGGAGCCCTGTCACAGGCACAGGCTCTATATGAACTAATGTACAGCAGCCTCCAGTCACACAGGAGAACAGGGGCTGCTGCACACATACTCTGACTCCTCCGATCTCCGCCCGGAGAGCACAAGCCACTGGGTTTTTTCACCTCCAGATGCCGTGGTCACATTAGGAGTTTGGGCTGTTTTGCCTGGAAGAATAGGCCAAATCTCATTGTCTAGGTGTGCTAAGCTAATAGAGACATACTCTGAAACTTGCATCCGTAATTGCAGAAAATAGTGGCTCCACAACGTATTGATTTTCCAGGGATGAATAGTTATGCCAATTAAGTTTGTGTCACAGAAAAAATATTTGCACCTTTAAAGTGCTAGACATGTTGTCTAATCAAATGGTACAAACCCCCCAAAAGTCCATTTTAATTCCAAGCAAAACAGAAAATACAATAAGGTGGGGTCTTCGGGGAACTATAGCACTGCTACACAGGTAACTGTTGTTACATAGTTCTATGGGAAAAGATTAAGTAAAATATGCATTTCATATTTAAAGGGATTCTGTCACCTCTGATAACACAAATTTAGCTTTTAAACCAGCCATGCTCCACAGATTACCTTGAATTGGCTTTGCTTTTCTGTAATTTAATCCGTCCAGTAGTTTTGCTGAAAAACAACTTTTATAATTATGCTAATTAATCCTGAAGGTGCCCAGAGGGGCGTTATCTTCCACTTTGTGTGCCAGTAACGCCCAGACGCAGACGCAGTACCCACTGAGGGCTGCGCCAGTGCGATGTGCTGGAGACTAAGGGAAGAGCGAGAATCGGACGTCACTGGGCTCGGCGCATGCCCAGTGACGACGATGAAGCTCCTGCCCTCAGTCTCCAGCTCATTGCACTGGCGCAGCCCTCAGTGGGTACTGCGTCTGCGCGAGACTTCGCTTGGCTGTCAGGGAGGGGGAGGAGAGGGATGAGGCGCTGTGGGCGGTTAGGGATTCAGGAGGAAGGCGTGTTTTACTGAGTAAGGAGCCGGTTTTGGGCACTGCAGGGGGGCGTTACTGGGCACACAAAGTAGAAGATAACGCCCCTCTGGGCACCTTCACGATTAATTAGCATATTTATAAAAGTCGTTTTTCAGCAAAACTACTGGACGGATTACATTACAGAAAAGCAAAGCTGATTCAAGGTAATCTGTGGAGCATGACTGGTTTAAAAGTTAAATTTGTGTTATCAGAGGTGACAGAATCCCTTCACATTCCTGTTTATTATGAGCTATGTAGTCAAGGAGGCCTATACAGTGACCGCCTTGACTTTAAAGCCGAGAAAGAGCAGAGATTTGAATGAATGAAATAACAAATTTTGCTTTTTCCATTAAATATCAATCTGCTCAGCTCCTCCTGCTCTATAACATTCTGCCTACAGATTGTACTACATAGTAGTATAATTTGGAACAGATCCTTTGAAACACAGACGTTGTGCACCCCTACCCTAGAGTATGTGGGCTGTAGTACACCAACAGATTATCTGACAATTTCTTACCATTCATTGGTGGTCAGGTGGCAGTTTACATACACAGATCTTTTGTTTTACACACACCAACTATTGGTCGGATTGGACAGAAATTAGTCAGATAATATGTTGCAATAAAGGTCACTGCTAGATATTCAGTACATCTACAGCGTACAAGAAGTTCTAACAATGTTATCAACATGCAAGTTTACCTGCTGTGCAAGCATTCAGAAGGTTCTTTTTCTAGGTGCCATTGTTAGGTTAGTAATTACTTTTCATAAAGTTGAACTCTGAAAGCTAGAAATACTATACGGATGAGATGTCTCTTAAAAAAACTTTATTTACATGTCTCTCATAATTTGCAGCCTAATATACAATCAAATTAAATTTCTCAAAGACATCTATCAGTTATGAAATTACAACAAAATATACATGATAACCAATAACGTTTTAGTGGATTGGGATTAACTATTTAATGACCAGGCCTTAATGACCAACAACATTTTTTTGTTTTGCCTCTCTGCATTTAAGCAGCCATAACTTTTTTATTTTTTCATTGATGAGGTTGTCTGAGGCCTTGTTTTATGTAGAAGAAATGTTATTATTTTTTAGCCTTGTTCAGGGGTACATTTAAATGATGGTGTAATTTTTAAACTGTATTTTTTCGCCCTATAAGACAGTAGTGTGTGGGGAAAATGTCAGTGCTTCTTATGGGGCGAATACTAATAATAATAATGGAAGTGCGCGTTAGTACAGAACGACAGGGAAGCTGTGAATGCAGCATTCCCCGGGCTTAGTACTCACCACTTTCTGATCTTCATTGGCCCCTCACTGTGCTGTGACTGCACATAGTGTGTGGACGTCAGCACTCTGTGACCTCACACTGTGCGGCATTGATAATATGGGATTCTTAGTAACATGGAGGTCTGATTAATATGGGGCTTATTAGCATGGAAATCTGAATAGGAGCCTTGCTAACATAGGAGGTCTGTTCTGAGGTCTGATTAGGGCTACATGCACACGACAGTTGTTTTTTGCTGTCCGCAAATCGCGTATCCGTCTTCCTTTTTTTTCACATCCACATCCGTTCCGTGTGTCCGCAAATTTTGTAGGTTTTGTTTCTGTGTGTAAGGAAATTGGACCCTTCGCTAGGTACCCCTGGTACCGGACTCCAGTGGTCAGCTTGGGTTAAGTCTTACTGGTACCAGGAGAGATATTTCTCAGTAGCAAACAAATGACAGACACACACACAGCTATCACTGAGAAATACTCTAACTTTATTGAGAGTGGGGTAACATATATATCGCAAGGTGGAGGGGGGGGAATCAACAACCAATAAGATGAAGACGCACGTACTATATGAAAGTTACTGTTACAAAGAAATTGACCTTTGCTACATTTTTTAGAAGTGAGGAACAAAAGGAAAATAACAGGATGTAGCCAGAACATCCACAGCTCGAGGCCTCAGACGCATAGCTTACAGTGTTAACCCTTTAGTGTTTCCGTGTGTCTTCCGTTTTTTTTGCGGATCCGCAAAAAAAACGGAAGGCTTGAACCAGTTTCTTAAAGTACCTGTACAAGTGCACTGGTTTCCAAGCAACCATCCGCAAAAAAAACGGATGCAGATGACAAATGGATGGTTTCTGTTGGTCATCCGCATTTTTTGCGGACCCATTGACTTCTATGGGTCCGCAAACCGTCTTTTGCGGACAAGAATAGGACATGCCCTATTTTTTTTTGTGGATATGAAATGCGCACAGCGGACACAGACAGGCAACGGAAGAGGCATCCGCATTTTTAACGGATGCATAGAAATGAATGGGAAACCATCAGATCCGCAAAAAAACAAAACGTTGTGTGCATGTAGCCTAATATTATGGGTCTGAGATGAGCTCTAATAAAAAAAAATAATTCCTTATTTTCCTCTAAAACCTAATTGCATCTTATGGGCTGGGTTGTGTTACAGGACGAAAACTATAGAATTTTCTTGCTGCAGAAATATAGAAGAAAGCAAGTTTTGTTCTTTTATTTTTATATGCCGTTCTTGTTTCACACAAAATAATCTGATTATTAAATTCTTTTGGTTTTTACAGTAGTGTAAGTACTTAATATTTTTTTATTTAATATGTTCACACTAACATGGGGGGGCTTTTTTTTATTACACTTTATATTAGCATATTCCACAAAATATTAGCATATATCACAAAAGTGAGTACACTCCTCACATTTTTGTAATTATTTTATTATATCTTTTCATGGGACAACACTGAACATATGACACTTTGATACAATGTAAAGTAGTCATTATACAGCTTGTTTAACAGTGTAAATTTGGTGTTCCGTCAATATAACTCAACAAACAGCCATTAATGTCTAAACCGCTGGCAACAAAACTGAGTACACCCCTAAGTGAAAATGTCCAAATTGTACCCAAAATATCAATATTTTGTGTGGCCACCATTATTTTGCAGCACTGCCTTAAAGAGGACCTTTCACCGCTCCTGACATTATCATGTAAATAGCTGGCAGGGTAGGGCATACTAATGGCATGTGAGATTGCTCACTATTTTTCCTATGTGCTGCTTCATTCCCCTGCTGTGCCCCCCGTCCGGTTTCCCGCCTGGTATGTAAATCCATGCCATTAGTACAGGAAGGAGGAGACGGCCCTGTTTCTCACAGTGCATCTCCTTCTCCCTGGCTGTGAGCTGTCCAATCGCAGCGGAGTGTGTCACAGCCAGGGAGAAGGTAAGTATTTTTTATCCCTGGTTGTGACTCTCTTCACTGCGATTGTCATTGTACTCCTCACCTGGTTGCCATATGTAACAGCGGCTGCTGTACGCCGCTGTTCCCCTGCTTACCCTGGGCGCCGTCTTCAGCGGTGATCTGCGGCCGGTGCTTGCCATTCACCGCTGCAGTCCTGGGCTCTGTCTGTGTGGGTACTGTTGTTCTGGGATCCGCTCCACAGTTTGCTCTCAGCCCTGGCCACAGCATGCTTGCTGTTTGTTTCCTGCAGCATTTTCTTAAGGGCTGGCTCATGTCACTTCCTGGGCTTTATGTGTTAGGTCATGTGACCTCACTGACCTATCCTAGCCCTCCTGCACATATATAAGTGTCTCAGCCCCCTTCCCAGATACCTCACTGCTTGCCTTAACTCTCCTGTTGCCGACCCGGATTGCCTGACCTGTACCTGTGCTGCCTGCCCTGACCTTTTGCCTGACTGACTTTGCCTCTGCCTCATCCTTCGGTCCTGCCCCTCTGGTACCTTTCTCAGGTACCTCCTGGTCCACCTGGACCAGCTGCCTCATGTGCCTATCCTCCTCAAGAGGTAGCGACCTCGGGTTCCCTTCGGGAAACTCTATCCCCCCCATCAGGGGTTCTGTGAAGATCCAGGGGTTCACTTAGACAACGCCCTTAGAGGAGGTAGAACACGTGGCACAGTGGGTTCAGACCCGCTGGTTCGTGACTGAGGCCATGGACCCCGCTGGTCATCCCAAGCCTGTCGTTCATTTCAATTGTTACATGAAGTGAGGTGTCAGAGCGAACGTCAGGATGTCATGATGCAGTTCATGCAAAATGTTGCTGCTCGTCTGGACGCCATCTCTTCTCCATCTACTGCAGGGTCGCCAGCCGCTGCTACCCCTGCAATAACCACACTGGTAAATCCGGATTTGCATGCTGCTGGTGTGCAACTCTCTTTGCCATCTCGCTATGGTGGAGATCCAAAAACCTGTTGTGGATTCCTAAACCAGTGCCTAACTTTGAGTTGAATGGGCAGAAGTTTCCCACTGAGCGGTCCAAGGTTGCCTTTGTTGTGTCCCTGCTATCTGATGAGGCCCTTGCTTAGGCAAATCATATTTTGAAACATGGAGGTCCAGAGACCACTAATCTGCAGTTTTTACTGGCTACCTTCCGGCTGGTCTTTGAAGACCCCGGGCGCGCGTCCTCTGCTGCATTAGCTCTGCTGTGTCTACAACAGGGTTTCTCGTCTGTGGGTCAGTACGCCATCCAGTTTCGTACCCTTTCTGCCGAACCTCCATGGAACAATGAGGCTCAACTGGCGGTGTCCTGGGAGGGCCTTTGTGACCGTCCTTCCAGAGGCCGGTTCTTTCTCTAGTGTCCACCCCATCCGAAGAGCCCAGGCAAATAGAGCACCTTGGATTGTCTGACCAGGAACATTTACGCCGCAAAGCAGAGAATTTGTGTCTGTATTGTGGAGGCAAGGCCCGCTTTGTACGTAATTGTCCACAGAAGCCGGGAAAACGCCAATGTCTAGGGTCATTTGGAGAGGTGGTCTTAGACAAGGAGAAGTCCTCTCTGAAACTTTTAGTTCCGGTGACTCTCTCTCACAAGGGAGTCACACTGTCTGTGCCTGCATTCTTGGACTCTGGGTCAGCCGGTAACTTCTGCCCCCTGGTTAAATGTAGTGGCGGCAGGGCCCGAGGGCGGAAAGCGGTTTGGCACATGTACTACCGCCACCAAGGATTGCTGGACGTTTCTCGGTGCCACCTGTTGCCTCCTATTCCGCTTCCTCCTCCTGTCCCTCTTCTATCACCTCCTCATCACATCAGCGCAACACCTGCACCACCAACTTCAGAACAGCCAGGGGGAAATGACAGAAGGCTGTTTTGAAAACTCATCTGTTTGGGAGAAAAAAAAACACACTGCGCAGGAGCTGTGTGAGGGCATGGAAGAACAGACCGATAAATGGTTGGTGCTACTGAGCCTGAAGCCTGGCCTGGTGATGTGCGACAAGCCTGGGCCTAGCCAGTTGGACGCACATCCCTCGTCTGACAATGTTCTGAATTTTGTGGTGCAGAGGGTTCTGAAAAGTTACCCCGATATGTCAGAACTGCTGCAGAAAGTGAGTGTTCTCATCCTTCTGCTGCTTACCTGTCAGCACTGCAGCGTAACTTCTGCCTTCCTACTTACTGCCTCATATGCAATGTACCGACAAGGTGGAACTCTATCTTGTACATGCTGGAGAGACTGCGTGAGCAGCAGCAGGCGATAGTGGAGTTTCCACATCTCTCACCCACACCGCCAAGTCCACAGCCTTCTCAACTTCCTACTCCACTTGGACCTCCGCCTCCTGGTTCAAGATTACTATTTTTTATGTTATTTTTTAGTCATTTCCCTATCCACATTTGTTTGCAGGGCAATTGTACTGCTCTTATCCTGATTTTGGATACTTTTGCAGCCCTCTAGCCCTTTCTATGACTTTTTTCCAGCCATTTTTCAGCCCCAAAGTTCGGGTCCCCATCGACTTCAATGGCATTCGGTGTTAAGTTCGAAACCCAAGCCAAACTTTGAAACAAAGTTCGGCTGAACTTGTTGAACCCAAACATCCACCGGACCATTCATCCCTAGTGATTGTTAGAGATGAGTGAATCTTCCAAGATTTGGTTTGTTTCTGAGTTTTTCAAAAAATTCAGTTCAGGTCTGGAATCTATTTGTTACGAACCAAAGTTGCTCCAATTATCCTGGAAATTGGTATATACCCCTCTAGTCCTCTAAAACACATATTTTTTATGAAAATCTCCTATCTCATTTCCTTAATTTATTAAGATTTTTTTGTTTATTGTTCCCTCACCCGTCCCCCTTCCCTAAGCTCTGGAATGAATGACAGCAGTAGAAAAACATTTAAGAGTGACATTGACACACATAGCTTTGGATAAAGGCATGTTTAAAGGCGTTAAAAAGAGACGTATTTAAAAACACACTGTGCCATGGCGGGTTTTATGCTTTTTCTATTTCAAAGCTTCTGACAATTGTCCCTTATTGGAGGCTGATGGTGTTTAAACACACATGGTGTTATTTGAAATAAAAAATTACGATGGATGTGGGACCAAGCCTCAAAAAATTTGACCTTTAAGTGGCCAGATGCTCAGAGTCGCAGTGTTACCGTAACTGTCAAAGAAAAAAGGGTGGGTGGAAGCAGCCTAAAAAAAAAGGATACCTCTGTGTGGCCAGATGCTTGCAGTTGCAGTGCTAACTATCAGAATGAAGATAGGGTAGGTGGATGCAGCCTCAAAAAATTAGACCTTTACGTGGCCAGATGCTTGCAGTCACAGTGCTTACTGTCAGAATGAAGATAGGGTAAGAGGATGCAGCCTCAAATAATTAGACCTTTACATGGCCAGATGCTCACAGTTCCAGTGTAAACTATCATAACGAAGAAAAGGGTGAGTGGATGCATCCTAAAAAAAATTTGACCTCTGCGTGGCCAGATGCTCACAGTCGCAATGTAAAATGTCCGAACGAAGATAGGGGGGGTGGATGCAGCCTCAAAACATTTGACCTTTAAGTGGCCAGATGCTCGTAGTCACAGTACTAACAGAAGGAAGAAAGGGTGAATGGGCTTGTTTGGACCAAGCCTAGAAAAATTCTCCCTTTTACTAGCGAGCAGCATAATTAAAATGGATTAAGGCTAAGTAAAGTATTAGTGGCATGTGGCTACAACATTAGTAGCAGCGGTAGCAACCCGTCATGGCAGTAGATCTGTATTTTATGGGTAGTAGTAGGAGTAGTAGAGACAAATGCAAAGCATTAATAATGGTTGCAGTAGTGGATCAGCAGTACACTACAGGCATCTTGGACCAGCTTCCACTGCTGGATCTCGAAATGACACTTGCACCCTATCTTTGATGATTCTGGCTGGTGCATGACAAAGTCAGTCACTGCTTTCCACTGCTCATAGAGCCTTTCTAGCAGGAGCAGTGTTGAATTCCAGTGAGTTGGCATGTCGAAGATCATGCGGTGTAACGTCAGACTGTTTTGACGCTGCAAGTCCAGGATTGCGTTTCGTGCTGTGTAGGGATGGCTGAAGTGCCTGCACAGCTTTTTTGCCTTTGCCAGCACTGTGCACAGGCCAGTAAACTTTTTCAAAATGTGTTGGACCACAAGGTTAATTACGTGTGCCATACAGGGAGCATGTTTCATTCAGCCCAGGTTCAGCGAGGCCACTATTTTGGTACCAGTGTCGCTCACAACCTTGCCAACTTGGAGCGGGTGGGGAGACAGCCAGCTTGCTGTTTGCTGCCTGATGTGCTTCAGCAACTGCTCGCCTGTGTGGCTGCTCTCGCCAAGGCAGATCAAATCCAACACCGCATGGCAGTGCTTACCCCTACACATGTGACATGACAGGAAGGTGTCCATGGAAGAGGAGATGGAGCAGGCGGATAAGTGCCTGGTCTAGCATCCAGGCTGATAAAGGTGTTGGGGTGCTCAATTGCCATTAAAAACATTGATCCACATGAAGAAATGGAGGCAGAATCCCATCCAAAGAAAATAGTGCTTTTAATCTGGAAGTGATAGTCCAATAACAAACAACCCAAGTACATGCAACATATCGGCTACTACTTAGCCTTCCTCATGCATGATTTTGTCCACCACATGCGAATAAAAGGCAGGGATAGCTTTTTGGGAGAAGTAATGCCGGGCAGGGATCTTCCAGCACAGGTAGGCGCAGGCCACCAGTTCCTTAAAGGCAGCAGACTCAACTAAATTGTGGAGCAGTGACTGCACCACCAGCAACTTGACCAGGTGGGCATTAAGTTTGCGCACCATGGAATTGCTGGGTGCATAAACTTGATTCTTGGCCACGCATTACATTATTGATGCCTGATGAGTATGACAGAGAGGAGGTGGAGTAGCTGGAGAAGCACATATGGATGATGAGGAGGATGTGAAAGACCTAGTACTGCCCATGGCTGCCACAAGGGAGTACAGGAGAAGGAGCAAACTCTTCTTGTGGTAGCTGGCAGCCACATTGTTTTAACAACTGCATGGTATGACACTGCTTTAAGTGGTTCCACAGATCGGTGGTTTCTACGTTTGAGTCTTTTGACCCACAGCTCAATTTCTGTTTGCAGAGCCTGCACAGGGCAGTGCTGCTATCCTCTGGCAGAGTGGAAAAGAATTTCCAGATCCCAGATTTCCACCCACTCCCTCTAGAGGTGGTTGGGCTTCCCTTAGCCCGTGCAAGCTTCGACCCTGAATCTGCCCCCACACTACTTGCGGCCTCCCCAGTTGCCAAAGCTGGTCTGGCCCTACTTCATCTCTGCCGTTTGTTGCTGCCATTATCACAGTCCTCATTCTCTGATGTTAACTCCTCTTTACTACCCTGATCTGACTCTCAGGTCCTGTCTAACATACAATCATTATAGGACTCCTCAACCTCCCGCCACTTTTATCTGACAGCTCATGTTGAGCTCCTTGGCCCCTCCTATAGATTCCATGCTATGAATGTGCCACCACTGCCACTACCTCCACCACCCTGGCTACAGGTGCCACTACTAATACTACCACTGCGCACGTGGTCCCTCACCTCCTCATGGGCAATCCAAATGCTGACTGCTATTTAAAAAGTCATCAGAGAGACTCGCAAGACTATCCGCCGTAGTGTGTGGTGGGGTAAAAAAGCACTAGGAGGGGTCAGTGTAGATACAGAGGACCCAAATGACAAGCTTTGCTAGGGCTGAAAGGATACGGTGTCTTACTCAGAAGGCACGTCATCCTGTTGTGACTGAAAGGAGTGAGCCATCTCATACACTTTCTCCTCTAGGTAATGTTGAGCCTTTCGGGAGCCATGGGGAACAGTGGCCTACTACTACTACTACTACTACTACTACTACTACTACTCCTACTACTACTACTGGTACCACCTACACGATGACCTGTGCCACTGCTACATTCTTACTTTTGGAGTACAAGGTCTAGGGCAGGAGTGGCCAACCTTACAGACACAGTGAGCCCAAAAAAAAAAAGGATGATTACCAGGAGCCACAAGCTATACATTTACAGTCACCGTATTTTTCACCCTACAAGATGCACTTAGGTTGTAACAAAGAAAAATAAGAGAAAAAAAAATGATTTTTCATCTGATCTGGGGTCTGATAAAAAAAAATCTTATTTTTCATTAGTAGAGAAAAAAAAAATATATATATTTTTCACCAGACCTCAGATCAGACTTCTAAATCGGATCCCCAATTCTCATCTGACCTAAAATAAGATCCCCAAACCTCATTAGACCTCCAAATCAGACCCCCAATGCTCGTATCAGACAACAAAAATCAGACTCCCAGTGTCAGTCCCTCAGTGCTCAGATCCCCCCTATTCTCAGATCTGCCCCCCCATGCTCAGACCTGACCAACCCATGCTCACACAAGACTCCCCCATGCTCAGATGTGACCCCCATGCTCAGATCAGACCCCCATTGCTCAGATCAGGACCCCCATGCTCATATCAGACCTCCATTGCCCAGATCAGGACCCCTCCACCATGCTCAGATCAGAACTTCCCGTGCTTAGATCAAACCCCCATGCTCAGTTCTATAATTTAAAAAAAAAACTCTTCCCTCTCCTGATCAGGCACTGGTCTCCTGTTCGGGCAGCTGCTACTTTGCACGCTCTCCACTATGACCTGATGAGCACAGCATCAGGTCATAGTGCATGTATTTATGTACTACGTTCACACACTGTGTGCATCAGGACGTAGTGGAGAGTGAGCTAGAGCTGCAAAGTAGCAACGGTGCCCGATCAGGAAAAAATATCTGAGCATGGGGTGGAGAGTGAGCCAGCCTGACTGCTTCCCAGCTCCACAGCAAGAGCCGCACTTGAAGAAGCAAAGAGCCACATGTGGCTCAAGAGCCACAGGTTGGCCACCCCTGGTCTAGGGTCTTATGTTTGGAAGTGGGACCCTACTGCTTTCCAAACATTTCTAAGTTGTGGTGGTGGGCGGCCTACTGTACATAAATAGTCAGACAAACTATGGAACTGTTTGGATTCTGTACTACTAAAATACAAAGAGTTAAAAAAATTGTTCTAATCCTTTTCTACAGAATACACTCAAGAAGACAATGCTTATATGCACTCACTTATCCAGACTGGTGCTGCACCCCCCCAAATAACGGTCAAACTTTGGTAGTGAGAAAAAAAAAGAGAGAAAGAAAATGATCTAAAACAGCACCAGGTGTAACTGTACTTTTTATCGTAGCCTCTGCAAACTGTGGTTATTGCTTGGCCACAAAAGACTGCAATTTCCTCCTGCCTGGTGGGGACTAGAGATGAGCGAATCAAATCTGACGAAGTGGAATTTGATCCAAATTTTAGGAAAAATTTGATTCCTAAAATGGCTGCTGCACGTGTGGATGCAGTATACCAGACCAACAGGGGAAATGTCTCTGTGAGGTCACGGTGTGAGTATAGGTAGGCCGAGGGTAAAAAACACAGTTCTTGGTTACTCACAGTTTTTTCATCCCTGGGCAGGCCTGCACAGTTGAGGGTGAGAACAGCACCAGGTTCTCGGGGGCACACTCTATTACAGGGGACATCGTCCAGGTGGTGTTTCGAGGTGCCCTTGATGGTAAATGGGTTTGGTGTGCTTTGGCGGCTGGGCCCCTGGATTAAGTAAAGTCGTGACGCCAGTACCGTTATGGTACAATGATGAAGTAGTAGAAAGAAATTAAAGAGTGAGACACAGATTGAATGCAACTCACAACTTTTACGGTACGTAGGTTCTTGATCACAAGTACATCCAAATGTAAAACAGTCTTTATGCATATAGAGGACTGCAGCCCTATAAATAGCGTCAGCCATCTTAGATTCTGCCATTTAACAGCGTACTTAAAAGGGAACCTGTCATCAAAAAATACCATTTAAATGTATTAACAGTACCTCCTAGTGCCCGCAAACTGTGTCCACATGGACCTTTTCCTCCTTATTTCAGTGCTAGCGTCATAGAGAAAATGCACTTTTATTCTGCCGCTGCCCCGTGCTTCAAGTCAGGCTTGAAGTCATGGGGGCAGCGGCCTCGGCGTCTTTCACGGTCCTCTCCCCGCCCCCTGCCTCCTTGACTGACAGCCGTGATCGCATTGCCGGGACCGGGCGGCTGGAGCGCGGTCCCGGCTGCCGCAAGTACTAAGCGCCGTCTTGCTTTCGCCGCACAGCGCATGCGCCTTGCCTCTGCGGCGTGCGTGCCGGAGATCACGTCGGCTGCGCATAGATGCCAGGCGCGTTTACTATAGGCTGTTGGGCGCATGCGCTGTGCGGCGAAAGCAAGACGGCGCTTACAGGGAGTGCAGAATTATTAGGCAAGTTGTATTTTTGAGGATTAATTTTATTATTGAACAACAACCATGTTCTCAATGAACCCAAAAAACTCATTAATATCAAAGCTGAATATTTTTGGAAGTAGTTTTTAGTTTGTTTTTATTTTTTGCTATTTTAGGGGGATATCTGTGTGTGCAGGTGACTATTACTGTGCATAATTATTAGGCAACTTAACAAAAAACAAATATATACCCATTTCAATTATTTATTTTTACCAGTGAAACCAATATAACATCTCAACATTCACAAATATACATTTCTGACATACAAAAACAAATCAGTGACCAATATAGCCACCTTTCTTTGCAAGGACACTCAAAAGCCTGCCATCCATGGATTCTGTCAGTGTTTTGATCTGTTCACCATCAACATTGCGTGCAGCAGCAACCACAGCCTCCCAGACACTGTTCAGAGAGGTGTACTGTTTTCCCTCCTTGTAAATCTCACATTTGATGATGGACCACAGGTTCTCAATGGGGTTCAGATCAGGTGAACAAGGAGGCCATGTCATTAGATTTTCTTCTTTTATACCCTTTCTTGCCAGCCACTCTGTGGAGTACTTGGACGCGTGTGATGGAGCATTGTCCTGCATGAAAATCATGTTTTTCTTGAAGGATGCAGACTTCTTCCTGTACCACTGCTTGAAGAAGGTGTCTTCCAGAAACTGGCAGTAGGACTGGGAGTTGAGCTTGACTCCATCCTCAACCCGAAAAGGCCCCACAAGCTCATCTTTGATGATACCAGCCCAAACCAGTACTCCACCTCCACCTTGCTGGCGTCTGAGTCGGACTGGAGCTCTCTGCCCTTTACCAATCCAGCCACAGGCCCATCCATCTGGCCCATCAAGACTCACTCTCATTTCATCAGTCCATAAAACCTTAGAAAAATCAGTCTTGAGATATTTCTTGGCCCAGTCTTGACGTTTCAGCTTGTGTGTCTTGTTCAGTGGTGGTCGTCTTTCAGCCTTTCTTACCTTGGCCATGTCTCTGAGTATTGCACACCTTGTGCTTTTGGGCACTACAGTGATGTTGCAGCTCTGAAATATGGCCAAACTGGTGGCAAGTGGCATCTTGGCAGCTGCATGCTTGACTTTTCTCAGTTCATGGGCAGTTATTTTGCGCCTTGGTTTTTCCACACGCTTCTTGCGACCCTGTTGACTATTTTGAATGAAACGCTTGATTGTTCGATGATCACGCTTCAGAAGCTTTGCAATTTTAAGAGTGTTGCATCCCTCTGCAAGATATCTCACTATTTTTGACTTTTCTGAGCCTGTCAAGTCCTTCTTTTGACCCATTTTGCCAAAGGAAAGGAAGTTGCCTAATAATTAGGCACACCTGATATAGGGTGTTGATGTCATTAGACCACATCCCTTCTCATTACAGAGATGCACATCACCTAATATGCTTAATTGGTAGTAGGCTTTCGAGCCTATACAGCTTGGAGTAAGACAACATGCATAAAGAGGATGATGTGGTCAAAATACTAATTTGCCTAATAATTCTGCACTCCCTGTAGTACGTGCGGCAGCCGGGACCGCGCTCCAGCCGCCCTTTACTGCGCATGCGGCCTTAGAGCACGGTCCCAGCAATGCGATCACGGCTGTCAGTCAAGGAGGCAGAGGGCAGGGAGAGGACCGTGAAAGACGCCGAGGCCGCTGCCCCCATGACTTCAAGCCTGACTTGAAGCACGGGGCAGCGGCAGAATAAAAGTGCATTTTCTCTATGACGCTAGCACTGAAATAAGGAAGAAAAGGTCCATGTGGACACAGTTTGCGGGCACTAGGAGGTACTGTTAATACATTTAAATGGTATTTTTTGATGACAGGTTCCCTTTAATGCAGGGAGAGACGTCAGCAGGAGCTAGGGACAGTGTTAGAAAAAACTTCATTGTGCTAAAAAAACAATTTACAAGTGCAGTGCAAGATTATTCAAGGTGTAGGGAAAGGATAGGGAGGAATCATTCCACAGTATTTATGTTGAACAGGTTTCAGTATTGGAGGTTGCAGCCTGGGTAATAGGAACAATCCTGCACTGACCGGGGACTCAAATTGCCATTATACAGCTCTGTAATTCCAGCAAACCGTTCTTGTTATTGGGGTGTTACAGCCATTAACAGTGTTTATTACAAGGAAATATTTCTATGTCTTATTTTCCCTTGTGCGGTGCAGTTATATGTTCTAAAGCATTTTTTGGGCTTGTATTAGTGGGAAAAAGGGCTTATTAGCCGTTGTGTGGTGAAGTGCTAAAATTACAGCCCTTTTTGTCGTGTATTAGTGGCAAAAGTAAAATATATTTGCCGTTCAGCGGTGCAGTTATATGTTCTAAAGCCTTTTGTGGCGTGTATTAGTGGAAAAAGAAACAATATATTTGCCAGTCGGCGGTGCAGTTATATGTTCTAAAGCAGGGGTGCACAACCTTTTCTGGCCGGGGGCCACATTGTCAGCCTGAACCAATTCCAAGGGCCGAAAATCAAACTTAAAGGGGTATTACCCTAATATGGTATTACCCATATTGAACATACAGTATATACTTTAAATGTCTAGTTACAGTTTTAAGACTCCCATCTAATAGGAGAATACATAAAAGATACATGTAAGAAGCCATAAGACATAGACCTACATGTCTTTTACCAGTTGTGGGGGGCTGCACAGAATGGTATCGAGGGCCGCATGTGGCCTCCGGGCCGCAGGTTGTGCACCCCTGTTCTAAAGCCTTTTGTGGCGTGTATTAATGGAAAAAGGAAAACTATATTTGCCAGTCAGCAGTGCAGTTATATGTTCTAAAGCCTTTTGTGGCATGTATTAGTGAAAAAAGAAAAACTATATTTGCCGGTCAGCAGTGCAGTTATATGTTCTAAAGCCTCTTGTGGCATGTAATAGTGGCAAGATAAAAATAGATTTGCCATTCAGCGGTGCAGTTATATGTTCTAAAGCCTTTTGTGGCGTCTATTAGTGGAAAAAGAAACAATATATTTGCCAGTCGGCGGTGCAGTTATATGTTCTAAAGCAGGGGTGCACAACCTTTTCTGGCCGGGGGCCACATTGTCAGCCTGAACCAATTCCAAGGGCCTAAAATCAAACTTAAAGGGGTATTATCAACTGAAATACTGTATTTTCGGCATATTAAACATACAGTATATACTTTAAATGTCTAGTTACAGTTCTAGGACTCCTATCTAATAGGAGAATACATAAAAGATACATGTAAGAAGCCATAAGACATAGACCTACATGTCTTTTACCAGTTGTGTGGGGGCCACACAGAATGGTATCGAGGGCCGCATGTGGCCTCCGGGCCGCAGGTTGTGCACCCCTGTTCTAAAGCCTTTTGTGGCGTGTATTAATGGAAAATGAAAAACTATATTTGCCAGTCAGCGGTGCAGTTATATGTTCTAAAGCCTTTTGTGGCATGTATTAGCAGAAAAAGAAAATCTATATTTGCCGGTCGGCGGTGCAGTAATATGTTCTAAAGCCTTTTGTGGCATGTAATAGTGGCAAAATAAAAATAGATTTGCCATTCAGCAGTGCAGTTATATGTTCTAAAGCCCTGTTTGTTGTGTAATAGTGGCAAAATAAAAATATATTTGCCGTTCAGCGATGCAGTTGTATGTTCTAAAGCCTTTTGTGGCGTGTATTAGTGGAAAAAATATATATATATTTGCCATTCAGCGGTGCAGTTATATGTTCTAAACCTTTTTGTGGCGTGTATTAGTGGAAAAAGAAAAAATTTATTTTCCGATCAGCGGTGCAGTTATATGTTCTAAAGCCAATTGCTATGTGTATTAGTGGAAAAATAAAAAATATATTTGCCAATCAGTGGTGCAGTTATTTATTCTAAAGCCGTTTGTGGTGTGTGTTAGTGAAAAAAGAAAAAATATACTTGCCGATCAGCAGTGCAGTTATATGTTCTAAAGCCGTTTGTGGCGTGTATTAGTTGAAAAAAATATATATATATTTGTCGATCATTGGTGCAGTTATATGTTCTAAAGACTTTTGTGGCGTGTATTAGTGGAAAAAGAAAAAATATATTTGCCGATCAGCGGTGCAGTTATATGTTCTAAAGCCGTTTGTCGCGTGTATTAGTAAAAAATGGAAAAAGGGCTTATTAGCCGTTGTGTGGTGAAGTGAGAAAATTACAGCCCTTTTTGGTGTGTATTAGTGGCAAAAAAAAAAATATTTGCCATTCAGCGGTGAGGTTCCATTGTACTACAGCCATTTCCAGGGTGTATTAATAGGATAGATATGTACGTCCTATTAGCCATTCTGCAGTTAATTGTGATTGTTATTTTTTTTTTGGGGGGGGGGGTGTATTAATAGGAAAAAGAATACGTCTTATTAGCTGGTCTGCAGTGAACCGACATTGTTATACTGCCATCGTTGGGGTGTATTAATGGGAAAAATAAGTACGTGTTATTAGCCGTTCTGTGGTGAATTTACATTGTCATTCAGTGGCGAAATTTGTTTGTGAAACAGCCTTTTTGGGAAAATTGATGGGTGATTGTAGAACTCATTTTGCTGTAAGGACCAAATTACGTTGATTAGCAATTCGTTGGGGAATGTTTTTGGTGAAACAGTCTTCTTTGGGAACATTAATGGGTGATTGTACACTTCCTTTTGATGTATGGACCGAAATACGTTAATTAGCCATTTGTTGGGGAATTTGTTTTTGTGAAACAGCCATTTTGGGGAAAATTGGTCGGTAGCTGTAACTACGGTCAAGGACAATATATGTCCTTTATGGCCCACTGAGTAAATGTGGTTCCTGCCCAGCCACACCAGCAACTTGGCCAGGTGATGTCGCTTCCGCCTCCAAGTTCTCACGCCATTGGTCCTGCGACAATTTCCGCCTCTGCCTCCTCATCCTCCACCGTGTACTCAGCCTCCACTGCAGGGACAATTCACAGTGCTCCTCCAGCATACCACATGTGCAGGGCACGGCGGTGTCAGGCTGTTCTACACCTCGTTTGCCTGGGCGAACGGAGTCACACAGGGGAGGAACTTTAGCAAGAAATCGAATCCCGGCTTTCTCTGTGACAACTCAAAATCCGAACCATGGTGACCGACAATGGGAAGAACATGGTGTCAGCGCTGTGACAAGGATGGCTGAGCCATGTGCCCTGCATGGCACACCTGTTCAATCTGGTTGTAAAGCGATTCCTGAAGTCCTCCACCCATCTGCAAGACATCCTTAAAATGGCCAGGAAACTTTGCATGCACCTTAACCACTCACACACTGCAAAGCACACCCTCCTTGAGCTGCAGCGGCAGAAGGGCATCCCCCAACATAGGCTGATATCTGATGTTTCCACCCATTGGAATTCCACCCTCCATATGTTGGACCGACTATACGAAGAGAGAAATGCCATAAACGATTTCTTGATGATCCAAACGGACAGGAGTACTCCCCTGTGAAACTTCAATGTCAGCCAGTGGCAGCTCATGCGTGACACCTGCCGTTTGCTCAGGCCCTTTGAGGAGGCCACGTTATTTGTCAGTCGCCAGGACTACAGGATGAACTCTGTCATTCCACTGCTTCATGTCCTGGAACGGATGCTGGTAAATCTGGCTGGCCATGGGACTGGAGACGTGGCGCTTACATCTCATGGCCACATGAGTGCTGTGGGGGCTGAACTGGAGGAGGATGAGGAGGACATTGAAGAACAAGCATTGTGTAGCGAAATGGGTGGATTTTCTACACAGGTGACAGGAGAGGAGGAGCAGGAGCAGCCAAAGGATCTACAGGGCGATGAGGAAGACAAGGCAGAGGACCCAGACAAACCGTGGCAGTATGTAGTGGAGATGGAGGCAGGGAGTCCCTCTGAGTCACTTGCACAAATGGCCAGATGCATGCTCACTTGTTTGCGTAGTAACAGCCAAATTGTCACTATTCAGCAGAGAGATGACTTCTGTCTCTCCACTTTGTTGGACCCTCGCTGCTGGTCAAAAATGGGGGCTGTTTTACACCAGCTGAGAGGGAGGACAAACTGAAATACTATAGAGATATCCTATGTAGTCAGTTTGTGGCTGCCTATCTGCGCCATCATCCATCCTCTTGCGGGTCTGACCGGGGGGTCCTCTGCGCTCACATTCCTCTGCCATGGCTGCTGTGGTAGGGTGGAGGGGTAGGAGCAGTTCCAGCTCCATCAGCAGCAACTTGAGTCTAGAGTCGCTGATGAGTAGCTTTCTTTACCCGCCTAGTGAAGAAACTACTTACCAGCATCTAGACATAGAGCAGAACCTGAATGATCAGGTGGTGGCATACTTAGAGTGGACCCTGGCAGCCGCCATTGAAGATCCGCTAGACTACTGGGCAGCCAAACTGGATTTGTGGCCACAACTGGCCGAGTTTGCCCTGAATAAGCTGTCCTGCCCGGCAAAGTAGTGTGGCATCAGAGCGGGTGTTTAGTGCAGCGGAGGCCATAGTTACCCCAAGAAGAACTCGCCTGTCCAAAATGTGGAGAGACTGATCTTTGTCAAGATGAATCAGGCGTGGATCAGCCAGGATTTCCACCCACAATGCCTGATGCATCAGACTAGATCATCCATGGTGCCACACCAACACTTTGACAAAAGAGACTGTTTTTTTCTGGCTACCTGTCTCAGCTACTATTTTGATGCTGTCACCCGCCTGATGCCACACATCTGATGCCAAATGCTCCTTCTTTCACCCACCATCTTCAGCTGGTACTGGTATTGCCACCCACCTCCACACTATGTCAATGTGCCACTCTGTGGTCTCCTCATGCTGCTGCCACCTCCACACTATGTCACCTTGCCACTCTGTGGTCTCCTGATGCTTCCGCCACCTCCACACTGTCATTGTGTCACTCTGTGTCCTCCTCATGCTGCTTTCACATCACCACTTTGTCATAGGGCCACTCTGTGGATTTCACATGCTGTTCCCACACTCCCCACTTCATGACTGGGCCACTATTTTGCCTTTCGGCCAGGCTGACATCATCATTTATTTTACCCTTCTTCTGATCTGTCAGGAGGGAGGAAAAATTAAACGCACAACGGATCCTGTCTGTATAGCAGCTGTAAGACCTGTATGGTCCCATCAGAATTGGCTTGTGATTTGGTAGCCAAAAGCAGGAGCATTCACGTGTCATCTCTGTTTTGGATCCACTCCTGTTTTTTTGGCATTAGCATTACTGATGGATTACTGACCTAATGCTGACTGAGTGAAGGAGGATGCTCTACAGACAGGATCCTTTTTTTGTGGGTTATTGTTCTGACGAATCAGAGGAAGGGCAAAATAATCAGTGATGTCGACACAAACTTACTGCTGACACCCTCTCCATACTATTGGGGGGCTCTACTTGTATAAGCGTTTAATAGAACAGGTTCTGTAGGCATCTATGTGGAATCAGCTGATGACGGTGTAAATGGAGTGCGCTTCTTCTTGGCACTAACATAGACTTGTAAGGCTGAGTTCATACTTGAGTTATTTGGTCAGTTTTGGCCCTTTGACTGCCCAAATAAGTGAAGTGTGCAGTGATTCTAACAGCGACGCCTGTCATCTGCATGTCATACTGACTGACAGTATTATTTCACTACCACAGCAGACTCCCTATGCTTGTTACTGCAAGGCACAGTGTTCTACACCACTATAAAGGCTCTCTGCAGCCAGGAAATAGCCCTTTTTTTTAAAGCGAATCGCCACAAATAAATTTGGATCGAACCGG
Source organism: Bufotes viridis (assembly GCA_033119425.1). Classification (NCBI taxonomy): domain Eukaryota; kingdom Metazoa; phylum Chordata; class Amphibia; order Anura; family Bufonidae; genus Bufotes; species Bufotes viridis. The sequence continues at coordinate 216,990,207 of CM065591.1, forward strand.
CCGAATAAATTTTTTTCAAAATTCACTGATCTCTAGTGGTGACAGAACACTGTCGATTGCATATATGCGCTCACTTATATAAACTGTGGCTGCTATAGGGTGCACTGCAAGGGCCAGCCAGCCACAGCTCTTCACTGCCCAACTAGGCAGCTCTTGTCCCCGAATTATCCCCAAACTCTCCCTGAACTTTCCCTCCCTGCTAAAATACCCAAAACCCAATTCTTCTCCTTATTACTACGAGCCCTAATCTGTCCCTAGTCTATCCCCTAGCACTAGATAATGGCTCCCTAAATGATTATTAATTGCCCTCCTGCAGAGATGGCCCTCTCCGGTCAAAGACTAAGCACACAATGATGATCCTGTAGCTCTTTACAGGCGCGTTCCTGCTTTAGTCCACACTGATTGGCTCATACAGGCTGCTTATCAGCCTCTGAGCCTATCAGGGCAAGCCCTCCCCCCGTTCCTGTCTGAGTCATGTGACTAGGCTGCTTCTTCCTCCCTGGTGGTTTTGCACACTGTCAAAACCTCTGTAAAATTTGTCCGAATCGAACTGGAAAAGATCCGGCTTCGATTTGGTACCTAAAAAATTGGAGATTTGTAACAAATTTCTTAATAGATTCGCTCATCTCTAGTGATGGTGAACTCACTAAGACTTCAAAAGGGGCCTGGATGTATTTCTGGAGTGTAATAGTATTACAGGCTATAGTTAGTAAGATTTCTGGAGATGTCATTGATCAATCTGGAGTTTCCTGAAATTAGGAAAATTGGCTTCTACCTCACTGGGCTCTTTTTCCTTTCCTCTGGATCAATTTTCAGGATAACAGGCTGAACTGGATGGGCAGATGTCTTTTTTCAGTCTTATAAACTATGATACTATGTAACGTTATCTACTTGATAAATGCCATTCACTGGAAGTACACTAAGGGGCTTAGACCAACCCCTGAAGAATTATCCTTCCTCCACCAAACTTTATGGTTGGCGCAATACAGCCAGGAAGGTAATGTTCTTCTGTAGAGATGAGCGAACTTTAAAAAAAAGTCCGGTGTTCGGCGTTCGGGTTGTGGTAAGTCGCGCATCCCGTTATGGATTCCACTATAGCGGCATATGGAATCCATAAGGGGCGGCTGTCACCAACCCGAACTGTTGAACAGCCAAAGGACCTGGGGTGACATCACTGTCATGTGATCAGTGCAGGGGGCGTGGCTCAGCACAGGATCAAATCCAGTGCTGAGCCACGCCCCTGCACTGATCACATGACAGTGACGTCACCCCAGGTCCTTCGGCTGTTCAACAGTTCAGGTTGGTGGCAGCCGCCCCTTATGGATTCCATATGCCGCTATAGTGGAATCCATAACGGGTTGTGCGACTTACCACAACCCGAACGCCGAACACCGGACTTTTTTTTAAAGTTCGCTCATCTCTATTCTTCTGGCATTCTCAAAATTAGACTCATCTATCAGTATGCCAGGTCACTCCACAAGACATATTCCACTGCTCCAGATGGTGATGGTGTGCTTTATGCCACTACATTCAACTTCTTGCCATTGTGCTTGGTGATGTAAGGCTTGAATGTGTAACACCCCAGAGTGGTGTTACCACTTCTTCACCCTGCTACTATCTCTAATGGGCTAACCTGAATGTCATCTGTGTATTCTGCATATTTTTATCCAGGTCCTTTATATGGTGCAATGATAATATTTCTATACAACTGTTATGTTCACGTGTAATATGCTTGGTTCACCAGCAGGTGGCAGCAAACACGGCAGAGCTGTAATTATGTAGAATGGAGCTAACCATTCCATTCTAACCCCTCCTCTGGAGAGAAGTGGGTGAGTCCTATTTCGTGCAGGAAGGGTGGGGACCAGTTAGAACTGGTTCTAGTGGTAGTGCTAGTGGTAGTGTGTGTGCTGGTAGGGACTCCATGTTGGAGCTCACCGGATCCTACCACATCCTTTGTCTGAACATAAGCCCGACCAAAGAGTGAAGCATAGCATCACGAAGAAAGCAAATACATTAATTAAGCTTGTCAAGACAGCAGAGTCAGATATAGCACAGTTGAGTTTGCCTGCCATTTTAATGCTAAAGCCTGGTTGAACCAAGATAAATCTGTTTTGGAAAAACGTTTACTTAAGTAAAACTGCCATTGAACTTCATCTCAAGATCTGGACTCAAGTTCTTCCTTAATCCCTAAATTATTCCATTTATTTATTGCTTCGGAGCTAAAGCCTGGGGTCTAGCGGTATCCAGGTAGAAGCACCGTGACACACATAAAGAGACATTTGGGCCGCACCATTACACCACTCTGGATTTCCTACACCTTGGACACTATTTATAGTAGGGCCCTGGGGGGAGACCGCCCATTGCAATCTTGGCATCACGAAACACGATCTACTTTTGCAAGAAACTTTATAGTATCTACTTACTGCTGGAGAGTGTGAATCTGCATCACTTGCAGCACGGTGGCAGAGCAGGGGTTAATCGGCCATCTTGGATTTGGGCATTCTGTTTTGAGAGGAAGACATCCTCCAGCAGAGGGGAGGGAACCAAACAGCCCACCTCCACAGAGGAACCATTCTTACAGCAGTGCTCAGTATAGGTTCCCAGTATATGTTTTGTATATATAATTTTTTGGAGGTGTATAAACTCTCATGTAAATGTAGCCTGTTTTCCATCCACAGGCTACATGTAGGTGCACCTGTGAGGCCTGGGCCATATCAGCCAGTCTTGGGTGGGGCTCACAGCCTTCTCCCTCCTCCCATTGCAGGCATGGTTACATGCTGGAGGTAACTGAGGAGTTTGCTGCGAGTCGGCCTTTACATTCCTATAATTTAGCCCACTGGCCCCTGGTATTGCCCATACGGCACAGGTAGGTGAGCTACTTGAGAAACCTTGGCGTGGTGCTCGGGCTTAGACATGTCCCCCACAGTAGGACATGTTGACTAATCTCTCAATTTTAACATCAGTTTGAGGGCTTAGTAAGACCGCAGTGTGCACCTGTCTTGTCATTTGTTATTGCTATATTGTTATATTATTTATCACATCCACACAATTACCATCTTGTGTAGGATGTCTATTGTGGTACTTGTGGTCCTGCTGCGGGCATCCTCCACCGTATGCATTTTTGCTGGGGATCGCCGTTAGCAATGGGCCACAAGTGCAGGATCTGCTCCCTTGTATATATATGCACAACTGCATTTTTGGGTTGAGCACATTCTGTTTCATGCCACCTTTCAGTTGTTTTGTATATATAAGTTCCCAGGAGGACAAAGAAATCGACTGCACCCTTACAGGGAGTGAATTGGTGGCCATCTTGGAAAAGGTAAAATGCAGTTCTTTCTTCCCTGGATACTGAGAAGCAATGCCCAGAGGTCTAAGTGAGTACTTCTGGGGAAACCTTGCTAAAGACTGTTTGGGGCCATTATCTGCCTGCCAGAGCATCATACTCCCCAAAATTTTGCAGTTGCAGCGACTCTTAAAAGAGGCACACACCAATTCTGCTGCCGTTGCTCATAGCAACGCTCGCTTAAATTGTAATCTAGTTTACATTGACCCCTCTAATCTGGTACAGGGTATCAAAAGCCATGTCTGACAGCGAAGATAGCACCCACTTGGACTGCAGTTATGCAGCAGCTGCAGCCACCTGCATCATGCCTCTTACTATGCCATACTACTTTGGAGCACCTTGGCTCCCACGTTTTTCAGGAGAAGCCCACCAAGAACATCTGCAGTATGTCAGTGATCTACTCAGAGAGAAGGATGACACATGGCAGAATAACCTTGCGTGATGGAAGGCCCGCAGGAAGAGTGCATTACAGCACTTGATAAAGAAAGAGGAAGAAAGAAAAAAGATGGAGAGGATGCTTAGTGGAGGTGACTTAACAGAAAGAAGAAAAAGGATAAAAACATATAAAGAAATCGTGGAGGAAAAAGAGAGCAGAGAATTGCATGAAGCCTAACAAAATGCCAAGACTTTCTTTCAGCCACCTACTGAAGACAGCGCACCTGGTATGACACTACCAGATCCTCCAACCACTGAAAGTGACCTATCCACCGGTGAGGAGTCCACTGATCATGCTCTATGCACTCCGGACACACCACCAAATGCGGAAATTCTTGCTATGAAAGACCAAGGGTCTATCCTTTATTGCTGTTCTGAGCATCTGTCACCTACCAGTGCAACGTGCCAGACCGCAGGGGCAACACGTGAATGCACGGTGGGCTGATGAGGGTAGTAGTTCATTCGGTACTCACGGTTAGTAGACGCCTTCCTGGGTCGGCAGTGCAGTGATGGGGAAGACCGCAAAAAATCTTCCGGGGCACTCTCGGTTGCAGGGAACATCAGCCAGATGTTGGTTGAGGTGCCCTTGATGGTTGCAGCGCTTAGGGTGCTTTGACGGCTGGTCCCCTGTGTTCGTGACGCCAGCACCGTTAGGTGCAAATGATGAGTATAGTAGTAGAAATGATGAGATGTCAGTAGTTTTCAAACAGTTGAAGATTTACTAAATCACAAGAACTTGTCTCCAGACAGTCAATACAGATACAGTTCATTAGTATGGCATAAGTAATGACTCAGAAATAGGCTCAATTGTATTCCTTTTATCAGGTTCAGGCAGTTGTCAGTTGAGGAGTTCCCTTTAAGAGTGACACTTTACAGGCAAGACTTGTATACTTATTCTAAGTCCAAACTTTATCACTCTGGTACTAAGGCTTCATGCACACGGCCGTTGTTGTGGTCCCCGTCCGAGCCGCACATTTATTCTATAATGGACCGCGTTGCGTTCCGCAAATTGCGGAACGGAACGCGGAGCAGCTTCCGTGTTTTGCGGATCCGCGGATTGCGGACCACAAAACACCAACGGTCGTGTGCATGTAGCCTAAATATGTTGGTTTCTACTTATCTTGAGCTATCTAATAAGGGCGATCTCCCTCGTGGCAGGCATCAGTCTTCTGCTTCATTATGTGCAGGATGCTCTCATAAAAAGGAATAGGTTTTCAATATGACCCGGACGGTTTAAATAGTGAAGAAAGATAATTTTGGCCACTAAATTATCCATACGTGTCCCAGCACTTCTAGAGTTTCTCTCAGGCACTTGTGCTAATGAGGTCCATAGGCTGGGTTCAGCTCTAATCCTCACTAGGCTTACTCTATATTTAGACATAGACTCACTGTCTGGTGCTTGGTTGCTGTATTTGTCTTCTCAGGCTTGATCAGGGCCCAGAGGAAAGGAGAACAGCTACAAGGTTGGTTTGGGCCTGTTTCTCTCCTCCATACACACTCCTCTCCTCTTCACTCTACTCTGTAAACCGACTCATCCTAATACCCTGAGCTAGACACACCCCAAGCTATATAAATAAGTGGCGCCACCACTACCTAGTGGCGAATGGGTGAAATGACATTGTAAGCCTGATAAATAGAAAATACCATACGTTGCAATTAAATATATAAATACACAGATGTTTAAAGTGTCTCTTTCACACAAATGTGGGACTCTGCATACCCCACTGCTAAAATATAAGTCGTCCTCGACGTTTGCAGCGATTGAAGCTGTGGATCTCTACGCCGTCACCTACAATACACCAAATACACTCCTCACACACAAATATGCATATGTTCATTGATCAATTTATCACAGATGCATTCTGTATACAGATGGCTCTGTCATTTTCTGTTCCCTCAGTGCGAGAAGTATTATATGCTGCAAGTTTGGCTCCACTCGGCTCCACTTTTCAGCGAGGACGAGCTACTAGAGGACAGTCAGCAGCTATTGCCCAGCCAAGAACTGGAGGAGACATCCGCCACTTCCTCCGGTAGGTGGGAAAGTAGTGATCATGAGCGTCGCATGGGAGCTGGTATTGCAAGCGGTCAGGTTCTGGCCCTGAGACCGTTGAGAGGGACATCAATGATGTGCAGACAGTAGCGGATGATGATAATGTGGCCAATCGCACTTGGGAGCCTGGGAAAGAAGCGGCTTCATCCTCATCAGGAGAAGAGGGTGGCAGATTGTGGGTGAGGCAGCGGCTGAGTCAGTAAGGTGGTAACGTGGCCGTAGGTCAGCAGGGTGGCAGCAGTGAGAGGTCAGGAGCCAAACGTGTCCAGGGTAGACCACCGCTTCGGAAAGTGGCGGTGCAGGGGTTCACGGAGGCAGCAGGCAGTCAGTGTGGAGTGTTAGGGGGGCAAATGGCATACTTGGCGGTGTGGCAGTTTTTTGTTAAGCCGCCGGAGGAGGTGAACATGGCCATTTGCTGAACTTGTGGGCAGAAGGTGAAACGTGGCCAGGGTACCAATTTTGGCACCACGGCCCTGCATCAACACATGAGGCTTCACCATAAAAAGACCCGGGAGAACCGTGGCTCCGATGTGGTGGTCCAGCCTGCCGCAGCAATTGCTGCATCACCCAGTGGCACACACCCAATTTCAAGCATCCAAGGCTTTACCACCTCAGCCGAAGGGAGCTGTCTGTCCTTCCCATCATCTACTGGTCCTGATGCTCCTGCTCCTCGTCCTCCTACTCTTCGTCAGTCATTCCGTCAGCAATCGATCACCGAAACAATTGCCAAGAGACAACAGTATGCGTGCACTCATCCAACAGCGCAGAAGCTGAACGTACTCCTGGCCAATTTGCTGGTGCTGCAGTCCCTCCCTTTCCAAGTGGTGAACTCTGCACCTTTCAGAGAACTGATGGCTTGTGCCAAGCCGAGGTGGAGAGTCCCAAGCCGTCATTTATTTGCGAAAAAGGCTGTACCAGCCCTACACACATATGTAGAACAGAAGGTGGGCCAGTCCTTGAGCCTGTCGGTGTCTGCCAAAGTGCAAGGCAGCGGTCAAGGACAATTTATGTCCTTTATGGCCCACTGCGTAAATGTGGTTCCTGCCCAGCCACACCAGTAACGCCGCTTCCGCCTCCATCTTGTCACGACGTTGGTCCTGCGACAATGTCCGCCTCTGCCTCCTCATCCTCCACCATGTCCTCAGGCTCCACTGCAGAGACAATTCACAGTGCTCCTCCAGCTTATCACATGTGCAGGACACATTTGCCTTGGCGAACGGAGTCACACAGGGGAGGAACTGCTCCGCGTCCTTCATTAAGAAATTGAATCCTGGCTTTCTCCTCAACAACTCAAAATCAGAAGCATAGTGACGACAACGGGAAGAACATGGTATCGACGCTGCGTCAAGGAGGGCTAAGCCATGTGCCCTGCATGGCGCACGTGTTTAATCTGGTTGTAAAGCTGTTCCTCAAGTCCTAAAAGTGGCCAGGAAACTTTTCATGCACTTCAGCTACTTGTACACCGCAAAGCACATCCTTTATGGCCCACTGAGTAAATGTGGTTCCTGCCCAGCCACACCAGCAACTTGGCCAGGTGATGTCGCTTCCGCCTCAAAGTTCTCACGCCATTGGTCCTGCGACAATTTCCGCCTCTGCCTCCTCATCCTCCACCGTGTACTCAGCCTCCACTGCAGGGACAATTCACAGTGCTCCTCCAGCATACCACATGTGCAGGGCACGGCGGTGTCAGGCTGTTCTACACCTCGTTTGCCTGGGCGAACGGAGTCACACAGGGGAGGAACTTCAGCAAGAAATCGAATCCCGGCTTTCTCTGCGACAACTCAAAATCCGAACCATGGTGACAGACAATGGGAAGAACATGGTGTCGGCGCTGTGACAAGGATGGCTGAGCCATGTGCCCTGCATGGCACACCTGTTCAATCTGGTTGTAAAGTGGTTCCTGAAGTCTTCCACCCATCTGCAAGACATCCTAAAACTGGCCAGGAAACTTTGCATGCACTTCAACCACTCACACACTGCAAAGCACACCCTCCTTGAGCTGCAGCGGCAGAAGGGCATCCCCAACATAGGCATTTATGCGATGTTTCCACCCGTTGGAATTCCACCCTCCATATGTTGGACCGATTATAGGAACAGAGAAAGGCCATACATGATTTTTTGATGATACAGGCTGATAGAGGTACTCCCCTGTGTAACTTCGATGTTAGCCAGTCGCAGCTCATGCGTGACACCTGCCATTTGCTCATGCCCTTTGAGGAGGCCACTTTATTTGTCAGTCACCAGGACTACCAGATGAACAACGTCATTCCACTGATTCATGTCCTTGAAAAGATGCTGTTAAATCTTGCTGGCCAGGGGACAGGAGATGTAGCGACTACATCTCATGGCCATATGAGCCCTATGGGGGCTGAACTAGAAGAGAAGAAGAACATTCGAGCACAAGCAATGCGTAGAGAAATGGGTGGTTTTTCTACACAGGGGACTAGTGATGAGCGGCAGGGGCAATATTCAAATTCGCAATATTTCGCGAATATTCGTTAGAATATTCATCATATATTCGCGAATACTTGTAATTATTCTATTGATTGGGAAAAATCGGCAATGAAATGTTTGTGTAATGCGAATATTCTAAAACCCGAGTATATAGCACTATGGAATAGAGTGCTATATATTCTTTTTTTAGAATATTCCTCATTTTTTCCCATCTGAAGTCATGATTCCCCCCTGCGTAAGTTGCTTTTGGGCCAATGACTGTTCACATTAAATTGGAAAAAATGAGGAATATTCTAAAAACCGAATATATAGCACTATATTCTATAGTGCTATATATTCGTGTTTCAGAATTTTCGCATTACGCGAATATTACATTGGCGATTTTTCGCATAAAAGGAAAAAATTATTTCCTCTTATGCGATAAATCGGCAATGTAATATTCGCGTAATGCGAATATTCTGAAACACGAATATATAGCACTATAGATGGAGCTATATATTTCTTTGGCTAGCTGCTTCAGCTACAATTCTGCTACCCGCCTGATGCCACACACCTGCTGCCAGGTGCTCCTACTGCCACCCACCATCTTCAGCTGGTACTGGTATTGCCCCCCACCCCACCACTATGTCACTGGGCCACTCTGTGGTCTCTTCATGCTGCTGCAAACTAAACGCTCTATCATTGGGCCACTCTGTGGTCTGCTCACGCTGTTGCCACCTCACCACTATGTTACTGGGTCACTCTTTGGTCAACACATGCTGCTGCCACTTTACCACTCTGTGGTCTCCTCATGCTGCTGCCACGTTACCACTCTGTGGTCTCCTCATGCTGCTGCCATGTCAACACTGTCACTGGGCCACTCTGTGGTCTCCTCATGCTGCTCCAACCTCACCACTCTGTGGTCGCCTCATCCTGCTGCCACCTCGCCACCACTTTGTGGGCTCCTCATGCTGCTGCTACCTCACCACTCTGTCACTTGGCCACTCTATGGACTTGTCATGCTGTTCCCACCCTCCCAACTCCATGACTAGGCCACAATTTTGCCTTTTTGGCCTGGATGACATCACCATTTATTTGACCATTCTTCTGATCTGTCAGAAGGAAGGAACAATGAGACACACAACTGATCCTCTCTATGTAGCAGCTGTAAGGCCTTTTTTACATGGTCCCTATTTTGCATCACAACTTGCTTATGATTTGGTGGCCAAAAGCAGTTGTGGGTACAAAACACAGAAGACATGAAAATATTCCATTCACGTGGATGTTTTGGATCCACTTCTGTTTTTTTTGGGCCTTAGCAATACTGATGGATTGCTGACCAAATACTGACCATGTGAAGGTGGAAGCTCAACAGACAGGATCCGTTTTTGGAGGTTATTTGACGGATCAGAGGAAGGGAAAAATAATCAGCCACATCCAGGCTCAGACTGGCCCACAGGGGTGCAGGCTCGGACTGGCCCACAGGGGTACAGGGGAATCCCCCGGTGGGCCCCAGGGCAATGTGGGCCCCTAGTCTCCCACCCTCTGCACAAGTGGCACATAACACGTTAAACTTACTGCAGTACATAAATATATACAGTGTATAGCACCTCCACCGGCTTATGTTTCTGAAAGGCACAGTGTTCTACACCACTATAAACTCTCTCTGTAGCCTGAAAATAGCTGTTTTTAACAAGATTCGCCACAAATAAATTTGCATTGAATCTTTTTGGAAAATCAACCGAATCGAATATTTGAGAAATTCGCTTATCTCTAATTACTAGTTTCTATGGTTACGACCACGCTGTAATCCATCAGAGGTGGTCGTGCTTGCACACTATAAGAAAAAACACTGGCCTCTCTGGTGGCCGGGACCGTGGGACCACACATAGGCTAGTGTTTTTTTCTTACCATGTGCAAGCACGGCCACTGCTGCTGGATTGCAAAGTAGTCATAACCATGGAAACGCGCAATGTATAATATGATGGGAAAATTAATCCAGCCATAGGGAGGTGAATGCCTTACCGTGTCATGTGGACTTTCAACCACACGGTGGCAGTATTTTGGTTGCAAATTGACACAGGACACGCCAAGTGGACCACATTACATTCGTGCAGGGCATTGTGCCTCCAGCGCAACTTAGCCAGGTGAGCATATTTTCTCCCAAGCACAATTTGCTCTATCCAGTGGTACTCACTATGTGCTCCCTATGTGCCCCTTCTAAGGGATATATATATATATATATATATATATGAAGAAAAATCTGTGATAGCACCATCCAAAAATAACAGTAAAGCTGGGTGCAAGGTCCACAACAGGGAATAGGCACTTACCCTACATATATCTAGAAAAAATGGACTGCAGCCAATGGTGTACACTAAAAACCAAAAAAGAAAAAATGTGGAAGTCATTCATCACAGCCGGGTGCGATCCCTGTCCAATTAGAAACCCCTCTCCAGAGTGTGCGTGGCTGTGATGAATAACTTCCACATTTTTTCTTTTTTGGTTTTTAGCGTACACCATTGGCTGCAATTTATGTGCACATTATACATCATTTGCTATCCCATATATTACTCCCTTGGTTGTCGTTTGGGCATAGAAGGGAGGAGATCCCTCCTCAGCCACGTATTGGCAGAGTCTGGAGGTCACTTCGGATGTTGACACTGACGTGCCGTCATCCGTTGTGTCCTACCTATGTTGGTGGTTTACTCAGTCTGGAAAGGCTGAGTTTCCATCACTCCTGCCGTTAGTGATATTCACTCACAAGTGGCGTGTGTTTGCCCGGGTTACGTATGACCAGCGATGGGAGCTTTGATTATTTTCCCCAGGGGTTTAAGAGACTGGCAGTGGATGCGCGTACTTGTCATTCATGAATGCCGGCACCCGCTTCTAAGATGGCCACTTTGGTTGCGAAATGAATGTGCGCATGCGTCACTTCAGGGTGACTTGTGCCCTTTTCCAAAATGGCCGTTTTGGCCAGAATGGAGAAGTGCGCATGCGCCGCTTATGTATAGCCTCTTGCGATGACGCGATGCTTTTGGGACATGCTCAGTATACCCCACAGGTACGCTATGTTTGTACAATGTGGACGCCATTATCCATCTGGGAGCGACCTGTGTCCCCTCCCCTCCTCCTACTTTCACTGACACACACCAGCACTTGTCACTAATTTGATTAAGTATGTACAGATGTACGCAACGGTTATGGTGAATATTTTTATAATATTTTCTATGTTATTTGCACTCATAATATATGTATTTTATATGGATATGATTTTGGAGATCACGATATAGTTTTAAAGTGAAAATGATCATGTTTTAGTGTGTATATTGTAATGGATTTTTATCTGTCACCAATTAAGTATTTAAATTAATTATGCACGGATGTGTATTGGATCACCTTTATAATGCCTGTAACTCACTGTGTTTCAATGCTTGAGAAAGGCTCCTGTCGAGCCGAAACGTCGCTCTGCGCCACTATGGGTGAATAAAAACCGCACTTTTTTTACTGGATATCTTTTGGAGTGCAGTCCATTTTTTCTAGATATATATATATATATATATATATATATATTAGGTTCTAATCTCATATTCATTGTGCAGCCAACTTAAATCAATTGGTAGATTTCATGACAAAAAGAAGCACAAATAGGCTCTTATTCACATGAGCGTTACAGATTGTCTCAAGGTCTGTTCAGGAAAAAAATCCGTTTTTGATGCGTTTTTCACGCATGTGAAAAATACTGAAGAACAACAATATACATCTCCTAGCAACCATCAGTAAAAAACACAATGCATCTCGATGCAATACATTTTTCACTGAAACCCCATTCACTTTTATGAAACCAGAGCTGCGTAAAAACACAGAATTTAGAACATGCTGCAATTTTTCCTGAACGCAGAAATGAAGTGCACAGACCCATTGAAATGACAGAAAACTTGCTAGTGTGAAATAGACCTAAGACATAATTAAATCGCACAATAAGCAAATACCCATGTCAATTAACATAATAGCGGAGATATTATGAAAGTGGTGGAGTAAAATCTACTGCTAAAATAACGCAGAGCAGTGATAAAGTATGGCCACATCCTTATTGAGGGACTGGAATGCCAGTAGAAGTGTATGTTCTCACATGTTTTTGTCTGTTGTTCAGTCTGGGGGTTTGTTATTTCTTTGTATCATTAGCTTGCATTGGATTCCATTGGATTCTGTCAGTTTCACTTGGAAATTTCCATGAGCGCAGCTGATGGGACATTACAGTTCCATTGATTTCAATGGTAATGCTGTCAGCTTTGCTCAGAGTAGCATAAATATCTAAAGCTAAATGGGCATGCTATTAACCAGAGCAGTGTAGCCTCTCAGTAGGCTTGTTGCAGACCAGCTAATGTATTTAAATATATTAGGCAGTAGGTGAGCAGTCAGCTCTTGAAATGTATAAAGAGACTAAGGCCCCTTTCACACGGGCGAGTTTTCCGCGCGGGTGCAATGCGTGAGGAGGACGCATTGCACCCGCACTGAATCCTGACCCATTCAGTTCTATGGGGCTGTGCACATGAGCGGTGATTTTCACGCATCACTTTTGCGTTGCGTGAAAATCGCAGCATGTTCTATATTCTGCGATTTTCACGCAACGCAGGCCCCATAGAAGTGAATGGGGATGCGGGAAAATCGCAAGCATCCGCAATCATGTGCGGATGCGTTGCGATTTTCCCGCATGGTTGCTAGGATACGATCGGGATGGGGACCCGATCTTTATTATTTTCCTTTATAACATAGTTATAAGGGAAAATAATCGCATTCTAATTACAGAATGCAATGTTCCCCGGGCTTTAAAGGGTTAAAAATAATAAAGACTTAACTTACCTTTCTCCCATTGTACGCGCAGAGCCCCAGAACGTCTTCTCTCTTGATAGTTTGGATGCTTGAGGACCTGTGGTGACGTCACAGGGTCACATGGTCCAATCATAGAAGCATTTGAGTGGACCATGTGACCCATGTGATCCTGTGACATCACGGCAGGTCCTTCATCCAAAAAAACTGTGAAAAAGACTGCAAGACGGATCCGTCCATCCGCATGACAAGCGGAGAGACGGATCCATTCTTGCAATGCATTTGTAGACGGATTCGCGCCCGGATCCGTCTACAAATGCTGTCCGTTGTCACACTGAGCGGCGGATCCTGCCAGATCACACTAACACTAGTGTGAAAGTAGCCTAACCCAGTTTTGGGATATCAAAACCAATTAGCCTCTATAATGGAATGCCAAAAGGTACATTAATATACTTTTTTTTATTTATTGATGTTGTGTACCAAGTATAGCATATTCTGGTATTTTGGGAAGTGCAATCTTTACAGCTACGGGCTATACAGTATTACAGAATTGAGTGTAATTTAGCTAAGATTTCACAGCGGAACGTTGTTGCTTGTAGTAAAATTGCAGGAATACTGCAAATGTGATGCAATGTGTCCCTATGCAGAAAAGTGACCGTAATGGAGCACCAACCTTAAAGAGGACCTTTCACCAGTCCAAAGTTTGTTAGGTAAAGCTATGTACATGCAGAGCGGCACCCAGGGATGTCCCTGCACTTACTATTATCCCTGGGTGCCGCTCCGTTCGTCCGCTGTAGCCCCCGGTACCGACAAACGTGCTGCTGCAAATTTTGCTGTGGGAGGAGACATCCTCTTTTGCCCTGGGCGTCTCCTTCTCCCAGGAAGGAGCGCTGGCCAATCGCAGCGCTCAGCTCATATCCTGCAACCTCCAAGCGGCACCCAGGGATAATAGTAAGTGCAGGGACATCCCTGGGTGCCGCTCTGCATGTACATAGCTTTACCTAACAAACTTTGGACCGGTGAAAGGTCCTCTCTAAAGTGTAAATAAAGCTTTTTTCTTTTTTTTTTATTGCACGTATTGCTTCTTCATACCCTATAAACATGATCTATTCTGTGTTTTACATATGAATATTGCATATTTACCCTCCCACATCATCCATCCTGTCCACTACGGCTATGCAGTCGAGGCTCCTGTAAAACAATGTTCCCTTACGTCCTACCAGCAGCACAGATGGGGGGTTAACTACCCCCCGTGGACTGGTAGGATCGGCGGAATGTTTAATGAGCCCAAGACTAATAACTCAATTTAACAATTAAGTATCTCCTTAAAAGGAGGATGTCAACCCCCAGCACAATGTGTTTTTTTCTGTCCTCCTGGACAGGTGGACTAGGCGGTTAATTCCACCCTTTCTTATGGAAAGTGCAGGGAGCCCAGTGATTCTCCCTTGCGTCACTTCCGGCTATTCCAGACGCGATTTTTTTCGCATTTTTATGCGAAAATTTTAAGTATTTTCTTAATATGCTTCTTCCTGTGGAGGATTTACAGTGACCTCTGCTTCTGTGGGGATTTTTAATGAAATCCGTAGATTACTTCTTCTGGGGGGAGGGTGGATTGGCTATCCCTCCCCTTCCCCTATTTAAGGAAGCAGTGTGCTCCAGTTTGGTCTCTGGCTGCACATGCTTTTTAAACTAGCTCCCACAGTCCTAAAGTTGGTGTTGTTCCACTTGAGTTTTTTTTCCTCCGGTCCTTATTCGCAGCTGCCTCCGGTCTGTTTTTTCTACCTTTCTTGCGGAGATAGGTGGTTTACAGATGTCTTATTTTTCCCTTTTTTCCCGCAGTGATGTCTTCTCTGCGGGATTCGGAAGGCAGGAAAGTGGGTTCCAAGAGGAAGCATCTATACTGCTACCATTGCAGCACTCTGCTGGAGGACAGCTCTCCCTACGCCAGATGTGACAGCTGCCGTTAGAGGGTTCTGCCCTCTAGTAAACCTATGTTGCAGGATATGTATCAATGGCTCTATTAAGGCCTGCTGGATGATAAGGCTTCCTATGCCTGCCCAGGCCCCTATGGAGACCTCTGTCCCGGTAGAGAGACCTTCTTGGTCTCCTTAGGTTCTTCCTTCTCGGATGAGGAGGAGCTGACGTCGTGTTTTTTCCCCCCTGAAAAGACATAGAAATTTCTCAAGTCCATCAGGTCGGGGGACCATGATGTTGACCATGGGGAGCCTTCTGATCCTGCTAGTCGGGCACCTCGTGTCTTCAAAGCGGACGAGACTCTCCTCTCTTTCATGTTTATAGAGTGGAAAAAACCTGGAAAGGGTCCGGTTTTAACAAAGAAGTTTAAATCCATGTTCCCGATGGCTAAACCCTTGGTGGATTCATGGGGATCAATTCCCAAGGTGGACATGGCTATTGCCAAGTTGTCCAAGCACACTTTGGTTCCTGCAGACGATGGGTCTAGCCTGCAGGACCCCATTGACAGAGGAGCAGAGTGAACACTAAGACGGGGTTATACGGCAGCTGCGGCTTCCGCTTCCACAGCCATAGCGGCTTCTGAGGTCTCTACGTTCCTCTGGTCTCGCCTGAATCAAATTCAAGTTGACGTGGACCAGAGGGTTTCCCGGGACGACATACTAGCTGCCTTCAAGACCATCAACCTGGCTACGGACGTCTTGTGCGATACCGCACAGCTCCAGTTGAAGCTAGCGGCCAAATCAATGGCCCTGGGGTCGGCGGCCTGTAGGCCTTTTTGGCTTAAGCCTTGGATCGCTGACAATTCCTCAAAATACAGCTTATGTAGCCTTCCATTCGAGCCCAACCGTTTGTTCGGTTCGGAGCTGGATAAGATCATGGAGGGCCTTTCAGACAATAAGGTGAAGAGCCTTCCCCAGCAGTCCTTTCGAGGGCAGGGCAGACAAGACCGCGGTGGTAGGTCTGGCCAGCAAGCAAGGTCTCAAAGTGACTGGAGAGCGTAGTGAAGGGGTTTGAGGCACTCTCGTAGAGGAGCCAAAGATGGAAAATCCACCTCCTGACTTCGGGCCTCTTCGAGGTTCTTGGATAATTCCCGTTACTCCTGCCGTTCTGCCAGTAAGCTTCCCCATTCCTATGCTTCATTTATCTGTTGGGGGTCGTCTCTCCCACTTCTCAGAAGAGTGGATCCGAGAGATCTCGGATCCCTGGGTCCTGAGCATCATTTCCGAGGGTTATTTAGTCAACCTCACCGCTATTCCTCCGGACAGGTTTGTCAAGACCAACCTTCTACAAGCTGCCAGGCAGGCGATCCTGGAGGCCTACATTCAGGATTACATTTGCAAGGGGGCTCTGGAGGAGGTTCCGGCAGGAGAACGGAGCCTAGGGATCTATTCACCAGTTTTTCTGGTTCCCAAGGCTTCAGGAGATCTCTGGATGATTATCGATCTGAGGTATTTCAATCGGTTTATAAGGAAGGTGAAGTTTAGTATGGAAACCATCAGGTCAGTAGTTCACGTCCTCAATCCTGGAGACGTGATGGCAACCCTGGACCGCATATCTGCACATCCCGATCCATCCTGCTTCCAGGAAGTATCTCAGGATTGCGGTCCAGGTGTCCGGTGTCGTCAGGCATATTCTGTTTGTTGCCCTTCCCTTTGGAATTTCTTCTGCCCCTCACACTTTTACCAAGGTGGTGGTTTCTGTGGTGGCGGCTTTGAGACTTCAAGGACTAGAGATGGCCCGAACCGGCAAACAGTTCGCGGCTAACATAGCTTGTTTGCGTTCGCCGCGGCGGGCGAACATATGCGATGTTCGGTCGGCCCCCTATACATCATCATTGAGCAAACTTTGACCCTGTACCTCACAGTCAGCAGACACATTCCAGCCAATCAGCAGCATACCCTCCCTCCCAGACCCTCCCATCTTCTGAACAGCATCCATTTTAGATTCATTCGGAAGCTGCAGTCTTAGTGAGAGGAGGGACAGTGTAGCTGCTGCTGATTTAATTGGGAAATTGATAGCTAGGCTAGTGTATTCAGTGTCCACTCCAGTTCTGAAAGACTCATCTGATCTCTGCTATAAGGACAGCATCCTGACAGCACCCCAAAAAGCCCTTTTTAGGGCTGTTACATTAGACAGCTTTTTTTTTCCTTCTCCAAATATATATCAGTTGCCTGGCCTGCCTGTGTGTGAGGAGCTGCAGGTCCACAGACTGTAGTGTGCCCACTGCCAGTGCCCACCACTCATGCCGTGTGGCACAGGACTTTGCATCAAAAAAAGGCATTTAATTTTTACACTTTAGTGTAATTTCAGTTGCTTGCCTGCTAGTGTGTGTCAGGCCGACTTCCACTGACTGTAGTGTGCCCACTGCCATTGGCCACCACTCATACCGTGTGGCACAGGACATTGCATCAAAAAAAGGCATTTAATTTTTACACTTTAGTGTAATTTCAGTTGCTTGCCTGCTAGTGTGTGTCAGGCCGACTTCCACTGACTGTAGTATGCCCACTGCCAGTGCCCACCACTCATACCATGTGGCACAGTAGCTTGCCGATAAATAAGGCATTTAATTTTTACACATTAGTGTAATTTCAGTTGCGTGCCTGCTGCCAGTGTGTGTAAGGCCGACTTCCACAAACTGTAGTGTGCCCACTGCCAGTGCCAACCACTCATACCGTGTGGCACAGGACTTTGCATCAAAAAAAGGCATTTAATTTTTACACTTTAGTGTAATTTCAGTTGCTTGCCTGCTGCCAGTGTGTGTCAGGCCCACTTCCACTGACTATAGTGTGCCCACTGCCAGTGCCCACCACTCACACCGGGTGGCACAGTAGCTTGCTGATAAATAAGGCATTTATTGATTACACGTTAGTCTAATTTCAGTTGCCTGCCTGCTGCCAGTGTGTGTCAGGCCGACTTCCACAAACTGTAGAGTGCCCACTGCCAGTGCCAACCACTCATACCGGGTGGCACAGAAGCTTGCCGATAAATAAGGCATTTATTTTTACACATTAGTCTAATTTCAGTTGCTTGCCTGCTGCCAGTGTGTGTCAGGCCAACTTCCACAGACTGTAGTGTGCCCACTGCCAGTGCCCACCACTCATACCGGGTGGCACAGTAGCTTCCTGATAAGGCATTTAATTTTTACACATTAGTCTAATTTCAGTTGCTTGCCTGCTGCCAGTGTGTGTCAGGCCGACTTCCACAGACTGTAGTGTGCCCACTGCCAGTGCCAACCACTCATACCGGGTGGCACAGTAGCTTGCCGATAAATAAGGCATTTAAATTTTACACTTTAGTGTAACTTCAGTTGCTTGCCTGCTGCCAGTGTGTGTCAGGCCGACTTCCACAGACTGTAGAGTGCCCACTGCCAGTGCCAACCACTCATACCATGTGGCACAGTAGCTTGCCGATAAATAAGGCCTTTTTTTTCACACATTAGTCTAATTTCCGTTTCTTGCCTGCTGCCAGTGTGTGTCAGGCCGACTTCCACAGACTGTAGTGTGCCCACTGCCAGACCCAGCCACTCACACCGGGTGGCACAGTAGCTTGCCGATAAATAAGGCATTTATTTTTACACATTAGTCTAATTTCAGTTGCTTGCCTGCTGCCAGTGTGTGTCAGGCCGACTTCCACAGATTGTAGTGTGCCCACTGCCAGTGCCAACCACTCATACCGTGTGGCACAGTAGCTTGCCGATAAATAAATCATTACATTTTTACACATTAGTCTAATTTCAGTTGCTTGCCTGCTGCCAGTATGTCACGCCGACTTCCTCAGACTGTAGTGTGCCCACTGCCAGTGCCAACCACTCATACCGGGTGGCACAGTAGCTTGCCGATAAATAAGGCATTTAATTTTTACACTTTAGTGTAATTTCAGTTGCTTGCCTGCTGCCAGTGTGTGTCAGGCCAACTTCCACAGACTGTAGAATGCCCACTGCCAGTGCCAACCACTCATACCGTGTGGCACAGTAGCTTGACGATTAATAAGGCATTTCATTTTTACACTTTAGTGTAATTTCAGTTGCTTGCCTGCTGCCAGTGTGTGTCAGGCCGACTTCCACAGACTGTAGTGTGCCCACTGCCAGTTCCAACCACTCATACCGGGTGGCACAGTAGCTTGCCGATAAATAAGGCATTTAAATTTTACACTTTAGTGTAATTTCAGTTGCTTGCCTGCTGCCAGTGTGTGTCAGGCCGACTTCCACAGACTGTAGTGTGCCCACTGCCAGTGCCAACCACTCACACCGGAGGGCACAGTAGCTTGCCGATAAATAAGGCATTTAATTTTTACACTTTAGTGTAATTTCATTTGCTTGCCTGCTGCCAGTGTGTGTCAGGCCGACTTCCACTGACTGTAGTGTGCCCACTGCCAGTGCCCACTACTCATACCAGGTGGCACAGTACCTAGCACGCGTAGTACCACTTATCTAAAAATAAATTACAGGCAGAGGCAGGCCACCCCGCAGTGGCCGTCGTGGTCGTAGTGCTGTGATTTCCACTGTCCCTGGAATAATGCCTAGTGTTCAGAGGCCACATACCCTTAACCAGAAAAAATCTTAGGACATAGTTGACTGGCTTAGACAGGACACCCAATCTTCAACAACTTCCGCTAAGAATCTTGATGCACCATCCTCCTCCAGCTCAGCTTCGGTCATCTGCTCTCAAGTTACCACGCTCCCGCCCGCCACCACCACCACCACTACCACCACAGCCACCACAGCCGCTTCACTTAATCCGTCAGAGGAGTTATTTACACATCAGTTGGATGCAATTAGTGATACGCAACCATTATTGCCAGATGATGTAAATTACAGGGATATGTCTCAGGATTACACACATGGACGTACAGTGTGATGATGATGATGATGTTGTACCTGCTGCTGCTTCCTTTGCTGAGGTGTCAGATACAAGTGAAGCAGTTTATGATGAAGATGTGTCCACGGATGCCACGTGGGTGCCTGCTCGAAGAGAAGAAGAGGGGGAAAGTTCAGAAGGGGAGACAGAGAGGAGGAGGAGACGACTTGGAAGCAGGGGGAGGTCGTCGCAAGAAGTTAGTGGCACAGTCAGACAGCATGTATCGGCACCCGGGGTCAGCCAGACAGCACGCCAGTCCACGCGTGCTGTTGCCACCACCAGAATGCCGTCATTGCAAAGCTCAGCAGTGTGGCATTTTTTTTGTGTGTATGCCTCTGATAACAGCAATGCCATTTGCAACCTGTGCCAAAAGAAACTGAGTCGTGAGAAGTCCAACACCCACCTCGGTACAACTGCTTTGCGAAGGCACATGATCTCACATCACAAACGCCTATAGGATCAACACATGAGTACAAGCAGCACACAAACTCAAAGCCACCATGCTCCTCCTGGTCCAGCATCTTCAGCCACGTCAACCACTGCTGTCCTCCCTGCCCCCTCTCAACCAACCGTGACTCTGCCTCTCACCTTCAGCAGTTCCTGCTCATCTGCCCACAGTCAGGTGTCTGTTAAGGAAATGTTTGAGCGTAAGAAGCCAATGTCACAGAGTCACCCCCTTGACCGGTGACTGACAGCTGGCTTGACCGAACTCTTAGCCTGCCAGCTTTTACCATACCAGCTGGTGGCGTCTGAGGCCTTCAAAAAATTTGCCGCTATTGGACACCACAGTGGAAGGTACCCGGACGAAATGTTTTTTCAAAAAAGGCAATCCCAAACCTCTACTATGTTATTGAAAAGGAAGTCATGGCATCTCTGGCATACAGTGTTGGAGCAAGGGTCCATCTGACCACTGATACCTGGTCTGCAAAGCACGGTCAGGGCAGGTATATCACGTATACTGCGCATTGGGTCAACTTGCTGACGGCTGACAAGCATGGAATGCGTGGCTCCGCAGCGGAGTTGGTGACACCGCCACGACTTGCAGGCAGGCCTTCTGCCACCTCCTCTACTCCTACTCCATCCTCTTCGATATCCTCCTCGGCTGAGACCTCTTCTGCTGCGGCGTCTGGCTGCACATCAACTGAATCCCCCCAGCTCCCCAGGGGCTATTCCACATCCCGGATATGACAGTGTCACGCTGTCTTGGGGTTGACTTGCCTGAAAGCAGAGAGCCACACAGGACCAGCACTCCTGTCCGCCCTGAACGCACAGGTGGATCAGTGGCTGACCCTGCACCAACTGGAGAACGGCAAAGCGGTGTGGGACAATGGAACAAATTTGTTGTCGGTATTGAATTTGGGCACGTTGTCACATGTGCCGTGCATGGCAGAAAAGTGACTGCTGAAGGTGAGAGGCGAAGTGGCAGTTGTCAGAGGCATACACACACAAAAAATGCCACACTGCTGAGCTTTGCAATGATGGCATTCTGGCCAGGAAGGTGTGTGGCCATTTCAGGCGTCCTTCGCGGCCATGGCGCACTTTTCCGATATTCAGCGGTGAAACAACATGCCAGTGAGGCGCTTGATTTGCGACAGCCCGACACGTTGGAATTCAACACTCCTAATGTTCGACCGCCTGCCCCAACAAGAAAAAGCCGTCAACGAGTATTTGTATGACCGGGGTGCTAGGACAGCCTCTGCGGAGCTGGGAATTTTTTTGCCACGTTACTGGACGCTCATGCGCAATGCCTGTAGGCTCATGCGCCCTTTTGAGGAGTTGAAAAACCTAGTCAGTCGCACCGAAGGCACCATCAGCGACATCATCCCATTTGTTTTCTTCCTGGAGCGTGCCCTGCGAAGAGTGCTGGATCAGGCTGTAGATGAGCGTGAAGAGGAAGAGTTGTGGTCACCATCTCCACCAGAAACAGCCTTGTCATCATCGCTTGCCGGACCTGCTGCAACGCTGGAAGAGGAGTATGAGGAAGAGGAGTCAGTGGAGGAATGTGGCTTTGAGGAGGAGGAAGACCAACCACAGCAGGCACCCGAGGGTGCTCGTTGTTGTCACCTATCTGGGACCCATGGTGTTGTACTTGGCTGGGGGGAAGACATCAATGACATCAGTGAGGACGAGGAACGGGAAATGAGTAGCTCTGCATCCAACCTTGTGCAAATGGGGTCTTTCATGCTGTCATGTCTGTTGAGGGACCCTCGTATAAAAAGGATGAAGGAGAACGACCTGTACTGGGTGGCCACGCTACTAGACCCCCGGTATAAGCAGAAAGTGGCAGAAATGTTACCAAATTACTGAAAGTCGGAAAGCATGCAGCAGTTCAAAACCAAACTAAAAAATATGCTTTACACAGCTTATAAGGGGGATGTCACAGCACAACGGGAATCTAAAAGTGGAAGAGGTGAATGTAATACTCCTCCTACCACGGTGGCAAGGACTGGACGATTTACAGATGTGTTGTTGATGGAGGACATGCAGAGCTTTTTCAGTCCTACACATCGCCACAGCCCTTCGGGATCCAGCCGTAGAGAATGACTCGACCGACAGGTAGAAGACTACCTCGCCTTAACAGCAGATATCGACACTCTGAGGAGCGATGAACCCCTTCACTACTGGGTGTACAGGCTTGACCTGTGGCCTGAGCTATCCCAGTTTGCGATAGAACTTCTGGCCTTCCCTGCTTCAAGTGTCCTGTCAGAAAGGACCTTCAGAGCAGCAGGAGGCATTGTCACTGACAAGAGAAGTCGCTTCGGTCAAAAAAGTGTTGATTACCTCACCTTCATAAAGATGCATAAGGCCTGGATCCGTAAGGAACCGACAGTGGGGGATACGTTTGACTAACAAAAGTCCTGATGACATGCCTTGGCCTCAAAATGGTCCCCACGCTGCTGTATTTAATGTCTGCATACCGGATGACTTTTGTGAATTCTCCGCCACCAACTAGGGTTCAAGCCGCAATGATTTCGTCACTTTTCTGCCTGGAAAACATCAATTTTTCCTGCCGCAGCTACAACTGCGGCTGCAACAATGCCATTATTTTTCAGGCATGTGTACATGCCTAATTTTTCTGTCCTATGGTGCAGTACTGTGGCTGCAAAAAAAAAAAAAAAAAGGCACATACAAGTGTCAATTCCCCTTCGTGATCGTTACCTTGTTGTGGTGAAGGGGCTTGCGTATCACAATGAAGCAATCATCACCTCTATGAGTGTGTTGGCAATGTTGCCACACCCCAGATGATAAGGCCGTTGCTTCATTATGGTCAGACCAAAAGCGATCGGACGGCTGGATAATATTTCATAGAAAAAACATTAATTTACCAGTTTACCATAATTATTTTTTTTTTTTTAAGTTGTATGGGTTTTTAATACATAAAATAAAAAATCATAATAAAGTCTCTTATTAGTTTATTAGAGATAATGCAGACAATTAAAAAAATCCCCATCAATTCCAATACAAAGAAAGAACTAAATTATTTCATGATGTCGTAATGGTTCTTTAATTCGACAATGGTTAATCAATTCGACACACGTCCCTGGATAAGGTACGTAACAGGGATTAAAATGATAGGAATAGTACTAGTTAAGACACCACTCATATAGGGTGTCACAGCACATTGCTCTGTGCACGCGCAGTTCCCCAATTTGGGAGTAAGAGGACCAACCAAGCTGCTTTTTCCATCTCCCGGTTCCTAAAATCAATTCAGTTTGGTGTATGAGAGTTTGGTCTGTCACTGTGAAGGCAGTCGAAGGTACCCGGCCTAAATTTTTTTTCACAAAAGGCAATCCCTGATATGGGACGTAACAGGGATTAAACTGATGAGAATAGTACTACAGAAAATACCACTCATATCGGGTGTGACAGTAAATTGCACGGCGCAGGCGCAGTTCAATTTGGATTAAAACAGAGTGGAGGGAGCCAGCGTTTTTTTAACCATCTTTCCGTTCGAAAAATCTATTCAATAAATGGACCCCAGATTGGGGACGTTAGAGGGATTAAACTGGTGAGAATAGTACTACAGAAAATACCACTCATATCGGGTGTGACAGTAAGTTGCACGGCGCAGACACTGTGACCGTGGATTAAAACAAAGGGGAGGGAGCCAGCGTTTTTTTAACCATCTCCCCGTTCGAAAAATCAATTCAATTCACCTTTCGGGGACCCTTGGTGTTGTACGTGGCTGGGTGGAGGAAGAAACCTTCAATGACATCACCGGGACATGGCTAGCTTGGTATCCAACCTTGTGCAAATGGGGAGTTTGCGGTTGTTTGCGGTGCATTAAAAGGGGACTTTGGTCTGTCAATGTCTGTGAAGCGGGCGTAACCCCTACACTACCTGATCGATACAACATCATACCTGATCGTATACACACACTGGATGTTTTAAACCACGTTCAAAAATGTTTTGGATTGTTAGGTGATTTATGCCTTTTATGGATTAAAACCCAACTCTGCGTCAACTATGTCATTTTCCATGGGAGTTTTGCCATGGATACCCCTCCGGCATGCCACAGTCCAGGTGTTAGTCCCCTTGAAACAACTTTTCCATCACTATTGTGGCCAGAAAGAGTCCCTGTGGGTTTTAAAATTCGCCTGCCTATTGAAGTCTATGGCGGTTTGCCCGTTCGCGAACATTTGCGGAAGTTCGCCGTTCGCGAACGGAAAATTTTATGCTCGCGACATCACTATCAAGGACTGACCATCATTCCTTATCTGGACGACTGGCTTTTGGAAGCCTCTGCTCTAGTGGTCCTTACCCAACTTCTTCAGGGAACAAACTCCTTTCTGTTCCACCTAGGTTGGATCATCAGCTGGCAGAAGTCAAACGTGAGCCCGTCGACTTCAGTAAGATATCTAGGCTTTATAATCGACTCCACTGGGATGTCGCTCCAGTTGACTCCAGAAAGAAGATCCCGGATTCAGAACACGGCAAAGTTCCTTTCCGTTCCCCGGTCGAGTCCCAATCCGGATTCTCATGAAGATGTTGGGGCTCATGTCAGCGTCTGCGGAAGCAGTCCCTTGGGCTCTATGGCACCTCCGCCCTCTACAGTCGGAGGTCCTCTCCAAATGGAATGGCAGCCCTGCCGGGCTAAACTCCCTGTGCTCCCTGTCTTGGCGAACTCGGTATTACCTCAGATGGTGGTGCCATCTTTTAGACGGGAAGTCTATGACCCATCCAACCTGGGTCATATTGACTATGGATGCATTCTAAATAGGCTGGGGCGCTCACCTAGACGACACTCCAGTTCACGGGACCTGGTTTCCTCAGGAGTGGCTTCTTTCATCCAATCTCCGCGAGATTCGAGCAATCCGGCTAGCCCTCCTTCACTTAGCCCCTCAGATCCGGGGCAAAGTGGTGAAAGTCCAGTCAGACAATATGAGTGCGGTACTTTACATCAACAAGCAGGGAGGCATGAGATCACTTCCCCTCCTGTCAGAGATCAGGGTGATTCTGGATTAGGCAGAGTTGTACCTTTCCCACTTATCTGCGATCCACATTCAAGGCTCCCTCATTATGCTAGCGGATCGGCTGAGCCGCGGTCTTCTGTCGGTGGAGTGGTCTTTACATCCTGAGATATTCAAGCAGATAGTCCTCAAGTGGGGTATGCCAGAGGTGGATCTCATGGCAACAAGGTTCAATGCCAAGGTGGAAAGGTTTTTCTCCCTTTACAGGGAGGACAACCCCCTGGCGATGGACGCTCTGTCAATATCCTGGAGGTTCAGGCTGGCATACATCTTCCCTCTGTTTTCCATGACTCTGAAGGTTCAAGTTTCAGCCATCTCAGCTTGCCTTAACAGGCTTTTTTCTCAGGACCCACTGATCAAACAGTTCCTTAAAGGAACTGAAAGATTAAAGCCTACAGTACTGAGACCCATTTTTCAATGGGATTTATTAGTAGTTCTCAGGGGGTTAGCATCTCCCCCCTTTGAACCGTTAGAGGAGGTGGACATCAAGTTCGTCATTTGGAAGTTTGTGTTTCACCTTGCAGTGACTTTGGCCAAGAGGGTCTCTGAGCTTCAAGCTCTCTCAGCACATGAGCCCTATACCATCTTCTTACATGACTAGGTCCTTCTTAGATTCCTCCCGTATTTTAGGCCTAAAGTTCCTTCCTTCCAGAACACCAACCAGGTGATATTCCTCCCGGTTCTGTCGACATCTACCACCTCCTCCGAGGAACCTGCTAGACTTCCTCTGGACGTCTCAAGATGTCTCCGGATCTATGTGGATAGATCAAAGGAGTTCAGCAAAGATGAGAATCTGCTAATTCTGTTGCCGGTAAGTTTAAAGGCTGTAAGGCATCCAAACCTTCCATCAGTCGGTGGATTAAGGAGGCTATTAAGGAATCCTTTGTTTCCCAATCACTGATACTCCGGAATTTTTGAAGGCCCACTCTACTAGAGCTGTGGATACTTCTTTTGCCAAGAGGAGTCTTCTGCCTCTCAACATGATTTGCAAAGCTGCCTCCTGGAGCTCTGAATCGACATTCATCTCCCAATATAGACTAGATGCCAGACTAGCTGAGTTTTCGGCCTTCGGGCAGACTATTCTTAGTTCTGCCAGGAAGGCCCTTCCTAGGGCTTTCTTCTTGCTATCTCCCCATCTGTGCTGCTGGTAGGATGTAAGGGAATCGTTAATTTCTAACGATAATTTGTTTTCCCTTAGTCCTAACAGCAGCACACAAATTTCTCACCCTAGTAAGTCTATTTTTTTTCTTGCTATAAACACAGTGGACTGGTTGTTGACTCCTTCCTTTTAAGAAGATACTTAATTGTTAAATTGAGTTATTATTCTTGGGCTCATTAAACATTCCGCCGGTCCTACCAGTCCACCGGGGGGTGGTTAACCCCCCATCTGTGCTGCTGTTAGGACTAAGGGAAAACAAATTATCGTTAGAAATTAACGATTGTCAAGTCTTCTCTGTTTACCGATACTTCTTTATGGGAGATGGAGAATGTGATGGACGGCGTCACACAATGCTGCGTGCGCAACCGTGATGCATCCAGAAAGGCCCGGAGTTAGAGAAGGAAAGAGGACATAAGTGGCGCAATAGGGCAGCCTCTGAAGATATTTTATGGGCTCTGCAGAGGAAGAAGGCGTCTTCTATAAGGTTGAAGCAGATTGGAAGTTAGGAGGGGGGGTTTTAGCCTGAGAGAAAGGGCATCAGCGGCTATCTTGAAATAACGCAGAGATTGCAGGCTTATGAGGAGCAGTTGCTAGGGAAGGAATATGATGAAAATAGTGGTATGTCTAGAAAATAATTATTGATTATGGTTTATCAACCCAGCAGCAACGATATTTGTGAAAATAGATTTTTTTTTCTTGAAAACGTGGCAGTTACACTTTAAAGACTATCACCAAGCGAATCCTTTAAAAAGGGGCTTTTTTGAGTTTTTTTATATTTTACATTTTTTAAAATATTTTAAAAGACTTTATAGAACTGTATATATATTTTTTTAGTACTCCTTTGATTGCTTGTTCTATCAGGATGGCAGGATGTATCAGCGGCCAGGATATGGCAGGCCTTGGGCTCTTTAGAAGGTTCAGGGGGTGCTGATAGGAGAAGCTCCCTCCCTCTGTCTAATCGCTTAGATGCTGCTGTCGCTTTTGATCATGGCACTGAGGAGTTAACTTCCAGGATTGGAGTTATCAGACAGGTGCCTGCAAGTGATGGTGTGCGCCCAGCTCCTGAGCTCCATGTTTATGGGAAATATGAAACACAGTACTCACAAGTGTTTTTTTGTTTTTCTTTTGCTTTTTCATTAGGGGCATTCTTTGTTCTTGCTTCTTTTCAAAAATGCAGTATGCTGTAGTTTTTTGACTCATTTTGATAACACCCTGTCTATAGAAGAACCCCAAGAAGAACACGCTAAAGGGAAAGACATACTGGGGGTCATTTACTAGGTGGGGAAGGGGACAGGCTGTTTTAGGCATAGAAAATGGTCTAAATGTAAGGCAGCTCAGAAGCTGTTTTACATTTGGAAATGGCGCTGAATGAGTTGAAGTAATGCAGAGGCTTGCGCCTCTTCATAACTTTGGCGGATCCACCGCCAGCTTAGGGTTTTATTTAGCCATCATCTAAAATGCTGGTCTTAATAAATGTGCCCCACTATATTAAAAAAATTGTAGAAAAAAATGCCACAAATACCAGAGCAAAAAAAAAACAAAAAAAAAAAAAAAACAAGATGCCAATAAATAAAACCACCTATTCTGGCTTTTTCCCATTGGTGACAAAAAGCTAAATCCAATATGAAGTATCTAAGGACCCTAAAGGGGTTATCCAGGATTTTTATATTGATGGCCTATTTTCAAGTTAGCCCACCAATATTAGAATGGCAAGGGTTCAACAGGGGTGCTGGGTGTTTGATCCATGCAGATCTGATGCCAGATCTGAAAGGCCACAAATAAAATATAGCAGCACAATATTTCACATACAAACAATAAGATAGAAAAATGGGGATCCTTCTAAGTTATAATGCACTTATACCTACTATAAATGCAAAAAATGGAAATATAGAAGCTCTTTGCGCACGTTTTTGATCAAATGTGGGTCGGGCCTGTCTACCAGGCATCAAGGTGACTTCTGCAGATGGGTCCCTAACACTAACAGAACTGCCTCTCTTGGAACCAGGAAGGAACCAGCTACATTTATACTGTGTAGGAACCAGCTACACCTACACTCTGCTCAGAAGCCCCAGGGAGATGGGCGGTGCTCAGTCTAAAAGAGGCCGCTACCCTCAATATATACTACATCTGCTGATGATTGCCAGTTCTTTCCTAGAGAGAAAGGGAGAAAACTAGGTTGAAAACTGTCAGTCATCAACAGGTAGGCAGGGAGAGCAGGAGATTATGAATAACCATGACTCTTCTCAGGTGGCCATAACTCTTTTCCAGGCCCAGTCTGCAATGATTGTGATGTTGGTTCTCGGCAACCACCTACATTTTACTTATAAATTACAGACTACTGAAATCAACTCACCTGTCTGAACTTTATGCTGCCATTAGTATGGGCAGCATAAAGTTGATGACAGGTTCCCTTTTATGGTGTGGCTGCACGTGTTACGGTGCTTCTACCTGGATATCCTGGAATAGGGTGAGTGGTTGAGGAATTTGTAGAATAAATTGAGTCCAGACTTGTATTGAAGTAGTTAACAGCTTTACTTGGTATAAACTTTTATCAGGGAACAATCTTACAACTTTATCTTGGTTATGAGCAGGTTTTGGCATGAAATTCTGGCAGGCAAACACATTCAGCTCTGCTATATCTGTACTATTTCAGCTCTGCTATGCTGTCTGGATTAAATAGGAACTTTTTCTTTCCTGCTGCAAGCTGCAATTTAACTTTTTGTAATCTGACTCTCTTTATCTTGATCTGTATCTTTCTCTTTCTCTTTATCCAGGGAATCTTTCTTCCTGGCTTGTGAAGCTTTCAGTTCTTTTCCTTTGGCCTAACAGAGCAGACGGTGCTCTGCTGGCTGGCACACAGCCTTCCCCTTGCAGGGGGTCAGCTCAACTGCACCTAACTAACTGAACTCCTTCCTCTCTAGAGAGGGCTAGAATGGATAGAAGGTTCCATTCTAGGAAAACTGGCTCTGCCATATTTGCTGCCACCTGCTCGTAAACCAGGCACATTGCACTTAAACATAACATTAAAGGGAAATATACATACACATTACCACTGACAAATGTAAGGTTATGCACATGGGAAGGAATAATGCAAATAACCCGTACATACTAAATGGTAAAACACTGGGTAACACTGACATGGAAAACTAAGCTGTAAAAACCAGTGTCAGGAAGCTGCTGCCAAGGCCAATAAGATAATAGAGATGAGAAAAAAAGGGGGGGGGGGGAGGGCACTCTAAAACTTAACATTTATTGTACAGTATAAAATTATAACCCCAAACAAAGCTACTAGCAGGCGACTGGGTTACAGGTCGAGTGGAACCATCTTGATAGATGGACGGATCTCACCTGTAAATATGTCGACTAAAGGCCCATAAGGGCCAAAAAGACCAAGTGGGATGGAATAGGAGTCAAACAATATCCCATAGTAGGGTATCAAGTTGACACGGTCTCCTGTGGTGAAAGGAGGGACTGGCCCTAGATACCCCTACTTGGCCTATAAATCCCTATACCTAGAACAGCGCCCTAACCCCGCAAGGAGCGGCGCTGTTACTGGAACCTTGACCTGTTAAATGCACCCTAGACAACCCTCAATAGCAAGTGGTCAGGAGAAAAATGCAGGGACAAGGTATGTCAGATAATGTGTAATCTCCACATGCTTCTCACAATATTACGCCCAATGTGTAGTCCCTACGCGTTTCGTCATACGTAACTGGACAGGCCTCAGACTCATCAGGGGACGGGGCCCAAAGCATGGAAACCAAGGTTCCTCCAACGGAACCTACACAAAACACATAACCAAAACGTCCGGATTCAGCAAGAACATAAATAAGGTACGGATCGCAACAAATGGGGTAAAGTCAATCACTTACTTTAGGTATAAATGAGCGGCGTGTGGCCGGATCAGGCAGGCTGGTTCTCACCTGTCAGGGATTGTTCTCCCTAAGTTGCGCCGGTAGTCGGACATACTGTATGTTTGTCCGCCTCTTTAAGCCATGCAGACGCTGGCGCTCGTCGCGCCAGGATGACGCCACTCAGCGTGATGACGCCATCTCAGAGCCGCGCGCCTGCGCCCTGCACTAAGTTACTATCATACGGGCCGGGCACTGTATATGCCGGTAACCAAGCAACGAGGGCGTGCACATTTGTGTGCCAATCGGTAATGCTGACTCACCAGAACCAACAGTGCTATGATAGCATACTAGAATTACGAAACCAACAGTGGGTCACTAATACACAGGGAGGCGGGTGGGTGGTGTAACCCCACCTAGTAATTCTCCCAGAACGGGGGCTTGTGGCGATAAACTCATCACAGACAGACAGACAAGTAGGCAAATACGGGACAAACCAAAGGTACAGTGACAGATGCAGATAATAGTAAGTGCTGAAGATGAAGGTACCCACGAGTGTCAGTCACTCTAAGCCACCCAATTATGGATGCTTATATACAGGATAGCGAGACAACCAAGGTATAAGATGATAAATACAAGTATTCCTGGGTACTGGAGAGGACAATACCGGCAAATGTCAGTCACACAAAGCAACTAAAATGTAGTTGCTCGTTGAGTCCTTTGGGAGTGCAGGTATCTAATTTAAAGATCCACCAGCACTCCCTCTGGAGAATCAGTTTCTCCCAATCACCTCCCCGTCTGGGTCTTTCAACTTTTTCTATGCCCATGAAGCTGACTGCAGATACGCGGCCCCCATGGGTCGTGTGGACATGTCTGGCCACCGGGGTGTCCTTGTTGTTCCGTATATCGCTGAGGTGTTCCCCCATGCGTTTACGGAATTCTCTGCGGGTCTTTCCCACATACCTGACGCCACACTGGCATGTCAGTAGATAAATCAGACCAACCGTGCGGCAGTTAATGAAGTCGCGTATGTAGTGTATAAACCCATTGGGAGTTTCTCTAAGGGATTTACCCTGGGATATGAAACTACAAAAGCTACAATTGCCGCATCGTAAGCAACCTTTTAGTGGGTTTGTCAGCCACGTCGTGATGGGTGGGGGCGCAAAATGACTGTGAACTAGGTGATCACGGATGTTGGTGCCCCTCCTAAATTGCGGGAGGGACGAGAGAGAGGCTATAAGAAACCTGGAGAGGAACAAATCTATTATTGTGAAACCATCCGACAAAGGTGGGAATGTGGTTCTAATGGATACACTTGCCTACAAAGATATGTGTATTTCCATTCTGAGTGATCGGTCAGGTTATGAGGTCCTTAGAAACGACCCCACATCTATATATCAGACCGAATTACGTGAGATCTTGGGGAGGGCAAAGGGGCTGTGATTAATTGATGGTGAGGAGTTTGATTTCCTGTTCCCCCGCAATCCGGTTACGGCCACCTTCTATTGCCTCCCCAAGGTCCACAAAGAGACGGTACCAATCAGAGGGAGACCTATTGTCTCAGGTGTAGGTTGCCTGTCACAAAACTGTGGTGTATACGTGGATCATATCTTGCGCCCCTTTGTTGGGAGCCTCCCCTCGTATATACGAGATACCAGTGATCTTCTCCTCCGCTTGGAGGGTGTTTACATGGAACCAGATTGGTTCTTGGCATCTATTGATGTTGAGGCTCTCTACTCCTCTATCCCTCATGATAGGGGAGTCGAGGCCTCAGCACACTTCCTTAAGACAAGGGGTGTACAATTCAGTGAACATAACAAATTTGTTCTGGAACTTCTCCGTTTCGTCCTTACCAGGAACTTTTTTCTCTTCGACGGGCGACTCTACCACCAGCTCAGGGGCACTGCCATGGGCAGTTCATGCGCACCATCCTATGCTAACTTGCTCCTGGGCTGGTGGGAGGAGAATGAGGTCTTCGGTGAAGGGATGGAGAAGTTTACTCACCTTGTTACACTTTGGACCCGCTTCATTGACGACGTGTTCGTCATTTGGAGCGGGTCCGAAGAACAATTCAATGAGTTTGTGGGTACCCTAAATATCAATAATCTTAACCTGCGATTTACGTCTGTGATTATGAAGGATTGCCTTCCTTTTCTAGACATTGTATTGGTGAGGGGAGAAGATGGCAGCCTCCAGAGTACAATCTATCGGAAACCCACGGCGACCAATTCTCTATTGAGGTGGGAGAGCTGCCACCCAACCCCCCTGAAATGTGGCATACCTGTAGGCCAATACCTACGTCTCAGACGTAACTGCTCGAATGATGGGGAGTTTAAGAAGCAGGCTGACATCTTACGCAGGAGATTTCAGGAGAGGGTTACCCGGATAGGACCCTACGTAGGGCCTATCAACGTGCTAAGAATACTACCGTCTGGCTCTCCTACACCCGGCCAATAAGCCATTGGGACCCGCTGAGAAGATTACACGGGTCATTGGAACCTTTGACACTGCAGCTAGAGAGGTCCGTGCAGTGATTCAAAAACATTGGGACATCCTGCTGATGGATCCAGACCTCAAGGACACTCTCAGTCCCGTCCACCAATCACGTTTAGGAGGGGCACCAACATCCGTGATCACCTAGTTCACAGTCATTTTGCGCCCCACCCATCACGACGTGGCTGACAAACCCACTAAAAGGTTGCTTTCGATGCGGCAATTGTAGCTTTTGTAGTTTCATATCCCAGGGTAAATCCCTTAGGAAACTCCCAATGGGTTTATACACTACATACGCGACTTCATTAACTGCCGCACGGTTGGTCTGATTTATCTACTGACATGCCAGTGTGGCGTCAGGTATGTGGGAAAGACCGCAGAGAATTCCGTAACGCATGGGGAACACCTCAGCGATATACGGAACAACAAGGACACCCGGTGGCCAGACATGTCCACACGACCCATGGGGGCCGCGTATCTGCAGTCAGCTTCATGGGCATAGAAAAGTTGAAAGACCCAGACGGGAGGTGATTGGGAGAAACTGATTCTCCAGAGGGAGTGCTGGTGGATCTTTAAATTAGATACCTGCACTCCCAAAGGACTCAACGAGCAACTACATTTTAGTTGCTTTGTGTGACTGACATTTGCCGGTATTGTCCTCTCTAGTACCCATGAATACTTGTATTTATCATCTTATACCTTGGTTGTCTCGCTATCCTGTATATAAGCATCCATAATTGGGTGGCTTAGAGTGACTGACACTCGTGGGTACCTTCATCTTCAGCACTTACTATTATCTGCATCTGTCACTGTACCTTTGGTTTGTCCCGTATTTGCCTACTTGTCTGTCTGTCTGTGATGAGTTTATCGCCACAAGCCCCCGTTCTGGGAGAATTACTAGGTGGGGTTACACCACCCACCCGCCTCCCTGTGTATTAGTGACCCACTGTTGGTTTCTTAATTCTAGTATGCTATCATAGCACTGTTGGTTCTGGTGAGTCAGCATTACCGATTGGCACACAAATGTGCACGCCCTCGTTGCTTGGTTACCGGCATATACAGTGCCCGGCCCCGTATGATAGTAACTTAGTGCAGGGCGCAGGCGCGCGGCTCTGAGATGGCGTCATCACGCTGAGTGGCGTCATCCTGGCGCGACGAGCGCCAGCGTCTGCATGGCTTAAAAGAGGCGGACAAACATACAGTATGTCCGACTACCGGCGCAACTTGGGGAGAACAATCCCTGACAGGTGAGAACCAGCCTGCCTGATCCGGCCACACGCCGCTCATTTATACCTAAAGTAAGTGATTGACTTTACCCCATTTGTTGCGATCCGTACCTTATTTATGTTCTTGCTGAATCCGGACGTTTTGGTTATGTGTTTTGTGTAGGTTCCGTTGGAGGAACCTTGGTTTCCATGCTTTGGGCCCCGTCCCCTGATGAGTCTGAGGCCTGTCCAGTTACGTATAACGAAATGCGTAGGGACTACACATTGGACGTAATATTGTGAGAAGCATGTGGAGATTACACATTATCTGACATACCTTGTCCCTGCATTTTTCTCCTGACCACTTGCTATTGAGGGTTGTCTAGGGTGCATTTAACAGGTCAAGGTTCCAGTAACAGCGCCGCTCCTTGCGGGGTTAGGACGCTGTTCTAGGTATAGGGATTTATAGGCCAAGTAGGGGTATCTAGGGCCAGTCCCTCCTTTCACCACAGGAGACCGTGTCAACTTGATACCCTACTATGGGATATTGTTTGACTCCTATTCCATCCCACTTGGTCTTTTTGGCCCTTATGGGCCTTTAGTCGACATATTTACAGGTGAGATCCGTCCATCTATCAAGATGGTTCCACTCGACCTGTAACCCAGTCGCCTGCTAGTAGCTTTGTTGGGGTTATAATTTTATACTGTACAATAAATGTTAAGTTTTAGAGTGCCCTCCCCCCCCCCCTTTTTTTTCTCATCTTTGTTCACACGCCTTGGGAGCACCACACTGGTCCTTGAAATAGGTTCCGGTTGGAGACAATAGCTTTCATTTATCAATAAGATAATAGGTTGCATCAAAGGGGCATAGATGCCCGTGATGAAAACAAAGTCCTACACTTTACAAATCACTGGTCAGACCGCACATGGAGTACTGTATACAGTTCTGGTCTCTTGCTAACAAGGCAGACATAGCAGAGCTGGAGAGGGTTCAGAGGAGGGCAACTAAAGTAATAACTGGAATGAGGGAACTACAATACCCTGAAAGATTATCAAAATTAGGGTTATTCACTTTAGAAAAATGACGACTGAGGGAAGATCTAATTACTATGTATAAATCAGGGGTCAGTACAGAGATCTCTCCCATCATCTATTTATCCCCAGGACTGTGACTGTGATGAGGGGAATCCTCTGCGTCTGGAGGAAAGAAGGTTTGTACACAAACAGAGGATTCTTTACGGTAAGATCAGTGAGACTATGGAACTCTCTGCCTGAGGAGGTGGTGATGGTGAGTTCACTGAAAGAGTTCAAGAGGGGCCTGGATGTATTTCTGGAGTGTAATGATATTATAAGCTATAGGAGTTGATCCAAGGAGTTATTCTGATAGCCTGATTGGAGTTGGGAAGGATTTTTTTCCCTCTTAAGTGGAGAAAATTGGCTTCTACCTCACAGTTTTTTTTTTTTGCCTTACTCTGGATCAACTTGCAGGATAACAGGCTGACCTGGATGGACAAATGTCTTTTTTCTACCTTATATACTATGTTACTATGTTAAGCAGGATCTGTAATAAATACACATGAAAATAGTGGTAATGTCCCCCTAGCGGGATGTTACATTCCCCCTTACTTAAGAGGCAAGCCGTCCTCTACTTGTGCTTAGGATACACAAAATACACTTTTTGGGTACCTACAAGTAATCAAAGTGCTGCCTGAAAATATTGACATACATAGACTAACATTTAAGACGGCTACCTCTAGTTTCCTGCCCGTATGAGTAGGGTGTCCATTCACAGTTTTCCCTCTTGGTAATAAACAGTGAACCAAATAAGACTGCACAAAGTGCTCAAATACTCCCGTAGTGAGTACTAAGCTCTAGTACCAAAGGAAGCGTGGGGGTGTCATGTACTGTAATCCCTCCACGAAGCTACGAGACACCCGCAATCAGAAGGGTGGCTTTATCCTGAAATCCCTTTCAGGCACCAAGGCCTTATAAAGCTTTACGCTTCGACACCTTGATGACTGAACAGGTAGCTACACACAAAGGTTCCTAAAGGTTGCACGCTAGGCTTTAGAATTCAAATGACCTTCGCAAAGCACCAGGCTCTCATATACATATTATCTCCATACACATAATAGCAGTGGGTTACTTTTTACCGTCTTAGATTTACTTGTGACATAACCACTTCGTTTACCTTGTGTCGCACTAGACCTAGGCTTGCTAGCTAACACAAGGTCACATAAGAACCATTTGTTTTAAATGTCATCAGAGGCAGTCCATAATGAGCAAGGTGATGTTAGATCTGCTTGGAACGTACCAGACGTCCTCAGAGGCAGTCCATGATAACTAAGCAATACAGAGTTAACTATCGGGTGACCTGAATAGAGTGCAAAGACCATAATCCATACAAAAGTGCACATAAAATCACATTGTGGCACCTGCGAAAGAAGTACACACAATGGGAAATAGGCTTGTAACGTTGCTGAACCTAAAAAATGCAAATAAATAAGGCACATTTTTAAAACAATAAAGTCAATAGTTACATTAAAGTCTCTCTCTTCTGTGAAAGTGCACCAAACGGCAACTTTAAGTGC
Source organism: Bufotes viridis (assembly GCA_033119425.1). Classification (NCBI taxonomy): domain Eukaryota; kingdom Metazoa; phylum Chordata; class Amphibia; order Anura; family Bufonidae; genus Bufotes; species Bufotes viridis. The sequence goes on from CM065591.1 coordinate 217,026,898, forward strand.
AATAACGTCCCTTGTAATCCAAGGGAACAGTAATGTCATTTGTAATCCAAATGAGACGGTGACGGTATATTTGTAATCCACATAAGGTACAAGGTGGTTTGTAATCCAAAGGGGTATAATGGTGTAGCAGCACAGGTCATGAGAACCTTTTAGAAAGGGGCTCCCGAAGAACCTGAAAAGGGGGGAAAAGAGATGTTTGGCACTGTCCAGTGCAACTGGGAGGTAAATGCTGTTGATGGGGGGAGTCCTAACGCTCATAACCATCTGGGTGAGGGCTAAACCAGGGCAACCTAAAAACAGAAAACACATAAAGCATGCCAACAGGCCCTCACCCTTCAAGTCCAGTCCATGGGGTGGCTCCCAAATGTCAGTAGTTCTTTTTCAATCAGACATCTTAAGATGGTCCAGCTCTTTAGAGGAGGGATTGGATGTCCTCCTCACTAGAGGACGGTCCTGCCTCTGGTAGTCAAGTCTGGCTCTGGTGGTGGAGCGCCACTGCCCTCCTGTGGTGGCACTTAGCATAGACCGGGTGGTCACACTTTGTACTTGGGCCACAACTTTTTGCTTTACAGGAGCAGATGCTCCTGCCATTTTAAACGGGTCCAACACCTCCGGCTGCATGGGTGCTGAAAGACAATCCTCAGTTGATAGATCACCTTTGGCCTGAAAAAAGCGATGGTGGTGGACACCCAGCCCACTTGACTCACGGGTGGTGCGGGCAACCAAGGAATGAGCGGCTCCGGCTCTGGTTGAGGTTGCTCCCTATAGCGAAACACTCCCCCTGCGTTCTCCTGCAGGGATCCTACTTTCCCCACGGCAGCTGGGTCCTCCTGCCACGCCTCTGGGGTAGATACTATAACCAGGGGCTGGGGTAGCAGGTTCACCCCAGTAGCAAAAGGGCCTTTAGACTTCATTGGGGTAAATTCAACCTGGTCTCCTTTGTAAAGGCTATCCCTCGCCTGGGGTAAGTGTGGGCGTTTTACAGAGCGCCGGTTAATGAACAACTCTATCCCGGTCTCATCATCCTCGATAATGCCGGTACCCCTCTCGACAGAGAATCAGATCACGGTTCCAGTCTTCCTTTCTAGTGGGGGGTCATTGGGCAGAGGCCGTTCTAACAGACCAACGACTCAGTCCTCTGTAAGACCGTGAACCGGGGAGGGCTCCTTAGGATACAACAAAGCCACAGTTGAGGAAGACAACACCGTCACCAGCTTTTATAAAAACAGAAACTTTACTGAACAGAAGTATTAAACACAATCTCAAATGTAGTGAACATATAATAAAGTTACATACACTCGGCCTGGACGCCGAGACCCCTGTGCTGCACAGCATGGCGCCCCAAGATGGCGGACAGACACCACTTGTGATAATTTACCTATTGTGGGGACAGCTATCCCGGCCCGCCGTACCGCTTATTACCCTAGGGAACGGGAACAATTGTGTGAGGTGCGAGATGCAATCTTACAGGTTTATACAATATTTTTCTCTTCTCTTATGCCTAAACCAACACCGTTACATGTGTCTGTAATACTCCTAGTGAAGACGCTGGAGTAGCTGAAGTTTGCAGTGAAGTCTCTTGTTGATCCAGGAGCGAACTATAACCGTATAACTAGTAAGTCCTGGTGTTGGGTAATTTCAGAATCTTTGTAGCACCATCCTTGCAGCACAATGCTTGCTGCCTGCCTCACATAGGATCCCTATCTGACTAACTAAATGCAGGCTAGATCACAGTCTCTAGTTTTTCCAGGCTCTCACAATATACTGTGGTGCGTGCACGATCTGGCTTACCGAGCCGAGTCTGTTCTTCATCCAATGGTGACTTAAACCAAATAACAAGTCTGTCTATCCACAATGAGGCCCTGCAGGGTCTGTAGCTCCATTCCACAACTTTTCCAGCCTTTCGGGAACCGATCCTCTCTTTCCTGAACGGCATTTGGATTGCTGACAGTCACCAGTCACTTCCAACAGTGACTCCAGGTCTCACTGATGCCTGGCACTAGATGCTGCCTTCCAGTTTCTGTGTCTATGCAAAACATGTCTGCCGAGCTATTTCCTGGTTCTTCTTCAGCAAGTAACCACACCTCTTAATGCATATTCAATTACTTGCAGTATGTTAGCTGTGTGGGTAAACAGCGGCCTCTTGTGGCAAAATTCAGAATGACAGTTCTAATAAAGCAATGTGTACAGAAACAGTGTGAGCTGTTTCTCCATCTTACACCTCAATAGCCTTACAGTAGTTCCAGGCAGAGGACGCGTATGCCGTGACTCCCCGGGATACTATTGGGTTTAAGCGGTCATAGGCCTCCCCCTTACTGGGCAGCGGAGTGGGGCTCGCCGTACCTGAGATGCCTAAATTTCTCCAGGCTCAGGCTTAACTTCGGGGTCCTCTCCACCCCACACCTTAGTCCGGCTGACAAGGTCGCGGATGCGCCATCTTGCTCGCTCGGGTAATGGAACAGACAGGAAATGAAGAAGGGGCTTCAGAGGCGGAGTTTGTCCTTCCTCTCTTCACGCAGTAACATCCCTCCCGGTGGGCAGGGCTAAACTTTCGCGCCTTCCATTCTAGGAAAACTGGCTCTGCCATACTTGCTACTACCTGCTGGTAAACCAGGCACATTAAACATAACATTAAAGAGAAATATACATACACATTATGCAGCATCTGGAATAAATACACATTATGACTCAGGAGGCACCCTAAAAGATAATAATGGGGCAAAAAGAGTGGTAATGGCGCCCATGCGGGGCGTTACAGGCCCATCTACCAGGCGTCAAGGTGGCTTCTGAACATGGGTCCCTAACACTAACAGAACTGCCTCTCTTGATCTTACCTAAGCCTACAATATTCAGTCGTATTATTTGTATGTGAAATGTTCTGCTGCCATATTTTATTTTCTTCCTGTATGCTGGCGATGGGCCAGACATGCGTTTGATTAAAAGAGCAAAGAGCTTCTATTTTTCAATTTTATTTCCTTTTTTTGCATTTATGATAGGTATAATTTCATTTTAACTTAGAATGATCCCCATTTTTCATTCTTATTGTTTGTATGTGAAATGTTGTGTTGCCATATTTTATTTGCTTCCTGTATGCTGGCTTTATGGATATGCACCTGTGACTATGAATGTGCTAGTCTAAGTTTTCCTATAGATCTGGAAGGTCATCAGTGTCAAAAATTTGACAACCCCATTTATGGTGATTTCACACTTAGGCCCTGATCCATCAAAACTGGCATCTGCTGCGCCGGTTTTGATGGGGCCTGTTGCTGCAGGAGGAAGCATGTCATTTATGATGAGGGTGGGCCTTGTCATAAATTACATGCTGCCTCTGGCACTCCGTGTGCCAGGATGAAATCTACGGCAGCTCGGAGCTGCTGTAGAGTTTAGTCATTATTTACTCCAGTTTCTGGCGGAAATAATGCTGAATGAGCTGGGGCTGATGGCTGCACCCACACCCTGCCTTCACCACACACCCTTATCGTAAGTATTGTTGAAGACAGAGTAAAATGCTTATTGGGACTAGAAAAGTCGCAATTGCCTTGAAAATTTGCAAATCCAGTGCATTTGTGAAAACTGTGATGCTAGCGGAACTAACTCCTTAGATGCCAACCTCAATGCTGACTGCATCTCCATTGACTCCCTGCTCAGCTGATGGCTGCTATCACAAACCCAACCCAGGAGCTAATGCAAAAATACTTTTAAGCCTCATTCACACATCAGTATTAAGACCAAGGCTGGGCTAAAATCCATAATTCGATATATATTTTGATTCATGTGCGATATGCAACATATATTGCGATATATTATTTTCAATAATAATATTTTTAGTGTGATATAGCCAATCATCAGCCCCGCCCGACCCCATGCCATTGCCAATTTGCCATCATCATACATCTTCCCCAGCCAGCGCCATTCAGCCCCCCATGCCATTTGCCATGAGTCTGCGTCACAGCCCCATGGCATTTGCTAATAGCCATCATCAGACATGAGTGCCAATGATCAGCCCCATGGCATTTGCCATCATCTATCAGACTGTCTGCCATATGCCATGGGGCTAAAATATCTGATGGCACTGGCTCACTGGGGGACACATGGAGACTGATGATGGCAAATGCCATGGGGCTGATCTGATGGCACTGGCTCACTACTGGGGGACATATGTCTGATTCAAACATGTGTCCCCCAGTGAGCCAGTGCCATCAGATCAGTCCCATGGCATTTGCAATCATCAGACTCCATGTGTCCCCCAGCAGTGAGCCAGTGCCATCAGATCAGCCCCATGGCATTTGCCATTATCAGTCTCCATGTGTCCCCCAGTGAGCCAGTGTCAGATATTTTACAACTCATACCCCCCTGCTATTCAGACAGAGCAGGAGTCTGCAGTGCCATCAGAAGATGGTCAACGGCCCCAGGCCCATTTCCTTTCCTTATCCACTACTCCCCCCCCCCCCGATCTTCCAGCGCCCCCCAACCCCAACGATCCTCCAGCAAGAGTCCCCGTCCCCCCACAAGAGTCACTGTTAGCCTTACCACAGTGACCTTTTCTGCAGGGTGCTCGGCAGTGGCTGGCTAATGGAGTCCGCAGGTGTGGTGTCTTCTTCCAGCACTGGGCAGGATCTGACGTCACATACAGCGTCAGCAAAGTGGCCAGGTCCTGGCCAGTACAGCGCGGTGCGGAGCAGTAAGCCAGAATCTTCTGCTGCACGCAATCATTTACCACAGCACCCCATGATCAATCATATCGCGGTCCTGCGATATGTGCGATATACACAAAATCCATATCGTGGGCCAAATTTATATCGCCGATATCGCATATATCGTCCACCCCTAATTCAGAGATGAGTGTTTTAGCACCATCCGTGGGAAAAAGCATAACATTAAGTTATCAAAATGTATCTACCCCAAAATGGTACCAATGAAATGTCACCTCATCCTTCAAAGAGCAAATTCTTATCCTGCAAAGAGCGAGTCCCAAAAAAAGATCATCTCCAAAAAAATGTTAAAAATATGGCTTTCAGAAAATGGTAACCCAAAAACATGATTTAAATATTTTTTTTTTTTATAAAATTGGTATCTCTGTAATCGTACTGACAAGCAGAATATAGATAACTTGCTTTTTCCCATAAACACAAACCCCCAAAAGCAAAATAAAAAGTCATTAAAAGGTCAAACATACCCCAAAATAGAACTAATGATAGCTCATCTTGCAAAAAGTAAGCCCTCACATAACTCCGTCAAGAGGCTTTTCAAAACCAACATGGTTTTTTTCCCTTCTGAAGCCTGCAGCATACCTAAATAGAAGTTTACAGCCACATTTATGGCATTTTAGTACATGTTAGAACCCGCCTAAAAATGTAAAGGGTGTGGTATGTCTTGGATGACACCAGCTGCACACAACATACTGTGCACTGAAATGACATAGCTGTGGAAAATTTGCAATTTTTATTTTGCACCTTCCCCTGCTCATTCATTTCTGCAAAACACCTGTGGTGTCAAAATGTTTACTCAGCCTCTTGATGAATAACTTGGGTTTGTAGTATCCAAAATAGTAAGTGTACCTATTTCCAAAGTAAGGGTACCTCAGGGTCTTTGCAAATGTGATATAGTGCCTGAAAACCATTCCAGCAAAATCTTGCTCCTTCCTTTCTGAGCCCTGCCTGGTGCTTATTCAGCAGCTGATGTACTTGTTTATGGCATTTCCATTCCCAGTAGAATCCGCCTATCAATTCAAGTAGTGTGATGTGAGTCTCAGATGGCCACTGCTAGGCACAACATATTGAACAATGAAATGCCCAGTATGCCACTCTGTCTGCAGCTGTGCAAAGTGGCATATTGACATCAAAATGCATCTGTGGTGTCAACATGCTCACTCTACTCCTCAATAAATACCTTGAGCGGTGGAGTTTCCAACATTGGGTCACTTCTCAGGTTACATTTATTATTTCACCCCAGAGCCTCTAAAGTTGTCAGAACAAGATGTGTAAATCACCACATTGGGCCTCAAATGCGCATGGTGCTCTTTTACTCAAAATCCCTGGTGTACGTCCAGGCAAAACATTAGGGCCACATGTAAGGTATTTCCCAAAACAAAAAAACACAGCATAATAATAAGAGGACTGACAAGGTGTAATTTATACCTCATACCTCACATATCAGTACACTGTTGTATATACAATATATCTGTACACATTGCATCTATTATACCTCGTACCTCAAATATTAGTACACTGCCTATTATACCTCACATATCAGTACACTGCTGTATATATTATATATCTGTACACACTGCATCTATTATACCTCATACCTCCCATATATAGTATATACGGCAGTGTACTGATAACTGTAGAGACTGCATCTATTCTACCTCACACCTAAAATACCAGTACACTGCTGTATATACTATATATCTGTACACACTACATCTATTATACATCACACCTCAAATATCAGTACACTGCTGTATATACTATATAACTGTACACACTGCATCTATTATACCTCGTACCTCACATATCATTAAACTGCTGTATGTACTCTATATCTGTATATACTGCATGTATTATAAAAGTATAATAGATGCAGTGGGTACAGATATATAGTATACACAGTGGTGTACTGATATGTGAGGTATGAATTGTAATAGAAGCAGTGTGTACAGATATATGGTATATACAGCAGTATACAAATATTTGAAATACAAGGTGTAATTTTTAAAAGGGGCACAGAGAGGGCATAACTTCTGTGAGTGCCGCCCACAAAGTAATAATGTCCTCTTTGCCCCCTTCATTGTAGTAATGCCCTCTGGCTCTGTGACCCCCTCCATAGTAGTAATGCCCTCTGTGCCCCCTCCATAGTAATAAAGTCCTCTGTGCCCCCTCCATAGTAATAATTCCCTCTGTGCCCCCTCTGTATAAAAAAAAAATCAAACAGCTGATCTGAGGGCACATCCTGAAGATAGGTCATCAGTAATAAAAAGAGGACAACCCCTTTAACAGTAGGACTGGAAGGAATGGGTTACGTTTTGAATTTGGGGTGGGGGGGCATTTTAATTTTTGCCTCGGGCAGCAGATAGGCTAGGTGCACCGCTGCCCCATGCGACAAATTGCTGAGGGAAGGGAGGGGGAGGATCAAGCTGAACTCTTCCACCAGGGCCCATGAGCCTTTAGCTATGCCCCTGCCTCTTACCGTGTGACAATCAGCAACATGTAACCTGTGACATCACACCTTCTGTTACCCACTGCATTCTAGCTTCTTCTGCCGAGTATTATAATTAGAGATGAGTGAATCGAAGTTGACGAAGTGGAATTCGATCCAAATTTCAGGAAAAATTCGATTCACACCAATTTGTGGTAACCAATCACATTTTTTGCTAAAATGGCTGCTGCACGTGTTTGGACATGGAGCAAGGAACTCTGGGAATGAGGGATCACCCACAATGCCATGCATACAATCAATCAGCAGCCAGCTAGCCCTGTGATGTCAGAGCCCTATAAATAGCCTCGGCTATCTTGGATTCAGCCATTTTTCAGTGTACTTAGTGCAGGGAGAAACATCAGCAGGCGCTAGGGACAGTGCTAGGAAAGACTTTGAAACTTTTATTTTGCTGTATAGAAGTTCAGGGAAAGGATAAGGAGGAATCATTCCACAGTATTGAAGCAGAACAGGGTTCAGTAGGGGAGGTTACAGCCTGGATAATAGGAACAATCCTATTACACTTTGTTGCACTGACTGCGGATCCGAATTCCCATTATACAGCTCTGTACTTCCAGCAAACCGTTCTTGTTATTGGGGTGCAAGTGCTGTTTGATACAGCCATTAACAGGGTTTATTACAAGGAAATATTTCTAGGTCTTATTTGCCCTTGTGCGGTGCAGTTATATGTTTCTAAAGCATTTTTTGGCTTGTATTAGTGGGAAAAAATGGGCTTATTAGCAGTTGTATGAGAAAGTGAGAAAATGACAGCCCTTTTTGGTGTATATTAGAGGCAAAAAATATATATTTGCCGTTCAGCGGTGCAGTTATATGTTCTAAAGCCCTTTTTGGTGTGTATTAGTGGCAAGAAAATATATACAGTATTATTTGCGTTCAGCGATGCAGTTATATGATTTAAAGCCTTTTGTGGCGTGTATAAGTGGCACAAAAAAAATGTTTGCCGTTGTGTGAAGTGAGAAAATTACAGCCCCTTTTGGCGTCTATTAGTGGCAAAAAATATATATTTGCCGTTTAGCGGTGCAGTTATATGTTCTAAATCCCTTTTCTGCGTAAATTAGTGGCACACAAAAAAGTATTTGCTGTTTTTGGCGTGTATTAGTGGCAAAAAATATATATTATTTGCCGTTCAGCAGTGCAGTTATATGTTCTAAAGCCCTTTTTGTCATGTATTAGTGGCACAAAAAAAGGATTTGCCGTTGTGTGGTGAAGTGAGAAAATTACAGCCCTTTTTGTCGTCTATTAGTGGCAAAAAATATATATTTGCCGTTCAGCGGTGCAGTTATATGTTCTAAATCCCTTTTCTGCGTAAATTAGTGGCACACAAAAAAGTATTTGCTGTTTTTGGCGTGTATTAGTGGCAAAAAATATATATATTTGCCGTTCAGCGATGCAGTTATATGTTCTAAATCCCTTTTTTGCATGTATTAGTTGCACACAAAAAAATATTTGCCAATGTGTGGTGAAATGAGAAAATTAGAGCCCTTTTTGGCATGTATAAGTGGGAAAAAAGTAAGGGCCTATTTGTCGTTCAGCATTGCAGTTACAGTATATGTTCAAAAGCCCTTTTTGGCGTATATTAGTGGCAAAAAAATATATATTATTTGCCGTTAAGCGGTGTAGTTATATTTTCTAAAGCCTTTTGTGGCGTGTATAAGTGGAAAAAAGAAAGAGCCTATTTGCCGTTCAGCGGTGCAGTTATATGTTCTAAGGCCCTTTTTGGCATGTATTAGTGGCAAAAAAATATATATTATTTGCCGTTCAGAGGTGCAGTTATATGTTCTAAAGCCCTTTTTGTCATGTATTAGTGGCACAAAAAAAGGATTTGCCGTTGTGTGGTGAAGTGAGAAAATTACAGCCCTTTTTGTCGTCTATTAGTGGCAAAAAATATATATTTGCTATTCAGCGGTGCAGTTATATGTTCTAAATCCCTTTTCTGCATAAATTAGTGGCACACAAAAAAGTATTTGCTGTTTTTGGCGTGTATTAGTGGCAAAAAATATATATATTTGCCGTTTAGCGATGCAGTTATATGTTCAAAATCCCTTTTTTGCATGTATTAGTGGCACACAAAAAAATATTTGCCAATGTGTAGTATATTATTTGCCGTTCAGAGGTGCAGTTATATGTTCTAAAGCCCTTTTTGGCGTGTATTAGTGGCACAAAAAATGTATTTGCCATTGTGTGGTGAAGTGAGAAAATTACAGTCCTTTATAGCGTGTATAAGTGGAAAAAAATATATATATTTGCCGTTTAGCGGTGCAGTTATATGTTCTAAATCCTTTTGTGGAGTGTATAAGTGGAAAAAAGTAAGGGCCTATTTGCCGTTCAGCGGTGCAGTTAGGGTTCTTGCAGACAAGCGGATCTCCTGCGTGTTATCCGCAGCGATAATGAGAGCCAAGCTGCGCGGTGGACATCAGAGGCACGAAGCAGTAACATGATAGATACTGCTCCTGCCTCTTTGTGACCCTTTCACTACAAAATCACTGTGAGATAAAGTTGTCACTGTGATTTTGTAGTGAAAGGGTCACAAAGAGGCAGGAGCAGTATCTATCATGTTACTGCTTCGTGCCTCTGATGTCCACCGCGTAGCTTGGCTCTCATTCTCGCTGCGGATAACACACAGGAGATCCGTCCGTCTGCAAGAGCACTAATATGATCTCAAGTCCTTTTTGGCGTGTATTAGTGGCACAAAAAATATAGATTTGCCATTCAGCGGTGCAGTTATATGTTGTAAAGCCCTTTTTTGCATGTATTAGTGGCACACAAAAAAGCATTTGCCGTTGTGTGGGAAAGTGAGAAAACTACAGCGCTTATTGGCGTGTATAAGTGGAAAAAAGTGAGGGCATACTTGCCGTTCAGCATGCTGTCACAGGACGCATATCCTCCCCCTTGCACCGCCGGTGTCCTGTCCCTCTCCGGCAGCAGCAGGAGATGCCTTCCCAGCAGAGCAGGGAGCCGCTCGGCGTCTCTGCTTCCATGGCCGCACGCTCCCTCTATGCCAGGATATCTGTGTGGACTGAGCGCCGAGCTGGGCACTCAGCGCTCAGCTGTCAATCCTGGGGCAGGTCATGTGGCGCTGGCCACGTCACATGACTTCAGCCCCTGTGTATATAAGCAGGCAACCTGCTGGCCACAGGTTGCCTGTGATTGTGCTTATTGGGCTACCTTATACTCCATTTGATTGCTCTGAATTTGACCTTCTGCTCGTGATTTGACCTTCCTTTTGCCTCTCCCTTGTATTCTGACACGACCTCCAGGTTAGACCTCCAGCTTGTTCCTCGTACTGTATTTGCCGCTCCCTTGCATTCTGACGCGACCTCCCGGTTTGACCTTTGGCTTGTTACTCGTATTGTCTTTGCCTCTCCCTTTTATTCTGACATGACCTCTCGTTGTGACCTTTGTTATTTGGCTATCCTCCTTGCCTGCTGTACGCTCCTGCTGCCGCACGCCGCCCGTTACCTGTCTCTGCTTTCATCTGTCCCTCCTGCACTTATTCAAGTTAGTCAAGTGTATTTCTTTCCGTTAAAGGGTACATTACAGTAAGTGTTAAAATACAGCATAATCCTCTACATTTACACACAGTGTTTTGCATCTCTAAGTTTATTTCTTTACGTTAAAGGGTATATTACACAAAGTGTTAAAATACAAGTGCTGAAAGCATAATCCTATATATATTTTCACACGCTACTGTGCATCTCCAAGTGTAAATCTGTCCGTAAAAGGATACCTTTCATTCAGGGCTTAAATACTAAGCCTACAATTAATATTCCCCTAAATCTGTGTTTACTGCTGTGCCTGGATTAGTGTAATAAGGTACATAAATAGATAGCCAGATAGTGTTAGGTGCCTGTAAAAAAAGTAAACATAAACCATAACCTAGGAGAGAGACCCTGCCCTCATTTAGATAAAGGCCAAACAGACCGGGGCTACATGTCATGGCTCCCTACTACATAGTAAATGGCAATACCTCAGAAAAAATACAAATACTGAAGAAGAAAAACACCTGAGTATCAATTGCCAAAATAAATTAACTTTATTGAATACAAATATTAAAATACATGTACATAATGCACAGGAAGGTGGCAATGGAAAAGCGCTGTAGTCCAGGGTGGCGCTTTTCCATTGCCACCTTCCTGTGCATTATGTACATGTATTTTAATATTTGTATTCAATAAAGTTAATTTATTTTGGCAATTGATACTCAGGTGTTTTTCTTCTTCAGTGCCTGTAAAAAAAGGCCTGAATTTTAATTCAATACATTGGGCCAAATAATTTTTTTCTTATTGTGGAGAACGGTAACAATGAGGAAAACATCTAGTAAGGGCCCATCACTGGTGCTTGGCTGGGGGGAAACGGAGGACGATGACGATATGCCTCCCACAGAGGATAGCTTGTCCTTACCTCTGGGCAGCCTGGCACACATGAGCGACTACATGCTGCAGTGCCTGCGCAACGACAGCAGAGTTGCCCACATTTTAATGTGTGCGGACTACTGGGTTGCCACCCTGCTGTATCCCCGGTACAAAGACAATGTGCCCACCTTACTTTCTGCACTGGAGTGGGATATGAAAATGCGCGAGTACAAGCGCACGCTGGTAGACTCGCTACTGAGAGCATTCCCAAATGTCACAGGGGAACAAGTGGAAGCCCAAGGCGAAGGCAGAGGAGGAGTGAGAGGTCGCCAACGCAGCTGTGTCACGGCCAGCTCTTTTGAGGGCAGGGTAAGCATGGCAGAGATGTGGAAAAGTTTTGTCACCACGCCACAGCTAACTGCACCACCACCTGATACAGAACATGTTAGCAGGAGGCAGCATTTCACTAACATGGTGGAACAGTACGTGTGCACACCCCTCCACGTACTGACTGATGGTTCGGCCCCATTCAACTTCTGGGTCTCCAAATTGTCCACGTGGCCAGAGTTAGCCTTTTATGCCTTGGAGGTGCTGGCCTGCCCGGCGGCCAGCGTTTTGTCTGAACGTGTATTCAGCACGGCAGGTGGCGTCATTACTGACAAATGCAGCCGCCTGTCCACAGCCAACGTGGACAAGCTGACGTTCATAAAAATGAACCAGGCATGGATCCCCCAGGACCTGTCCATCCCTTGTGCAGAATAGACATTTATAACTACCCCCCCTTAACCATATATTCTTGTACTCCAGGGCACTTCTTTATTGAATCCTCTTTTTTTAATTTTACCATTATTTTGCGGGGCAACCCAAAGTTGAATGAACCTCTCCTCCGTCTGGGTGCCAGGGGCCTATATATCTGAAAGTGGCCTTTTCCATTGTTGGGTGACATGAAGCCTGATTCTCTGCTTTGCGACCTCTCTCCTCTGTCTGCGTGCTGGGGCCTAAAATAACTAAAAGTGGCCTTCTCTGTTGGTGGGTGACATGATGCCTCTTTTGCTGCTATGGGACCTCTCTCCTCTGTCTGGGTCTCAGGGGCCTAACTTTCACTTACTTGCTTGCTGTCTTGGTGGCAGACATTTAACACTTTTTACTGTCTAATGACCGCCCCATTGTCTGGGTGTCAGGGGCCTATATGTCGTTTAATCATTTGTTGTCTTGGTGGGAGATATTAAACTCCTTTTACTGTCTTGACCGCCCCATTGTCTGGGTGTCAGTGGCCTAAATTTCACATACTTGCCTGCTGTTTGGTGGCAGACATTTAACACTTTTTATTGTCTAATGACCGCCCCATTGTCTGGGTGTCAGGGGCCTATATGTTGTTTAATCATTTCTTGTCTTGGTGGGAGACATTAAACTCTTTTTACTGTCAAATTGCCTCTCCTCTGTCTGGGTGTCAGGGGCCTACATAAATGATAATGGCCTGTTCCACTGCAGGTTGACCTGAGGCCTGTGTTGCTCTTACGGGACCGCTCTCCTCTTTGCGGGTGCCATGGCCCTGAGTCTGTGAATGAGGCCTGCAGGCAGACATGAATCCTTTTTGGCTGTGATGAGAACATCAACTCCCATAACATTCCCACCTGATGCCACCCCAACCTTCTATTCCACCTCCTCCTCCAAGTTGCCAATTGGTATTGGTTAATTTTTATTTATTTTATTTTATTTTAAGTCATTTCCCTATCCACATTTGTTTGCAGGGGATTTACCTACATTTTGCTGCCTTTTTCAGCCCTCTAGCCCTTTCCTGGGCTATTTTACAGCCTTTTTAGTGCCCAAAAGTTCGGGTCCCCATTGACTTCAATAGGGTTCGGGTTCGGGGTGAAGTTCGGGTCGAGTTCGGATCCCGAACCCGCACATTTTCGGGAAGTTCGGCCGAACTTCTCGAACCCGAACATCCAGGTGTTCACTCAACTCTACTTAGGATATATCCTTACTCCACACTCATTTAAAATGGATCCCAAGAAGGTTCAGGCTATTCAAGACTGGATGAGACCATCCTCCCTTTGGGGTTCTCCAATTATTATCAGAAATGTATTAAAGATTTTTCTGTTATCGCCAACCGATTTAACTAAGAAGGGGGCGGATCCTGTTAACTGGCTACCCGAGGCTCTCAAGGCCTTTGAGTCCCTTAAGAAGTGTTTCCAGAAGGCTCCAGTCTTGATTCAGCCAGATCCAGAGGTACCATTTGTTGTTGAGGTTGATGCATCGGAGGATGGGGTGGGGGCCATCCTTTCCCAGGGATCTTCTAATTTCACCAATTTAAGACCTTGTGCGTTTATTTCACTTAAATTCTCTCCCACCGAGGGAAATTATGACATTGGTAACCAGGAACTACTGGCTATCAAAGCCCTTTTTGGCGTGAATTAGTGGGATAAAAAAAAGTATTAGATGTTGTGTGGTGAAGTGATAAAATTACAGGCCTTTTTGGCGTGTATTAGTTACAAAAAATATATATATTTGCCGTTCAGCGATGCAGTTATATCTTCCAAAGCCCTTTATTGCGTGTATTAGTGGCACAAAAAAAAAGTATTTGCTGTTGCGTGGTGAAGTGAGAACATAACAGCCCTTTTTGACGTGTATAAGAGGAAAAAAATAAGGGCATATTTGCCATTCAGCGTTGCAGTTATATGTTCAAAAGCCCTTTTGGCATGTATTAGTGGCAAAAAAAAGTATATTTGCTGTTCAGTAGTGCAGTTATATGTTCTAAAGCCCTTTTTGGAATGTATTAGTGGCAAAAAAATACATATTATTTGCCGTTCGGTGGTGTAGTTATATGTTCTGAAGCCTTTAGTGGCGTGTATAAGTGGAAAAATATAAGGGCCTGTTTGCCGTTCAGCGGTGCAGTTATATGTTCGGAAGCCCTTTTGGCTTGTAGTAGTGGCAAGAAAATATATATTATTTGCTGTTCGGCGAGATAGTTATATATTCTAAAGCCCTTAGTGGCGTGTATAAGTGGAAAAAAGTAAGGGCCTATTTGCCGTTCAGCGGTGCAGTTGTATGTTCTAAAGCCTTTTTTGGCGTGTATTAGTGGCACATAAATATATTATTATCCATTCAGCGGTGCAGTTATATGTTCTAAAGCCCTTTTTGGCATGTATTAGTGGGAGAAAAAAAAGTATTTGCTGTTTGGAGAAGTAAGAAAATTACAGGCCTCTTTGGCGTGTATTGTTGGCCAAAAATATATATTTGCCATTCAGCAATACAGTTATATGTTCCAAAGCCCTTTCTTGCATGTATTAGTGGCACACCAAAAAGTATTTGCCATTGTGTCATGAAGTGAGAAAATGACAGCCTTTTTTGGCATGTATAAGTGGAAAAAAGTAAAGGCCTATTTGCCATTCTGCATTGCAGTTATAGGTTATAAAGCCCATTTTGGCATGTATTAGTGGCAAAAAAATATATTTTATTTGCCGTTGAACGGTGCAGCAATATGTTCTTAAGCACTTTTTTGAGTGTATTAGTGGCACACAAAAAAGTATTTACTGTTGTGTGGTAAAGTGAGAAAATTACAGCCCTTTTTGGCATGTATTAGTGGCACAAAAATATATATTTCCTGTTCAGCAGTGCAGTTATATGTTCTAAAGCCCTTTTTGGCATGTATTAGTGGCCAAAAAATTATATATTATTTGCCATTCACTGGTGCAGTTATATGTTCTAAAGCCTCTTGCAGCGTGTATAGGTGGAAAAAAAATAAGGGCCTATTTGGCGTTCAGCGGTGAAGTTATATTTTCTAAAGCACTTTTTGGCGTGTATTAGTGGCAAAAAAATCTACATTATTTGCCGTTCAGTGGTGTAGTTATATGTTCTAAAGCCTTTAGTGACGTGTGTAAGTGGAAAAAAGTAAGGGCCTTTTTGCCATTCAGCGTTGCAGTTATATGAAGTGAGAAGTCTGAAGTGAGAAAATTGCAGCCCTTTTTGGTGTGTATTTGTGGTAAAAAATATATATTTGTCATTCAGCGATGCAGTTATATGTTCTAAAGCCCTTATTTGAATGTATTAGTGGCACACAAAAAAATATTTGCTATTGTGTGGTGAAGTGAGAAAATTTCAGCCCTTTTTGGCATGTATAAGTGGAAAAAAATAATGGCCTATTTGCCATTCAGCGTTGCAGTTATATGTGCTAAAGCCCTTTTTGGCGTGTATTAGTGGCAAAAAAAATGCCAATTACACTTACCGGTAATGGGTTTTTCCTGACCCCACGACAGCACCCTAGAGAGATGGCTCCACCCCTGGGACAGGAAACCTACAGCATAAAAAGGAGGAGCCACTCTCCCACCTCAGTGAGTTTCCAGAGCATGAGAGGGACTCCCAACAAGTTTAGACAATCATATATATACATATATCATCCTTTTTTTTTTTTTTTTTGCAACACCACGTGAAACACACACACACCCACAGGGCGGGAATAACCGGGTGCTGTCGTGGGGTCAGGAAAAACCCATTACCGGTAAGTGTAATTGGCATTTTTACCATCCCCCACGACAGCACCCTAGAGAGAGATTGCAGAGAAAGCTCAAGGGTGGGAACCAACTTCCAGAACCCTCTTACCAAAGAGCATATCAGAGGCAGAGTCGAGTTGGAGTCTGTAGTGACGTTTGAAAGTGGAAGGCGAGGACCAAGTAGCCGCTCTGCAAATCTGTTCAATTGATACATTGGCCCTCTCCACCCAGGAAGTGGAGACAGCCCGAGTAGAGTGGGCCCTAAGACCCAAGGGGGGAGAGGCCCCAGACAGAGAATAAGCATAGGAAATGATAGATCTGATCCATCTAGAAATGGAGCTTTTAGATGCTATCTTACCCCTGTTGGCTCCTGAGAATACCACGAACAGGGATGAAGATTTTCTCCATTCTTTTGTAGCCTTCAAATAATGGATCAGGACCCTTCTAATATCTAAGGAGTGTAAAACCCTTTCCCTATCATCTTTTGGATTCACAAAAAAGGAGGGAAGGACTAACTCCTGCAGCCTATTTGCCCTAGATGGGACCTTGGGCAAAAAACTGGGATCTGGTCTGAGAATCACCCTATGGTCATAAAAGGTGGATTAATAGAAATAGCCTGCAACTCGCCTACTCTCTTAGCAGAAGTCAGTGCCACTAACAGTACTAGTTTCCAGGTCAAGAGTTTTATGGATAGGGACTCCAACGGCTCAAAGGGATCCCTAGCAAGAATTTTCAACACTAGATTTAAATCCCACGGCGGAAATTTAGGCCCTGACACCGGGGAAATCCTATCCACCGCCTTAAAAAATCTACCATAAATTTCCTGCTAAATTAATTCCCCAAAGGGCTGAAATAGCAGAAACCTGTACTTTTAGAGTACTTTTCGCCAACCCCAAGGCTAGTCCCTGCTGCAAAAATTCCAAGACCTTATTAATGGGTGGTTTAGTCAACTCCTGTCCTGGTTAATCACCTAAGAAGGAAATACATTTTTTCCACACTCTCGCATAAATGGTAGATGTCACCTGCTTTTCAGGAGTGTATCTACTACTGGAACCGAAAACCCTAAACTCAATAACATTGACCTCTCAAGTTCCAAGCCGTGAGATGTAAGGGACCTATCTCCGGGTGGCACACTGGGCCCTGGATCAGCAAGTCCGGAACTTCCGGTAATATCCAAGGGTCTGAAATTGACATTTCTTTCAGAAGGGAAAACCATCCTCTCTTTGGCCAAAAGGGCGCTACTAAAATCACTCTTGCCCCCTCTAACCTGATCTTCTCCAGCACTCTGGGTATCAACTGAAGGGGAGGAAAGGCATAACTTAACTTGAAGTCCCAATTCTGGACCAGAGCATCCACCCCATCTGGGAATTCCCTGGGATTGAGAGAGAAGAAATGGACCACCTTCCAATTTTCTCTTGAGGCAAAAAGGTCTATTAACGGCAGCCCCCAAAGATCTACCATCATCTGAAAGATCCTCGGATTCAAGGCCCATTCCCCCTCTCTCAAGGTGTGACGACTTAAGAAATCGGCCTTCAGATTCTGACTCCCTTTTATGTGTACCGCTGATATCTGTACCACCTGACTGCAAATCTCCTGAAACTGAAATTCTGCTTCCTTCATTAAGGATGCCGACCTTGTTCCCCCTTGGTGATTGATGTAAGCGACTGTTGTTCTGTTGTCGGACATTATCCTGACTGATCTCAGAGTAATAAAGGGAACGGCCGCTCTCAAGGCCAACCTGACTGCCAGCAACTCCTTTCTGTTTGATGAATAACTCTTCTGAACTGGGGACCACCTGCCCTGGACCACCTGATCTAGGAAGTGTGCTCCCCAACCCCACGGACTGGCATCTGTCGTTATAATTATTGGTTGCGGTGGGTACCAAGGCTTCCCCTGGTCTAAGTTTTGTCTGATCCTCTACCAGGAAAGGGACATGAGTGTCTTTTCTGATATTCTCATTACTGCGTCTAATCTTCCTCCCTTCTTTTCCACATAATACAGAATTTCTTTCTGGATTTGGCGGGACTGGAATTGTGCCCACTGTACTGCTGGTATGCAGGAAGTTAAGGTTCCCAGCACTGACATGGCCTTTCTGATTTTCAAGTTCGGGTTCACCTGTACCTCCTGTATTATCTCTTGAACATGACAGATCTTCTCTTCGGTCAGGAAGGTTCTCTGTTTCACTGAATCTAACAGGAACCCCAAAAACAGCTGGGATGTGACTGGGACCAGCCTTGATTTTTTGGTGTTTATCATCCATCCTAGATTTTTCAGGATGCTTACCATTTTTCTCACTGACTCTGTGCATTTTGCCTCTGTGTTTGCTATAATCAAAAAATCGTCCAAGTAAGGAAGGAAAGTAAGTCCTGTTTCCTTATGAACGACGCCATTTCTGCCACTATTTTTGGATATATTCTCGGCGCCATGGACAGGCCGAATGGCAGAGCCTGAAATTGAAAATGTTGAACTGTTTCTTTTAATTTCACTGCCACTCTTAGGTACTGTTGGTGATCTGGAAACATAGGGACATGGTGATAGGCATCTTTAAAATCTATGACTGCCATGAAACACCCTGGGAATAACAGGTGTACCGCAGTTTTCAAGGTCTCCATCTTGAATTTTCTGTACTTCAAAGCCTTGTTCACTGTTTCAAATTTATTATTGTTCGAAATGATCCGTCTGGTTTTCTTACCAGAAAAAGCGTTGAGTAATACCCTTTTCCCCTTTCTGACTCTGGAACTGGGATTAATACGTCTTTTTCCAATAGGCTTACAATCTCTGACTCCATATTTTGAGAATAATTGGTGGTAATAAATCTGTGGGGGGAATTTCCTAGGAATTCTAGCCTTAACCTGTCGTTTAGGATTTTCTTTACCCAGGGTCCTGCTACTTGCTCCCAGGCCGGAAGAAAGAATCTTAGTCTGCCCCACACTGATCTGGCGTCATTGTTTTGTTTGTTTTGCCTGCTGAGAAGAGGAATCTGAATAGAAAACCTCTTCTATCGAATCCCCTCTCGCTGGATTTCCTCTCCTTATATCCCCCTGTTCTTTTATTACGAAATCTAGGAGAGGAGCGAAATGGTTGTTTAAAATTACTGGATGAGGAACGAAAATAATCCTGAGCACCCCCAGGGAACCTCCTCTTCCTATCTGCCGCTCTCTCCAGAAGCTCGTCCAATTCTGGCCCAAAGAGATATTGGCCCTGACACGGAATACGGCAAAGCTTCTGTTTTGATGCCAAGTCACCCCCTTTCCAATTTTTTAACCAAAGGGCTCTTCTAGCTGAGTTGGAAAGGGCAGAAGCTTTCGCTGACAGTTTAACAGAATCCATGGAGGCATCCGCAATAAATTCTACTGCTTTCTGGAGAGTAGGCAGAGAAGACAAAAGCTGTTCCCTAGGACACTTCTCCCTGATCTGTGTTTCTAATCTCTCTAACCATAAACCCACAGACCTGGCTGTAACTGTAGCCGCAATCCCGGGCCTAAAAGAGGAAGCAGCCGCCTCCCAGGAATTTCTAAGACATGTATCAACTTTTTTATCAAGTGGGTCACGTAGGGAACCTAAGTCGTCAAAGGGAAGCGCAGACCGCTTTGCTACCTTTGAAATAGCTACATCTATTTTTGGGGCCCTATCCCAAGATGTAGTAGCTTCCTCTTCAAACGGATACTTCCGCTTGAACCTTCTAGTTAAAAAGGCTGTCTTATCTGGTTTATTCCATTCCTTCTCAATTACCGAAGATATACTACTGTGAATTGGAAAACATCTTCGTTTCTTTTCTCTGAACCGTTCAAAGACTGAATCTGCTACAGATTTATTCTCCTGAACCTCCTCTAGCTCTAGCGTCGACCTGATTGCTTTGAGTAACTTCTCGGTGTCTTCTGCCGGGAACAAGTATTTTCCTTCTATCTCATCCCCTGAAGATGAAGCGCTACCTGACTCATTCACTTCCAGGGAATCTTCACTAGCTTTTGATACCAAAGAATCCGAATCCTCTTCCTCCCTGGTCCTTCTTGGCTTTTTACGGGACTTAAGCGAGTCTTTGACTTCTGATCTTATTAAAGATCTAATATCTTTCATAAAGCTCGGGGTTTCCTCCGCCACTGTCTTTTCTATACAAGCTTGACATAATCTTTTAGAATAGGATGACGACAAGGCACATTTACATAAGGCACATTCCTTATTCTTCTTTTTTGTCACCGCTTTCTTGGGGATAATCTAGACAATAAATGACCCCACATTAATAGCATATCATATATAGAGTGCACTCACCCTTTAAGCTGTATTTAGTACCGGCAGTTGTTCTCCCTCTGCCCCTTCAGAACGCTTTTCTTCTTCCATATTCCCAGCCTGCTTATTCATATACGACCTGAACGCTGGCAGGCTGTCTCCGCTTTAAACCAGCTCCCCCTGGCGCGATTTTCGTTCACTTCCGGTCGTCCACCGGAAGTGCGTCAGTGGAACGCACCCGTGGAACGCATAGGCCCCGGAAGCCCCGTATTGCGCATGCCCAGGCCACTCACCGCCCGCAGACGCGCCGAAACTGCTGTTAGCTCCACTGGCTGTTCTAAATTCTGCGGCCGGATGCCCCTCCTCCTTCGGGCTTCATACTGGTGGCCGGATCCCGCATGTCTCGCCCCCACTGAGGAGACCCTGCACCCCGCAGCAAAAGAACCTCCGCATCCCCGGAATGCCTTGGTTCCCTAGGGCCCTACCGAACCCAGCCTCTGGGTGATGGGCCCCTGCAGGTAACCACACACCCTCCAGAACCTATCTGGGACTTGCAGGTGGTGGGGATAAGCTGTAAGAAAAACTGCAGGTCTCCCACTCCAGGGACAGGAAACCTCACTGAGGTGGGAGAGTGGCTCCTCCTTTTTATGCTGCAGGTTTCCTGTCCCAGGGGTGGAGCCATCTCTCTAGGGTGCTGTCGTGGGGGATGGGAAAATATATATTATTTGCTGTATAGCGGTGCAGTTATATGTTCTAAAGCCCTTTTTGAGTGTATTAGTGGCACAAAAAAATTATCTGCCATTGTGTGGTGAAGTTGAGAAAATTACAGCACTTTTTGGCGTGCATAAGTGGAAAATTATATATATTTTATGTGCTTTTCAGCTGTGCAGTTCTATATTCTAAAGCCCTTTTTGGCGTGTATTACTGGCAAAAATATATATTATTTGCCGTTCAGCGGTGCAGTTACATGTTCTAAAGCCCTTTTTGTCTAGTATTAGTGGCAAAAAAAATATATATTATTTGCCGTTCAGCCGTGCAGTTATATGTTCTAAAGCCCTTTTTGTCGAGTATTAGTGGCAAAAAATATATATTATTTGCCGTTCAGCGATGCAGTTATATGTTCTAAAGCCCATTTTTGCGTCTAGTAGTGGCACACAAAAAAGTATTTGATGTTGTGTGGTGAAGTGTGAAAATTACAGGTCTTTTTTGCGTGTATAAGTGGAAAAAAATAAGGGCCTATTTGCCTTTCAGCGTTGCAGTTATATGTTCTAAAGCCCTTTTTGGCGTGTATTAGTGACAAAAAAATATATATTATTTGCCTTTCAGCGGTGCAGTTCTATGTTCTAAAGCCCATTTTGGTGTGTATTAGTGGAAAATATATATATATTTTATGTGCTGTTCAGCGGTGCAGTTATATGTTCTAAAGCTCTTTTTGGCGTGAATTAGTGGGATAAAAAAAGTATTAGATGTGTGTTGTGAAGTGAGAAAATTACAGGCCTTTTTGGCATGTATTAGTGGCTAAAAAATATATATTATTTGCCGTTCAGCAATGCAGTTATATGTTTTAAAGCCCTTTTTTGCGTGTATAAGTGGCAAAACATATATTTTATTTGTCGTTGAGCACTGCAGTTATATGTTCAAAAGCACTTTTTTAAATGTATTACTGGCATACAAAAAAGTATTTGCCGTTGTCTGGTGAAGTGAGAAAAGTACAGCCCTTTTTGGCATGTATTAGTGGCAAAAAAATATATATTTGCTGTTCAGCAGTGCAGTTATATGTTCTAAAGCCTTTTGTGGCGTGTATAAGTGGAAAAAAGTAAGGGCCTATTTGCCGTTCAGCGTTGCAGTCATGTGAAGTGAGAAGTGTGAAGTTAGAAAATTGCAGCCCCTTTTGGCGTGTATTGGTGGCAAAAAAATATATATTATTTGCCGTTCAGCGGTGTAGTTATATGTTCTAAAGCCTTTAGTGGCTTGTTTAAGTGGAAAAAAGTAAGGGCCTATTTGCCGTTTAGCGGTGCAGTTATATATTCGAAAGCTCTTTTTGGCGTGAATTAGTGGGATAAAAAAAGGATTAGATGTTGGGTGGTGAAGTGAGAAAATTAAAGGCCTTTTTGGCGTGTATTAGTGGCAAAACATATATTTTATTTGCCGTTCAGCACTGCAGTTATATGTTCTAAAGCACTTTTTTAAATGTATTACTGGCATACAAAAAAGTATTTGCCGTTGTCTGGTGAAGTGAGAAAAGTACAGCCCTTTTTGGCATGTATTAGTGGCAAAAAAAATATATATTTGCTGTTCAGCAGTGCAGTTATATGTTCTAAAGCCCTTTTTGGCGTGTATTAGTGGCAAAAAATTAAATATTATTTGCCGTTCAGCGGTGCAGTTATATGTTCTAAAGCCTTTTGTGGCGTGTATAAGTGGAAAAAAGTAAGGGCTGTACAGGACTCCAGGGATGGGTCCTGGGTGGAAGATATATTTCTCCCATTTTTAATTTTGCTGCTCTCTAGACAGGCAGTTGGAGAAGGAGTCCGGGGTAGTTTGAAACCCAGAGTATGTGCATGTTATTTGTTGTTTGGGGCCTGGACTCTGGAATGGAAGGGAAAGGTTGGACAGGCCTTTCCATTCCACCCCAGGGCTTGTCTAAAGGTAGACTGGTGCATAAAGGGTTACCCTCCAGCAGCAAGAGATAAATTACAAGGGGCTCTGGGAAGGGGGTGTGATTCCTGAACAGGTGTTCCTGCAGAGTGTGCAGGCTGACTGAGTGTATGTGTGGATCACAGCTCCCGGATGGATTTCCCAATGCTACAGGGAAGAAAAAAACAGCCTGCCAAAGAAAAAAAATACTGAGGTGTCAGTAAGTGAACTATGTTTTTTCAAAGCCTTTAACCCCTTTAGGACACATGACGTACCGGTACGGCATGTTTCCCGAGTCCTTAAGGACACATGACGTACCGGTACGTCATGAGTTGTTCCGATCACTGATGCTCAGCTGGCAGTGATCGGAACAAGGTACCTGCTGAAATCATTCAGCAGGTACCTTGCTACAATGCCCAGGGGGGTCCTGTGACCCCCCCATATGGGCGATCGCTGCAAACCGCAGGTCAATTCAGACCTGCGGTTTGCAGAGCTTCTGTGCGATCTCTGATCAGAGGGTTAATGCCCCAAAACTGTTTATTTTTAACCCCCCCTGCAGCCCCCAATCATATTGTGGCTGCGGGGGTGCAGGGGGGTGGTTGCGGGCAGCGGGAGGCGGTGCGGGAGGCGGGCGGTGCGGCGGGCGGGATCACGATTGCGATCCCCCGCCCGCCTCCTCTGATATGTTTCCCTGGTGTCTAGTGGGTCTATCAGAGTGTCAGCACATTGCTGACACTCTGATAGAAACGGCTGGCATCTGTGCTTGATCAGATGCCAGCCGTTTAACCCCTTCTGTATATGGAAGGGTTAACAGGGAGGAAGCTCCCTCCCTCTCCCATCGGGGGGCTGCTGTGCCTTTGCAGCCCCCCAACAGTATGGGATCACAGAGGGAGGGAGCTCCACTCCCTCCCCATCACCCCCTGTTCAGTTATGGCAGCGGGTGATGGTTGCCATGGAGACAGGACGCTTTCAGAAGCATCCTGCTCTCCATGGTGCTGAAAGTCTGAATAGACCTGCTAAAGGTCTATTCAGACTTTCTAAAGTACAAAATACAGTACAGTGCACTATATAGTGTACTGTACTGTATTATACAGACACCAGATCCACTGGATCTTTTAGAACCAAGTGGGTCTGGGTCAAAAATTTTTTAAAAAAGTGTAAAAAAAGGAAAAATGAAAAAAACACATATCACTGAACAAAAATTAAAAAAAATAAAATACACTACACATATTAGGTATCGCCGCGTCCGTAAAAACCTGCTCTATAAAAATATCACATGACTGAACTCCTCAGGTGAACACCATAAAAAAAACAACCAAAAAATGGTGTAAATAAGCCATTTTTTGGCACCTTACATCACTAAAAGTGTAATACAAAGCGATCAAAAAGGTGTTTGCCTCCCAAAATAGTACCAATCAAACCGCCATCTCATCCCGCAAAAAACGAGCCCCTACCTAAAACAATTGGCCAAAAAATAAAAAAACTATGCCTCTCAGACTAAAACATGATTTTTTTGTTTCAAAAATGCTTTTAGTGTTAAATGTAAAAAAAATTAAAAAGTAGACATATTGGGTATCTCCACGTCCGTAAGAATCTGCTCTATAAAAATATCACATGACCTAACCCCTCAAGTAAACACTGTAAAAAAATAATAAAAATTTGTCAAAAAGCCATTTTTTGCCACCTTACATCACAAAAAGTGTAATAGCAAGCGATCAAAAAGTCATATGACCCCCAAATAGTGCCAATCTAACCGTCACCTCATCCCGCAAAAATGATACTCAACCTGAGACAATTGCCTAAAAACTGAAAAATATATGGCTCTCAGACTATGGAGATACTAAAACATGGTTTTTTTCATTCAAAAAGGATATTATTGTGTAAAACCAAAATAAGTAAAAAAGGTATACATATTATGTATCGCCGCATCCGTAAGGACCTGCTCTATAAAAATATAACATGACCTAACCCCTCAGATGAACGCCGTAAACATAAAAAATAAAAACGTTGTCAAACAAGCCATTTTTTGTCACCTTACATCACAAAAAGTGTAATAGTAAGCGATCAAAAAGTCATATGCACCCCAAGATAGTACCATTCGAACCGCCATCTCATCCCGCAAAAAATGAGCCCCTACATAGGACAATCGCCCAAAAAAAAAAAAAATATGGCTCTCAAACTATGGAGACACTAAAACATGATATTATTGTGTAAAACTTATATAAATAAATAAAAAGTATACATATTATGTATCGCGCGTCTGTCACAACCTGATCTATAAAAATAACACATGACCTAACCCCTCAGCTGAACACAGCAAAAAAATAAAAATAAAATACGGTTGTCAAAAGCCATTTTTGTCACCTTACATCTAAAAAGTGTAATAGCAAGCGACCAAAATGTCATATGCACCCCAAGATAGTGCCAATCAAACCGCCATCTCATCCCGCAAAAAATAAGCCCCTACATAAGACAGTCGCCCAAAAAATAAAATAAAACTATGGCTTTCAGAATGTGGAGACACTAAAAAAATTTTTTCAAAAATGCTTTATTATGTAAAACTGAAACAAAAAACCCCAAAAAGTAGTCATATTTGGTATTGTCGCGTCCGTAACAACCTGCTCTATAAAAATATCACATGACTGAACTCCTCAGGTGAACACCATAAAAAAACAACCAAAAATGGTGTAAATAAGCCATTTTTGGCACCTTCATCACTAAAAGTGTAATACAAAGCGATCAAAAAGGTGTTTGCCTCCCAAAATAGTACCAATCAAACCGCCATCTCATCCCGCAAAAAACGAGCCCCTACCTAAAACAATTGGCCAAAAAATAAAAAAACTATGCCTCTCAGACTAAAACATGATTTTTTTGTTTCAAAAATGCTTTTAGTGTTAAATGTAAAAAAAATTAAAAAGTAGACATATTGGGTATCTCCACGTCCGTAAGAATCTGCTCTATAAAAATATCACATGACCTAACCCCTCAAGTAAACACTGTAAAAAAATAATAAAAATTTGTCAAAAAGCCATTTTTTTGCCACCTTACATCACAAAAAGTGTAATAGCAAGCGATCAAAAAGTCATATGACCCCCCAAATAGTGCCAATCTAACCGTCACCTCATCCCGCAAAAATGATACTCAACCTGAGACAATTGCCTAAAAACTGAAAAATATATGGCTCTCAGACTATGGAGATACTAAAACATGGTTTTTTTTCATTCAAAAAGGATATTATTGTGTAAAACCAAAATAAGTAAAAAAAGGTATACATATTATGTATCGCCGCATCCGTAGGGACCTGCTCTATAAAAATATAACATGACCTAACCCCTCAGATGAACGCCGTAAACATAAAAAATAAAAACGTTGTCAAACAAGCCATTTTTTTGTCACCTTACATCACAAAAAGTGTAATAGTAAGCGATCAAAAAGTCATATGCACCCCAAGATAGTACCATTCGAACCGCCATCTCATCCCGCAAAAAATGAGCCCCTACATAGGACAATCGCCCAAAAAAAAAAAAAAATATGGCTCTCAAACTATGGAGACACTAAAACATGATATTATTGTGTAAAACTTATATAAATAAATAAAAAGTATACATATTATGTATCGCCGCGTCTGTCACAACCTGATCTATAAAAATAACACATGACCTAACCCCTCAGCTGAACACAGCAAAAAAATAAAAATAAAATACGGTGTCAAAAGCCATTTTTGTCACCTTACATCACAAAAAGTGTAATAGCAAGCGACCAAAATGTCATATGCACCCCAAGATAGTGCCAATCAAACCGCCATCTCATCCCGCAAAAAATAAGCCCCTACATAAGACAGTCGCCCAAAAAAATAAAATAAAACTATGGCTTTCAGAATGTGGAGACACTAAAAAAAAATTTTTTTCAAAAATGCTTTATTATGTAAAACTGAAACAAAAAACCCCAAAAAGTAGTCATATTTGGTATTGTCGCGTCCGTAACAACCTGCTCTATAGAAATATCACACAATCTAACCTGTCAGTTCAACTATGTAAATAACAAAAAATAAAAACAGTCCCAAAACAGCTAATTTTTTTGCAAATTTTCCATTTTAATCAATTTTTCCAGTAACAAAGCAAGGGTTAACAGCCAAACAAAACTCAATATTTATTGCCCTGATTCTCTTGTTTGCACAAACACCCCATATGTGGTCGTAAACTACTGTATGGCCAAACGGCAGGGCACAGAAGGAAGGGAATGCCATATGGTTTTTGGAAGGCAGATTTTGCTGGACTGGTTTTTTGACACTATGTCCCATTTGAAGCCCCCCTGATGCACCCCTACAGTAGTAACTCCAAAAAAGTGAACACCCTTTTTGGAAACTACGGGATAAGGTGTCAGTTTTGTTGGTACTATTGTAGGGTAAACATGATTTTTGGTTGCTCTATATTACACTTTTTTTGAGACAAGGTAACAAAAAATAGAAATTCGTAAATTTCATCTCCATTTGCCAATAACTCTTGTGGAACACCTAAAGGGTTAACAAAGTTTGTAAAACTGGTTTTGAATACCTTGAGGGGTGTAGTTTCTTAGATGGAGTCACTTTTATGGAGTTTCTACTCTAGGGGTGCATCGGGGGGCTTCAAATGGGACATGGTGTAAAAAAACCAGCCCAGCAAAATCCGCGTTCCAAAAACCATACGGCGCTCCTTTCCTTCTGTGCCCTGCAGTTTGGCCATACAGCAGTTTACGACCACATATAGGGTGTTCGTGCAAACTGCAGAATCGGGGGAATAAATATTAAGTTTTGTTTGGCTATTAACCCTTGCTTTGTTACTGGAAAAAATGGATTAAAATGCAAAATTTGCCATTAACTCTTGTGGAAAACCTAAAGGGTTAATGACGTTTGTAAAATCAGTTTTGAATACCTTGAGGGGTGTAGTTTCTAGAATGGGGTCATTTTTGGGTGGTTTTATTATGTGAGCCTCACAAAGTGACTTCAGACCTGAACTGGTCCCTAAAAAGTGGGTTTTTGAAAATTTCTGAAAAATTTCAAGAT
The DNA here is from genome assembly GCA_033119425.1 of Bufotes viridis. Classification (NCBI taxonomy): domain Eukaryota; kingdom Metazoa; phylum Chordata; class Amphibia; order Anura; family Bufonidae; genus Bufotes; species Bufotes viridis. The sequence continues at coordinate 217,054,860 of CM065591.1, forward strand.
TTGCTTCTAAACTTCTAAGCCTTGTAACGTCCCCAAAAAATAAAATGGCATTCCCAAAATGATCGATACATGAAGTAGACATATGGGGAATGTAAATCAATAACTTTTTTTGGCAGTATTACTATGTATTATAGAAGTAGAGTAATTGAAACTTGGAAAATTAGAAAATTTTTCAAAATTTTTGGTAAATTTGGTATTTTTTTTATAAATAAAAGTGAAATTTTTCGACTTCATTTTACCACTGTCATGAAGTACAATATGTGACGAAAAAACAATCTCAGAATGGCCTGGATAAGAAAAAGCGTTTTAAAGTTATCACCACATAAAGTGACACTGGTCAGATTTTAAAAAAATGGCCTGGTCCTTAAGGTGAAATAGGGCCGTGTCCTTAAGGGGTTAAAGGGTTTCTGTCACCAGGATTACACATTATAAGCTGTCTGACATTAGCTATGTGCTAATGTCAGAGCAGCTTAACAATGTCTTTTTTATAAAAATCCGATATATATTTAGGCTAAAAAACGTCTTTTTATAAAAGCGCAGGATTTAGCAGGGAGACAGTGCCGTAGGCAGGAGAGGATCGCTGCCCGGCACTGTCAATCAAAGAAAGAAGGGGCGTGCCAGCAGGTTGCCGCACGGAGCCGCTAGGAGCAGGGCAACGCCCCCCCTGCTCCTAGAGGCTAATTTACATATTATAAAAAGACGTTTTTTAGCCTAAATATACCTCGGATTTTTATAAAAAAGACATTATCAAGCTGCTCTGACATTAGCACATAGCTAATGTCAGACAGCTTATAATGTCAAAACTTGATGACAGAAACCCTTTAAAGTCTTGGTTGAGGCCGGAGAAACTGGACTCTTTTTTGTTTACTCAGCAAAGCTGCACTTTTGTTTCCGTTTGTACCCTGGCGGATGCCTAGTTTTGAGTTGCCAATAAAAGACCTTGGTTTGAACTGTGAGACTGCATAAATCAAGTGAATCTGATCCCTGATCCCCTGAGTATCACAGGGCCTATTTGCCGTTCAGCATTGCAGTCATGTGAAGTGAGAAGTGTGAATTTAGAAAATTGCAGCCCCTTTTGGCGTGTATTAGTGGCAAAAAAATATATATTATTTGCCGTTCAGCGGTGTAGTTATATGTTCTAAAGCCTTTAGAGTCGTGTTTAAGTGGAAAAAAGTAAGGGCCTATTTGCCGTTCAGCGTTGCAGTTATATGAAGTGAGAAGTGAGAAAATTGCTGCCCTTTTTGGTGTGTATTAGTGGCAAAAATATATATATTTGTCGTTCAGCGGTGCAGTTATGTGTTCTAAAGCCCTTTTTTGCGTGTATTAGTGGCACACAAAAAAGTATTTGCTATTGTGTGGTGAAGTGAGAAAATTTCAGCCCTTTTTGACGTGTATAAGTGGAAAAAACATAAGGGACTATTTGCCATTCAGCGTTGCAGTTATATGTTCTAAAGCCCTTTTTTGAGTGTATTAGTGGCACAAAAAAAGTATTGGACGTTGTGTGGTGAAGTGAGAAAATGACAGCCCTTTTTGGCATGTATTTGTGGCAAAAAATATATATATTTGCTGTTCAGCAGTGCAGTTATATGTTCTAAAGCCCTTTTTGGCGTGTATTAGTGGCAAAAAATTATATATTATTTGCCGTTTAGGGGTGCAGTTATATGTTCTAAAGCCTTTTGTGGCGTGTTTAAATGGAAAAAAGTAAGGGCCTATTTGCCGTTTAGCGTTGCAGTCATGTGAAATGAGAAGTGTGAAGTTAGAAAATTGCAGCCCCTTTTGGCGTGTATTAGTGTCAAAAATATATATATTATTTGCCGTTCGGCGGTGTAGTTATATGTTCTAAAGCCTTTAGTGGCATGTTTAAATGGAAAAAAGTAAGGGCCTATTTGCCATTCAGTGGGACAGTTATATATTATAAAACCCTTTTTAGCGTGTATTAGTGGCAAAAAAATATATATTGTTTACTGTTCTGCGGTGCAGTTATATGTTCTAAAGCTCTTTTTGGCGTGAATTAGTGGGATAAAAAAAGGATTAGATGTTGTGTGGTGAAGTGAGAAAATTACAGGCCTTTTTGGCATGTATTAGTGGCAAAAAAAATATATATTATTTTCCGTTCAGCGATGCAGTTATCTGTTCTAAAGCCCTTTTTTACGTGTATTAGTGGCACACAAAAAAGTATTTGCCGTTGTGTGGTGAAAGGAGAAAATTACAGACCTTTTTTGCGTGTATAAGTGGAACGAAGTAAGGGCCTATTTGCCATTCAGCATGGCAGTTATATGTTCTAAAGATAAAGTAGTAGGCGGCTCACCTGTGGTAGCAAGAATGGATAAGGTGCTCACACTCTATATGCTCCCCAAAGCTTATGAACAAACAGGATGAAAATTGTATATAGTAAATGGGAGGGCAGTCACTACAATATGAGCAAACGGCAAGTCAGATACAATCAGTGAAAGATAATATTTAATATAAAAAATATAAAAAAAATATACACATCAATTAATAAAAAAACAAGATCGCTCATTTAAAAATTCTTAGATCATGGGTGGCCAGCCCACTAATCTGTATACAATATATAATGTATTCCACTCAGGGGTCATGCAATCAATGATGATCTAATGCTCACGATCCACCTGTGCTTCAAATTGCCAAGTCATAGATATAGCAACTAAGGTAAAAATCCTTATATATTCATCTGCATTAAACAATAGAGATATCGCGAACATAAAACTTTCCGTTCGCAAACGGCGAACGCGAATTTATGCAAGTGTTTGCGAACGGGCGAACAGGGCGAACCGCCATTGTTTCAAGGGGACTAACACCTGGACTGTGGCATGCCGGAGGGGGATCCATTACAAAACTCCCATGGAAAATGACGTAGTTGACGCAGAGTGTGGTAAGTTGAATTTGCAATGCGATTAATATAACCTGCATTAATCGCATTGTGAATTCAACTTAGAGCTGGGTTCCTAATGGTTGTATTGCTAGAATATAACGAAGATTGAGAATATAGCGCTATATTCTCAATCTTCGTTATATTCTAGCAATATAACCATTAGGAACTCAGATCTAAGTTGTAATCGCAATGTGATTAATATAACCTGTAATAATCGCATTGCGATTACATCTTAGATCTGAGTTCCTAATGGTTGTATTGCTAGAATATAACGAAGATTGAGAATATAGCACTATATTCTCAATCTTCGTTATATTCTAGCAATACAACCATTAGGAGCTCAGATCTAGGTTGTAATCGCAATGTGATTAATTCTGGTTATATTAATCGCATTGCGATTACAACTTAGATCTGAGTTCCTAATGATTGTATTGCTAGAATAGACGAATATAACAAATATAGCGCTATATTCTCAATCTTCGTTATATAATTCTAGCAATACAACCATTAGGAACCCAGCTCTAAGTTTAATTCGCAATGCGATTAATACAGGTTATATTAATCGCATTGCGATCACAGCTACTAACACTGCAGCTTCAGAATGAATCTAAGATGGATGCTGTCCTTGCTTTTTGATAGGAGGTGGGAGGGTCTCGGAGGGAGGGTATGCTGATTGGCTGGAATGTGTCTGCTGACTGTGAGGTACAGGGTCAAAATTTGCTCAATGATAAAGTATAGAGGCGAACGCGAACATCACATATGTTCGCCCGCCGCGGCGAACGCGAACAAGCGAATAGTTTGGGACATCACTAGTGACAGACCAAACTCTGACAGACCAAACTCCCCGTTTAACGCACCGCAAGCAACTGCAAACAGTCTATTTGAACAACCACAAACTCCCCATTTGCACAAGGTTGGATAGCAAGCTAGCCATGTCCCGTTCCTTGTCCTCACTGATAGAAGGTCTCTTCCTCCACCCAGCCACGTACAACACTAAGGGTCCCCGAAAGGTGACAACAAGCTCCCTGGGATGCCTGCTGTGGTTGGTCTTCCACCTCCTCAAAGCCACCTTCCTCCTCTGACTCCTCTTCTTCAGACTCCTATCTCTGCGTTGCGGCAGGTCCAGCAATCGACGACGACAAGGCTGCCTCTGGTGGTGATGGTGACCACAACTCTTCCTCTTCATGCTCATCTACGGCCTGATCCAGCACTCTTCGCAGGGCACGTTCCAGTAAAAACGCATATGGGATGAGGTCGATGATGTTGCCTTGGGTTTGACTGACCATGTTTGTCACCTCTGCAAAAGGACGCATGAGCCTACAGCCATTGTGCATGAGCGTACAGTAACGTGGCCAAAAAATACCCAGCTCCGTAGAGGCTGTCCTCTTTTTGTTAAATTAAAAAAAATCTTTTTTTAACTGTTTAATCTCTGTTTTGTCCCCTATCAGGGGCCGGTGTATGGAATAGATTATAGGAATGGGAGATGGAAAAAGATGCTTGGTCGGTCCTCTTACTTCCAATTTGGGGCACTGCGCGTACGGCTTGCACTGTACTGTGCCACCAGATATGAGTGGTGTGTTTAAGTAGTACTATTCCTATCAGTTTAATCCCTGTTACGTCCCCTATCAGGGGCCAGTGTATGGAATAGTTTTTAGGAACCGGGATATGGAAAAAGATTCTTGGTCGGTCCTCTTACTTCCAATTTGGGGCACTGCACGTGCGCAGTGTAATGTACTGTGCAATCCCAATATGAGTGGTATGTTAAGTAGTACTATTCCTATCAGTTTAATCTCTGTTATGTCCCCTATTAGGGGCCGGTGTATGGAATAGATTTTAGGAAGCGGGAGATGGAAAAAGATGTTTGGTCGGTCCTCTTACTTCCAATTTGGGGCACTGCGCATACGGCTTGCAATGTACTGTGCCACCAGATATGAGTGGTGTGTTTAAGTAGTACTATTCCTATCAGTTTAATCCCTGTTACGTCCCCTATCAGGGGCCGGTGTATGGAATAGATTTTAGGAACCGGGAGACGGAAAAAGATGCTTGGAAGGTTCTCTTACTTCCAATTTGGGGCACTGCGCGTGTGCCGTGTAATGTACTGTGCAATCCCAATATGAGTGGTATGTTAAGTAGTACTATTCCTATCAGTTTAATCCCTGTTACGTCCCCTATCAGGGAACGTGTATGGAATAGATTTTAGGAACCGGGAGATGAAAAAAGATGCTTGGTCGGTCCTCTTACTTCCAATTTGGGGCACTGCGCGTACGCCTTGCAATGTACTGTGCCACCAGATATGAGTGGTGTGTTAAGTAGTACTATTTCTATCAGTTTAATCCCTGTTACATATGTATGGATAGATTTTAGACAACCACAAAGAGATGTCAATAGTTGACACACATGACAAATTTTATTCCTCTATGCGTCAATTTTGGTGTAGTGATGACTGTGCTCGTGCGCACGTTTGGGAGATTGCAAGCAATGGGGGTTTTTCAAAGCCTTTGGTCGTGCTGAGGTAGTTCAGTGACAGTTAAGTGACCCAGAAAACAATGATTCTGCAGTGTGGGCCCATTGTTGGCCTAGTAGGCTTTAATGATCACCATAGATGATCACAAAGAAAATTAATGTTTTTTCTACGCAAAATTATCCAGCCGATCGCTTTTCGTCTGTTCACAATGAAGCAACGACCTTATCATCTGGGGTGTGCCGACATTGCCATTGCCAACTCACTCATAGAGGTGGTCACTTCATTGTGATACGCAAGCCCCTTCACCACAACAAGGTAATGATCACAATGGGGAATTGACACACGTATGTGCCTTTTTTTTGTTTTGTTTTTGCAGCCACAGTGCAACAGAAAAAATAGGCATGTACACATGCCAGAAAAATTAGGTATTGTTGCAGCCACTGCTGAAGCAGCGGCCAGAAAAATTGATGTTTTCCAGGCAGAAAGTGCACTAAAACATTGCGGCTTGAACCCTAGTTGGTGGTGGATAAGTCATGCAAGTCATCCTGCATACAGAGTGTGGGGAGTCGCTCTGGTAGACAGCGGTGCGGGTGCAGTTTAGAGGCAAAACCAGGAGTCCAGATTGTGCAACAAACAGTGTTTTATTCACACTTGCACACAAAATGAAAAACAGTCTCTTGGTGACAGTTCACACACAACGGAAATAACGTAGCCAAACAAAAACAGTCCAACACAGGTTCAGTCACCTGGGAGGTGTAGGTGCAGGTTCGCACCACGCTGTCGGCCCAGCCGCAGGAGAATCCAGCTTCAGGTAGCCAGGAACACAACACCTCCTTACTGAGCTCTTCCCTCCAGGACAGAGAACTCCCAGCCCTGTTAGCAGCTCCAGGATAATCACACTCACAGCTGGTGGTGCTGGCTGAGTTTATAAACCCAGCCCAAAACTCGGACTGGACCGTGGGGAGCAGCCACCCACCCTACTCTTTAGCTGCTCCCAGTAAGAGCCGGCCCGGATCGGCTTTGCAGCCATGCTATTTAACAAAGTCAAACAGCACTAGCTGCTGCAGACAAAAACCCGGCTCTCACCTCACCGAGGCCAGCAACCTCGGTGACACGTACCTGCCATCTAGGACGGCACCCTGCACCTTACCACATACCCCCTTTGTTCAACCCTGAGGGGTGGACACAGGACAAACAGTGTACCCGGGAGAGCGCGTCTGCATTTTTTAATAACCGGCCCGCTCTGTGCTCCACCGTGAATTTAAAATTCTGTAGAGACAGAAACCACCTGGTGACCCGGGCATTCCTCTCTTTGGCTTGGGACATCCACTTGAGTGGGGAGTGGTCGGTCACCAGGCGAAAGCTTCTGCCCAACAGGTAATAACGGAGGGCCTCGAGTGCCCACTTGATGGCCAGGCACTCTCTCTCGACTATGCTGTACCTAGTCTCTGCTGGGGTGAGCTTGCGGCTGAGGAAGACAACGGGATGCTCCTCCCCGTTGACTTCCTGCGACAGTACCGCACCAAGGCCAACTTCAGAGGCGTCGGTCTGGACTACGAAATCCTTCCTGAAATCGGGTGTCACCAAAACCGGGGACCCACACAGGGCCGATTTCAAGGCGGAGAAAGCCTTTTCCGCCTGCTCATTCCAGCGGACCATCCCTGTCTTACGCCCTTTAACAACTCTGTCAATGGCGAAGCAATAGTAGCAAAGTGGGGCACAAACCTCATGTAATACCCCACAATCCCCAGGAACGACTTTACCTGCCTGGTGGTGACCGGTCGGGGCCAACTCCGTATTGCCTCTACCTTATTTACCTGAGGCTTGATGACTCCCCGCCCAATTACATATCCCAGATATTTTGTCTCCTCTAACCCTATGGAGCACTTCTTTGGGTTAGCGGTCAGACCGGCTTTCCTCAGGGCATCCACTACCGCCTGCACCTTGGGTAAATGGCTTTCCCAGTCGGTGCTGTGGATGACTACATCATCTAAGTAGGCCGAGGCGCACCGACGATGTGGTCGCAGCACTATGTCCATTAACCTTGGAAAGTGGCGGGGCGCCATGCAGGCCAAAGGGTAACACCTTGTAGTGATACAGGCCCTGCGGGGTAACAAATGCGGTTTTTTCCTTAGCCGACTCGTTAAGGGTACCTGCCAGTACCCTTTAGTGAGGTCCAGCACAGAAAAATAACGGGCTTGTCCTAAACTTTCAACAAGCTCGTCTACTCGGGGCATGGGATACGCATCAAACTTGGACACTTCATTTAACTTGCGAAAGTCGTTGCAGAACCGCAACGTCCCATCCGGCTTGGGTATTAGGACTATGGGACTGGCCCACTCACTTTTCGACTCCTCAATGACATCGAGCTTCAACATTAATTGCACTTCCTCCGCGATGGCCCGTCGCCGAGCCTCGGGTACCCGGTATGGTTTTAACCGACCTTGGCCTGAGGCTCAGTGACGATGTCATGTCGGATGAGAGACGTGCGGCCAGGAGGTCCGAGAACACATCCGTGTTCCGACTGAGGAACTCCCTGACTTCCTGAACTTGTTTGGAAGATAGGCTGTCTGCAATTTTTACCGTGGTTACGGCTTCACAGGCCTCGAACTGTGGGGCTGGACCCTTTTCACCTAGAAGCCCTGGCCGGGGCTGTGGTCGTCGGCCGTGTCCCTATCTTTCCACGGCTTAAGTAAATTCACGTGGTACACCTGCTCCGGCTTGCGCCGCCCTGGCTGGTGTACTTTGTAATTTACTTCCCTACCTTCTCGATCACCTCATAGGGGCCCTGCCACCTAGCTAGGAATTTGCTGTCAAGGGTGGGTACCAGAACCAAAACCCGATCTCCCGGATTGAAGTCCCGTACTCGAGCCTGACGATTGTACACCCTACTCTGGGCTTGTTGCGCTGCCTCCATATGCTCCCGGACCAAGGGCAACACCCTTTCCATCCGTTCCTGCATCTGGGCGACATACTCAATGACACTTTTGTGGGGGACAGGCTGCTGTTCCCATGCTTCCTTGGCGATATCCAACAGGCCCCGAGGGTGTCTGCCATAAAGCAGTTCGAAGGGCGAGAACCCCGTAGAGGCCTGGGGTACCTCTCGCACTGCGAACATGAGATAGGGCAGAAGCAGATCCCAGTCCTTCCCATCTCTAGACACCACCCTCTTTAACATATTTTTTAGAGTTTGGTTAAACCTCTCCACAAGACCGTCTGTTTGCGGATGGTAAACGGACGTCCGTAACTGCTTTATACGCAACAATTTACACAGTTCCTCATTACTTTAGACATAAAAGGGGTCCCTTGGTCTGTCAGAACCTCTTTTGGCAGGCCCACACGGGAAAACATCTCCATTAACTCTTTGGCAATGAGCTTAGCTGAGGTATGTCGCAGAGGCACCGCCTCCGGATACCGAGTGGCATAGTCGAGAACTACCAGAATGTGTTGGTGGCCCCTGGCAGACTTTGGTACAGGCCCACTAAATCCATCGCGATTCGCTCAAACGGTACTTCAATAATTGGCAGAGGTACCAGAGGACTACGGAAATGTGGCTGGGGGCTAGTTATCTGACAGGTCGGACAGGACTTACAATAATTCTCTACCTCCTTGAACACACTGGGCCAATAAAATCGCTGCAGTATGCGGTCCTGGGTTTTCTGCCACCCCAGGTGTCCCCCAAGAACATGTTGGTGGGCAAGCTCCATGACAAGCTTGCGATACGCTGTGGGCACCACCAACTGTTCAATAGGTTCGCTCGGATTTGGTTCACCCGATACAACATATCCTGCAGAACAATAAATCGTGGGAACATTAATTCAGCCCCTGGTTTCTGGGGTTTACCATCAATTTCCAGCACATTCTCCCAGGCCCTGGTTAGGGTTTGGTCCCGGTGTTGTGCGGTCCCAAAATTTTCCCCGGAGACATTGAGGTCTGCCAATTCAGGTCCCGGTGGCAAGTCCTCCGTGTCTCCCACCATTACACTCAGTGGGGTTGTCTCCCTCTACCGCTGGAGCAGTGGTCACCCCTACCGCTGGCCCGTCAGACTCGGGCTCCCAGGGTTCTGGCCTTCCAGTGGTATCAGGCCACTCCACTAGGGTCACCCCTGTCTCGGGTCCTCAGATACCTTTATTACCGGCCACAGCGCCGGAAAACCGGGAAGTCCCTCCCAAGTATCAGTTCGTGTGGGAGTTTAGTAGCGACAGCCACCTCGTGGGTCCACCTACCAGCCGCGGTGGACAAAGTCACTAGTGCAGTGGGGTAGTCTTTCAGGTCTCCGTGGATGCACAGGACCCCGACTTTACGGCCAGTATACTCCGCAGGACGTACAAGTGCAGCTCCTTACCAGGGAGACTAAACTCCCGGAGTCCAGCAGAGCCACCGCCAGAGAGTCTCCCACCTCTACCTGACACAGGTGGTTATGGTCCTGCACCTCACGGGTGCCAGTTGCGCACAGCTTCCGTGCATACAGGGAGTGACGACCCTCGTAGTTCATATCCATCGGCTCATCCCGATGCGGACAGTCGGCCCTGATGTGGCCTGGCTCCTGACACCTCCAGCATACCACGGGAGGCGGACTCGCAGGGGGTATATTCCGGGCAGGCCGCTCTGTCGCCGGACGCCGGAACTGGGGCAGAGGCCTCCGGGTTTGACTGACCCCTTCCCCGCAAGAGTCCCCTGCAGGTTTCTGGTGGCCTCGTAGCGCTCCACCAGGTCGACTCATCTCCAGGGCATTGGTGGGCGATACCTGGCCGATCCAGTGCTGGAGGGGATAAGGCAGGGCCCGCCAAAAGATGTCCGCCAACAGTCGATCCAGCATGGCAGTGGGACTTAGTAGGTCGGGCTGCAGCCACTTTTGCAGCCTGTGCAGCAGATCGTAGAACTGCGGCCTAGCGGGTTCAGTCGCTTTAAAGTCCCACTGGTGGACTCTTTGGGCGCGGACCAGCACGTTCACGCCCAGTCTGGCTAGGACCTCTCCTTTCACAGTGTCATAATCTGCCGCTTGGTCGTCCGACAAGTCAAAAACACCTGCTGGGGTCCGGAAGCCAGGAACGGAGCGACCACCTCAGCCCACTGGTCACGGGGTAACTTTTCCCTCACGGCGACCTTCTCAAAACCGCCAGGTACGCCTCAACGCCGTCTGCGGGGGTCATTTTTGGGATCGCCGCACGGACCGCTTCCGGGCATCATGGACGTGGTGGGACGCTCCTGCCGCCTGTAACGCCATCACATGTTGTAGCAAGAGTTGGTTGGTCTCCCGCTGCTGCACGTTAGCCTCTATGAGAGCCTTCACAGCAGCCTCCATGTTGTCAGAAACTCCTGCTTGCAGCTTTGCTGGCTTAATATATTCCATACACTTTAGAAAAACAAAACTTCGGCGTTCACGCCAGCCTCACTGCGCATGCCCGCATCCGACACCAAATGTGGGGAGTCGCTCTGGTAGACAGCGGTGCGGGTGCAGTTTAGAGGCAAAACCAGGAGTCCAGATTGTGCAACAAACAGTGTTTTATTCACACTTGCACACAAAATGAAAAACAGTCTCTTGGTGACAGTTCACACACAACGGAAATAACGTAGCCAAACAAAAACAGTCCAACACAGGTTCAGTCACCTGGGAGGTGTAGGTGCAGGTTCGCACCACGCTGTCGGCCCAGCCGCAGGAGAATCCAGCTTCAGGTAGCCAGGAACACAACACCTCCTTACTGAGCTCTTCCCTCCAGGACAGAGAACTCCCAGCCCTGTTAGCAGCTCCAGGATAATCACACACACAGCTGGTGGTGCTGGCTGAGTTTATAAACCCAGCCCAAAACTCGGACTGGACCGTGGGGAGCAGCCACCCACCCTACTCTTTAGCTGCTCCCAGTAAGAGCCGGCCCGGATCGGCTTTGCAGCCATGCTATTTAACAAAGTCAAACAGCACTAGCTGCTGCAGACAAAAACCCGGCTCTCACCTCACCGAGGCCAGCAACCTCGGTGACACGTACCTGCCATCTAGGACGGCACCCTGCACCTTACCACAAGAGATAAAATACAGCAGCGTGTGGACCATTTTTAGCCCAAGGCAGCTCATCTCATCAGGCCTTTTTTAGTCACATGTATCGCCCCCTGTCAGTCCCTTCGGGATCCATGCCTCATTCATCTTAATAAAAGTGAGGTAATCTAGACTTTTTTGACCTAGGCGACTTCTCTTCTCAGTGACAATACCTCCTGCTGCACTGAAGGTCCTTTCTAACAGGACACTTGAAGCGGGGCAGGCCAGAAGTTCTATCGCAAATTGGGATAGCTCAGGCCACAGGTCAAGCCTGCACACCCAGTAGTCAAAGGGTTCATCGCTCCTCAGAGTGTCAATATCTGCAGTTAAGGCAAGGTAGTCTGCTACCTGTCGGTCGAGACGTTCTCTGAGGGTGGACTCCGAAGGGCTGTGGCGATGCGTAGGACTTAAAAAGCTCTGCATGTCCTCCATCAACAACACGTCTGTAAAGCGTCCTGTCCTTGCCGGCGTAGTCGATTTGCACAAGGTTGGATGCCGAGCTAGTCATGTCCCGTTCCTCGTCCTCACTGATCTCACTGAAGGTCTGTTCTTCCCCCCAGCCATGTACAACACCACGGGTCCCAGATAGGTGACAACAACGAGCACCCTGGGATGCCTGCTGTGGTTGGTCTTCCTCCTCCTCAAAGCCACATTCCTCCTCTGACTCCTCAGACTCCTCTTCCAGCGTTGCCGCAGGTCCAGCAAGCGATGCTGATACGGCTGTTTCTGGTTGTGATGGTGACCACAACTCTTCCTCTTCACGCTCATCTACAGCCTGATCCAGCACTCTTCGCAGGGCATGCTCCAGTAAGAAAACAAATGGGATGATGTCGCTGATGGTGCCTTCAGTGCAACTGACTCGGTTTGTCACCTCCTTAAAAGGATGCATGAGCCTACAGGCATTGCGCATGAGCATCCAGTAACGTGGCAAAAAAATTCCCAGCTCCGCAGAGGCTGTCCTAGCACCCCGGTCATACAAATACTCGTTGACGGCTTTTTCTTGTTGGAGCAGGCGGTCGAACATTAGGAGTGTTGAATTCCAACGTGTCGGGCTCTCACAAATCAAGCACCTTACTGGCATGTTGTTTCGGCTCTGGATATCTCAAAAGTGCGCCATGGCCATGTAGGAATGCCTGAAATGGCCACACACCTTCCTGGCCTGCTTGAGGACGTCCTGTAAGCCTGGGTACTTATGCACAAAGCGTTGTACAATCAGATTCAACACATGTGCCATGCACGACACATGTGTCAACTTGCCCAAATTCAATGCCGCCAACAAATTGCTTCCGTTGTTCACACACCACTTTGCCAATCTCCAGTTGGTGCGGAGTCAGCCACTGACCCACCTGTACGTTCAGGACGGACAGGAGTGCTGGTTCGGTGTGACTCTCTGCTTTCAGGCAAATCAACCCCAAGACGTCGTGACACTGTCGTATCCGGGATGTGGAATAGCCCCTGGAGAGCTGGGGAAGGGGGGGGGGGTGCAGTTGATAATGTGGAGCAAGACGCATCAGCTGAAGAGGACTCAGCCGAGGAGGTTAGCGAAGAGGATGGAGTAGGAGGAGTAGAGGAGGTGGCAGCAGGCCTGCCTGCAAGTCGTGGCGGTGTCACCAACTCCACTGCAGAGCGCAGTGTGAACTCCACTGTGACACCAGATATGAGTTGCACTGGTGACACTGTGCACTTGCAGGGCCTGAAACACACACAGGTGCAGGCAACTGACTGCTATTATACTACAGTCAAAAAAGTTTAGTTTTTTTTTAAATGCAAGCTACTGTGACACCAGATATGAGTGGTTGCACTGGGCAAGTGGGCACAGTATACGCTGTGAGCCTGACACACACGCTGGCAGGCAACTGCAATTAGATTACACAGGGAAAAAAAAAAAAGCAGACTGATGTAGTAGCCCTAAAAAGGGCTTTTTGGGGTGCTGTCCGGACGCTGTCCTTACAGCAGAGATCAGATGAGTCTTTTAGGACTGGAGTGGACACTGAATACACTAGCCTAGCTATCGATTTCCCTCGATGTCACTGTTATGGGGGATCTGTGGATGACACTGTTATGGGGGGGATCTGTGGATGACACTGTTATGGGGGGATCTGTGGATGACACTGTTATGGGGGGATCTGTGGATGTCACTGTTATGGGGGATCTGTGGATGACACTGTTATGGGGAATCTGTGGATGTAACTGTTATGGGGGATTTGTGGATGACACATTGTTATGGGAGATCTGTGGATAACGCTGTTATGGGGGATCTGTGGATGACGCTGTTATGGGGGATCTGTGGATGTCACTGTTATGGGGTATCTGTGGATGACACTGTTATGAGGATCTGTGAATGACACTCTTATTGAGGATCTGTGGATGGCACTGTTATGGGGGATCTGTGGATGTCACTGTTATGGGGGATCTGTGGATGACACTGTTATGGGGAATCTGTGGATGTCACTGTTATGGGGGATCTGTGGATGACACTGTTATGGGGGATCTGTGGATGACACTGTTATGGGGGATCTGTGCATGACACACTGTTATGGGGGATCTGTGGATGACACCAATATGGGGGATCTGTGGAGGACACTGTTATGGGGGATCTGTGGCTGTCACTGTTATGGGGGATCTGTGGATGTCACTGTTATGGGGGATCTGTGGATGTCACTGTTATGGGGGATCTGTGGATTTCACTGTTATGGGGAATCTGTGGATGTCACTGTTATAGGGGATCTGTGGATGTCACTGTTATGGGGGATCTGTGGATGACACTGTTATGGGGGATCTGTGGATGACACTGTTATGGGGGATCTGTGGATGTCACTGTTATGGTGGATCTGTGGATGACACTGTTATGGGGGATCTGCGGAGGACACTATTATGGGGGATCTGTGGAGGACACTGTTATGGGGGATCTGTGGCTGTCACTGTTATGGGGGATCTGTGGATGTCACTGTTATGGGGGATCTGTGGATGACACTGTTATGGGGAGGGGGATCTGTGGATGACACACTGTTATGGAGGATCTGTTGGATGGCACGGTTATGGGGATCTGTGGATGACACGGTTATGGGGATCTGTGGATGACACTGTTATGGCTCATGGGCCTGGGCCTGGCAGCAACACATCTTTGACGTCCCCCCCCCCCCCATGGCACATTTTTCCCCTCCCTGGGCCTGGCAGCAGCGCAACCTCCCCCTACCTCCTTTCCCATGGTACATTTCTCCCCACCCCGACCCCTCCATGATGGCACAGTGAACAGTCAGTGGCAGTCTGGCAGACGCAGAAGTGGCACTCAGTACTCACAGTCTAGTAATTGCTTTTTTTTATGTTGTCCCAGCAAGGCAAGTAGGGGTGGACTGTCACTCAACAGGAGTTCACAAGTCTCTCTCACTCACAGACCAGTCACGGGCGGTGAGCAGTCGCAAACTGGCACTGCAGTCTCAGGCAGCTCTTCTCCAGTAGACTCCCTTCGCTGTGCCCCACGTGACTTGACCCTGACCCTGACTGACTGGACTGCAGAGCTGATTCGCTCTACACTGCTGCGGGTGTGGATGCGCCGCACTGGCCCAGTCAGCTCAGCTCAGCTCCACTCTAGACTTCCTGCGCGAGGTGAGGCGCGCCGCCCCACGTGACTTGACCCTGACTGGACTGCAGTGCTGCCTGAATACTGCTGTGGGTGTGGATGCGCCACTCAGGCCCGGCCCGTCAGTGACAGGCTGCTTGCCTTAGGGGACAACATTAAAACAAAAAAAAAAGGGCATTAAAGGGGCAGAAGTGGGCAGGGGCTCAAGCCCCCTTTGAGCCCTATGTGTGCATGTCCATGACCGCACCACCAAGTCACGTGATACCTCCCTGAGTGTCGTCATCGCAGGTCTTGGCAGAGAACAGAGCGTTTTGAGCGTGGTTCGCTCTGCTCAGAAGACCGCTGGAGAAATACGATCCTTGAAGGGTGGTAATGTAACCTGCAATCACTTATTTATGTGCTGCACTAAACTATACTAACTTTGACTGCCATTCTATGCTGCTTAATTGGCGAAACTAAGGTGCTAACATATATCTCTATAGCACATTGGATTGCATTTTGATCATATGGCTGTTGACTAAAACTCAGTAACAAGCTGATAGCAATATCAAAGCGCTGTACCTGGGACGGAGGAGTATTAACATACCCAGGTTGCTGTTTGTCACGAAGCACCGCATTTGGGATTGAAGATCATTTCTATATACTTACCCTGACTGTTGCTTAATGCAGATGAATATATAAGGATTTTTATCTTAGTTGCTATATCTATCACTTGGCAAGAAGCACAGGTGGATCGTGAGCATTAGATCAGCATCGATTGCATGACCCCTGAGTGGAATACATTATATATTGTATAGAGATTATTGGGCTGGCCACCCATGAATTTTTAAATGAGCGATCTTGTGTTTTTATTAATTGATGTGTATATTTTTTTATATTTTTTATATTAAATATTATCTTTCACTGATTGCATCTGACTTGCCATTTGTTCATATGGTAGTAAGTGCCCTCCCATTTACTATATATGTTCTAAAGCCGTTTTTGACGTGCATTAGTGGCAAAAAAATATATTTTATTTGCCATTGAGCGGTGCAGTTATATGTTCTAAAGCACTTTTTTTAGTGTATTGGTGGCACACAAAAAAGCATTTGCCGTTGTATGGTGAAGTGAGAAAAGTACAGCCCTTTTTGGCATGTATTGTTGGTAAAAAATATATATATTATTTGCCGTTCAGCGGTGCAGTTATTTGTTCTAAAGCCTTTTGTGGCGTGTATAAGTGGAAACAAGTAAGGGCCTATTTGCCGTTCAGCGTAGCAGTTATATGAAGTGAGAAGTGAGAAAATTGCAGCCCTTTTTGGTGTGTATTAGTGGCAAAAAAATATATATTTGTCGTTCAGCGGTGCAGTTATGTGTTCTAAAGCCCTTTTTTGTGTGTATGAGTGGCACACAAAAAAGTATTTGCCATTGTGTGGTGAAGTGAGAAAATTTCAGCCCTTTTTGGCGTGTATAAGTGGAAAAAAACATAAGGGCCTATTTGCCATTCAGCGTTGCATGTTCTAAAGCCCTTTTTGGCGTGTATTAGTGGCACAATAAAATAAGGGCCTATTTGCCGTTCAGCGTTGCAGCTATATGAAGTGAGAAA
This sequence comes from Bufotes viridis, assembly GCA_033119425.1. Lineage (NCBI taxonomy): Eukaryota > Metazoa > Chordata > Amphibia > Anura > Bufonidae > Bufotes > Bufotes viridis. The sequence goes on from CM065591.1 coordinate 217,071,410, forward strand.
ATTGCAGCCTTTTTTGGTGTGTATTAGTGGCAAAAAAATATATATTTGTCGTTCAGTGGTGCAGTTATGTGTTCTAAAGCACACAAAAAAGTATTTGCCATTGTGTGGTGAAGTGAGAAAATTACAGCCCTAATAGATTAAGGGCCTATTTGCCATTCAGCATTGCAGTTGTATGTTCTAAAGCCCTTTTTGGCGTGTATTAGTGGCAAAATAAATTATATTATTTACTGTATAGCGGTGCAGTTATATATTATAAAGCCCTTTTTTAAGTGTATTAGTGGCATAAAAAAAGTATTGGACATTGTGTAGTGAAGTGAGAAATTACAGCCCTTTTTGGCGTGTATTTGTGGCAAAAAATATATATATTTGCTGTTCAGCAGTGCAGTTATATGTTATAAAGCCCTTTTTTGCGTGTATTAGTGGCACACAAAAAAGTATTTGCCATTGTGTGGTGAAATGAGAAAATTACAGCCCTTTTTGGCGTGTATAAGTGGAGAAAAGTTAGGGCATATTTGCCATTCAGCATTGCAGTTATATGTGCTAAAGCCCTTTTTGGCGTGTATTAGTGGCAAAAAATATATATTATTTTCCGTTCAGCGATGCAGTTATATGAAGTGAGAAAATTGCAGCCTTTTTTGGTGTGTATTAGTGGCAAAAAAATATATATTTGTCGTTTAGCGGTGCAGTTATGTGTTCTAAAGCACACAAAAAAGTATTTGCCATTGTGTGGTGAAGTGAGAAAATTACAGCCCTAATAAACTAAGGGGCCATTTGCCATTCAGCATTGCAGTTTTATGTTCTAAAGCCTTTTGTGGCGTGTATAAGTGGAAAAAATAAGGGCCTATTTGCCATTGAGAGTTGCAGTTATATGTTTTAAAGCACTTTTTTGAGTGTATTAGTGGCACAAAAAAAGTATTTTCCGTTGTGTGGAGAAGTGAGAAAGTTACAGCCCTTTTTGGAGTGTATTAGTGGCAAAAAAATATATATTTGCTGTTCAGCGGTGCAGTTATATGTTCTAAAGTCGTTTTTGATGTGTATTAGGGGCAAAAAATATATTTGCTGTTCAGCGGTGCAGTTATATGTTCTAAAGCCCTTTTTGTCGTGTATTACTAGCAAAAATATATATATTATTTGCTGTTCAGCGGTGCAGTTATATCTTTTAAAGCCTTTTGTGGCGTTTATAGATGGAAAAATATAAGGGCCTATTTGCCGTTCAGCGGAGCAGTTATGTTTTCTAAAACCCCTTTTGGCGTGTATTAGTGGCAAAAAAATATATATTAATTGCTGTTTAGTGGTGCAGTTGTATGTTCTAAAGCTTTTTGTGGCGTGTATAAGTGAAAAAAAGGGCTTATTTGCCATTCAGCAGTGCAGTTTTGTGTTCTAAAGCCCGTTTTGGTGTGTATTAATCTCAAAAATATATATATTATTTGCCTTTCAGCGGTGTAGTTTTATGTTCTAAAGCCCTTTTTGGCTTGTATTAGTGGCAAAAAAAAATATTATTTGCCGTTCAGCAGTGCAGTTATATGTTCTAAAGCCTTTTGTGGAGTGTATATGTCGAAAAAAGTAAGGGCCTATTTGCCGTTCAGTGGTGCAGTTAAATGTACTCAAGCCCTTTTTGGCGTGTATTAGTGGCAAAAAAATAGATATTATTTGACTTCAGCGGTGCAGTTATATGTTCTAAAGCCCTTTTTGCAGCGTATTAGTGGCAAAAAATTATTTATTATTTGCAGTTCAGCAGTGCAGTTATATGTTCTAAAGCCTTTTGTGGTGTGTATACAGTGGGATGCGAAAGTTTGGGCAACCCTGTAAATCGTCATGATTTTCCTGTATAAATCGTTGGTTGTTACGATAAAAAATGTCAGTTAAATATATCATATCGGAGACACACACAGTGAGAAGTGAAATGAAGTTTATTGGATTTACAGAAAGTGTGCTATAATTGTTTAAACAAAATTAGGCAGGTACATAAATTTGGGCACTGTTGTCATTTTATTGATTCCAAAACCTTTAGAACTAATTATTGGACCTCAAATTGGCTTGGTAAGCTCGGGACCCCTGACCTACATACACAGGTGAATCCAATTATGAGAAAGAGTATTTAAGGGGGTTAATTGTAAGTTTCCCTCCTTTTTTAATTTTCTCTGAAGAGTAGCAACATGGGGTCTCAAAACAACTCTCAAATGACCTGAAGACAAAGATTGTTCACCATCATGGTTTAGGGGAAGGATACAGATAGCTCTCTCAGAGATTTTAAGCTGTCTGTTTCCACAGTTAGGAACATATTGAGGAAATGGAAGTCCACAGGCTCAGTTCAAGTTAAGGCTTGAAGTGGAAGACCAAGAAAAATCTCAGATAGACAGAAGCGACAAATGGTGAGAACAGTCAGAGTCAACCCACAGACCAGCACCAAAGACCTACAACATCATCTTGCTGCAGATGGAGTCACTGTGCATCGTTCAACCATTCGGTGCACTTTACACAAGGTGATGCTGTGTGCGAGAGTGATGCAGAGGAAGCCTTTTCTCCGCCCACAGCACAAAAAGTGCCGCTTGAGGTGGGCTAAAGCACATTTGGACAAGCCAGCTTCATTTTGGAATAAGGTGCTGTGGACTGATTAAATTAAATTGAGTTATTTGGGCATAACAAGGGGTGTTATGCATGGAAGAAAAAGAACACAGCATTCCAAGAAAAACACCTGCTACCTACAGTAAAATATGGTGGTGGTTCCATCATGCTGTGGGGCTGTGTGGCCAGTGCAGGGACTGGGAATCTTGTCAAAGTTGAGGGACGCATGGATTCCACTCAGTATCAGCAGATTCTGGAGACCAATGTCCAGGAATCAGTGACAAAGCTTAAGCTGCGCCGGGGCTGGATCTTTCAACAAGACAACGACCCTAAACACTGCTCAAAATCCACTAAGGCATTTATGCAGAGGAACAAGTACAACGTTCTGGAATGGCCATCTCAGTCCCCAGACCTGAATATAATTGAAAATCTGTGGTGTGACTTAAAGAGAGCTGTCCATGCTCGGAAGCCATCAAACCTGAATGAACTAAAGATGTTTTGTAAAGAGGAATGGTCAAAAATACCTTCAACCAGAATCCAGACTCTCATTGGAACCTACAGGAAGCGTTTAGAGGCTGTAATTTCTGCAAAAGGAGGATCTACTAAATATTGATTTCATTTCTTTTTTGTGGTGCCCAAATTTATGTACCTGCCTAATTTTGTTTAAACAATTATAGCACATTTTCTGTAAATCCAATAACCTTAATTTCACTTCTCAAATATCACTGTGTGTGTCTCCTATATGATATATTTAACTGACATTTTTTATCGTAACAACCAACGATTTATACAGGAAAATCATGACGATTAACAAGGTTGCCCAAACTTTCGCATCCCACTGTAAGTGGAAAAAAATAAGGGCCTATTTGGGCCTATTTCAGGGGGGCAGTTATATGTTCTAAAGCACTTTTTGGCTTGTATTAGTGGCAATAAAATCTATATTATTTTCTGTTCAGTGGTGTAGTTATATGTTCTAAAGCCTTTAGTGTCATGTATAAGAGGAAAAAAGTAAGGGCCTATTTGCCGTTCAGCGTTACAGTTATATGAAGTGAAAAGTGTGAAGTGAGAAAATTGCAGCCCTTTTTGGCGTGTATTAGTGGCAAAAAATATATATATTTGTTGTTCATCTGTACAATTATATGTTCTAATGCCCCTTTTTGCGTGTATTAGTGGCACACAAACAAAGTATTTGCCATTGTGTGGTGAAGTGAGAAAATTACAGCCCTTTTTAGCATGTATAAGTGGAAAAAAATAAGGGCCTATTTGCCATTACGCAGTGCAGTTATATGTTCTAAAGCTCTTTTTGGCATGTATTAATGGCAAAAAAAATATTTATTATTTGCCGCTTAGCGGTGCAGTTATTAGAGATGTCGCGAAAATAAAATTTTCCGTTCGCGAAGGCGAACCAACGCAAATGTTCGCGAACGGGCGAACCGCCATAGACTTCAATAGGCAGGCGAATTTTAAAACCCACAGGGACTCTTTCTGGCCACAATAGTGATGGAAAAGTTGTTTCAAGGGGACTACCACCTGGACTGTGGCATGCCGGAGGGGGATCCATGGCAAAACTTTCATGGAAAATGACGTAGTTGACGCAGAGTCGGGTTTTAATCCATAAAGGGCATAAATTACCTAAACCTAACATTCCTAAATTGTTTGGAACAACATGCTTTAAAACATCCAGTGTGTGTATACGATCAGGTATGATGTTGTATCGATCAGGTAGTGTAAGGGTTACGCCCGCTTCACAGTGACAGACCAAACTCTGACAGACCAAACTCCCCATTTAACGCACCGCAAACAACTGCAAACAACCATCCATTTGCACAACCGCAAACTCCCCATTTGCACAAGGTTGGATACCAAGCAAGCCATGTCCCGTTCCTTGTCCTCACTGACGTCATTGAAGGTCTCTTCCGCCACCCAGCCACATACAACGCCAAGGGTCCCCAAAAGGTGACAACAAGCCCCCTGGGACGCCTGCTGTGGTTGGTCTTCCACCTCCTGAAAGCCACCTTCCTCCTATGACTCCTCTTCTTCAGACTTCTCTCTCTGCTTTGCCACAGGTCCAGCAATCGATGATGACAAGGCTGCTTCTGGTGGTGATGGTAACCACAACTCTTCCTCTTCATGCTCATCTACGGCCTGATCCAGCACTCTTCGCAGGGCACACTACAGAAAAAATATGGGATGGGGTCGATGATGTTGCCTTGGGTTTGACTGACCAGGTTTGTCACCTCCGCAAAAGGACGCATGAGCCTACAGCCATTGTGCATGAGCATTCAGTAATGCGGCCAAAAAATACCCAGCTCCGCAGAGGCTGTCCTCTTTTTTTTAAATTAAAAAAAATCTGTTCTTACCAGTTTAATCTCGGTTTTGTCCCCTATCAGGGCCGGTGTATGGAATAGATTTTAGGAACCAGAAGGTGGAAAAAGATGGTTGGTTGGTCCTCTTCCTTACAATTTGGGGCACTGCAAATGCACCGTGCAATGTACTCTGCCACCCTATATGAGTGGTGTGTAAAGTAGTACTATTCCTATCAGTTTAATCCCTGTTACGTCCCCTATCAAGGGACGTGTATCGAATAGATTTTAGGAACCAGGAGATGGAAAAAGATTATTGGTCGGTCCTCTTACTTCCAATCTGGGGCACTGCGCGTGCACCACAATGTACTGTGCCATCAGTACAAATAGTGTGAACTACTATTCTTACCATTTTATTCTTTGTTAAGTCCCCTATCAGGGGACGTGTATTGAATTGAATCCTTGCATGGGGAGATAGAGAAAAAAGCTTGCTCTGTCTGCTTCCATCTAATTTTGGGCACTTGCAATGGAATTTGCCACCAATGCAACTAGTGTTAACTAAGTACTATTCCTATGAGTTTAATCTCTGTTTTGTCCCTTATCAGAGTCAGGGCCGGTGTAGTGTATAGATTTTTGGAACCGGGAAATGGACAAAGACCCATGCTCGGTCCGCTTCGTTTGAATTTTAGGTCACTGCGCGTGCGCTGTGCGATGTACTGTGACACCCTATATGAGTGGTGGGCAGTGGGCGCAATATAGTCTCTGGGCCTGACACACACTGGCAGGCAACTGCAATTATATTAAAGGGTAAAAATTAAATGACTTTTTAATCTGCAAGTTACTGTGCCACCTTATATGAGTGGTGAGCAGTGGACACAGTACAGTCTGTGGGCCTCACACACACTGGCAAGCAACTGCAATTATATTAAAGGGTTAAAATTAAATGACTTTTTTTTATCTGCAAGGTACTGTGCCACCATATATGAGTGGTGGGCAGTGGGCACAGTAAAATCTGTGGGCCTGACACACACTGGCAGGCAACTGCAATTATATTAAAGGGTAAAAATTAAATGACTTTTTTATTTGCAAGGTACTGTGCCACCCTATATGAGTGTGTCACGAGTATATGTGAACAACAGGATCATAAACAGTGCAGAAGCTACTGACCGGACCCAAACTAGGGAGAATAAAGGGTGACCCCTGTCAGACCCTAAGAGCTCTCCCTATGCTGCTTTGCACATGCCCAGACCCAGATGGTGGGTCGAGGCATGCCTGCGTACCTAAGGATGGTGACAGCTGAAACCCCTACAATAGTGGGAGGGGCACGGCCACCGGCGCCCTATTTAGAATACGGACGGAACCGGGATCGCCTCGGATCCAGTCAGCAAATAAACTAAAACACACAATGTCTGCAAACTTATCTGTAGGAGCTGCAGCAGCAGTGAAGACAGATCCAAACTCAGCAGACAATATCCGATGTTACTTGCTTCAGCAGAACACAGGTCCAGTGAAAAGAGACCACACAAGTGCAGATATTCCAGAGGCTGACACAACTCAGATGAGAAATATAATCCGCACGATTAAACAGGAAGAGGGGTGATTTATAGGAAGAGGAATCAATCACAGGAGGGACAGCTGGGAGGAGGGAAACTGAAAGTAAAGACCTCATCACAGGGGCGGAGAAACAGAGCTGTGAGAACTCCTCAAAACTCTGGTAGTGACATCATCACAGGGGCGGAGAAACAGAGTTGTGAGAACACCTCAAAACTCTGGTAGTGACAGTACCCCCTCTACGGGTGGACTCCGGACACCCAGGACCCACCTTCTCAGGATGAGCCCTATGAAAAGCCCTGATGAGGCGAGTGGCTTTAATGTCCGACACCGGAACCCACATCCTCTCCTCGGGACCATAACCCTTCCAGTGAACGAGGTACTGAAGAGAACCGCGGACAAGGCGAGCGTTCACAATTCTGGAAACCTCAAACTCCAGATTGCCATCAACCAAAATCAGAGGAGGAGGCAAAGAGGAGGGTACCGTGGGCTGGACATATTGTTTTAAGAGAGACCTGTGAAATACATTATGTATCTTCCAAACCTGTGGAAGATCAAGACGGAAGGCAACAGGATTGATGATGGACAGGATCTTATAAGGCCCAATAAACTTGGGACCCAATTTCCAGGAGGGAACCTTCAGTTTAATATTTCTTGTAGACAACCACACCAGATCACCCACATTCAGGTCCGGACCAGGCACACGTCTCTTATCAGCCACACGCTTATATTTCTCACTCATCTTTCTTAGATTACTCTGAATCTTTTGCCAAATAGTAGACAAAGACGAGGAAAATCTCTCCTCCTCAGGCAAACCAGAAGGACCCCCTCCCGAGAATGTCCCAAACTGCGGATGAAACCCATATGCACCAAAGAATGGTGACTTATCCGAAGATTCCTGACGACGGTTGTTCAAAGCAAACTCAGCAAGAGGCAGAAACGAACACCAATCCTCCTGGTTGTCTGCCACAAAACAGCGCAAATATGTCTCCAGATTCTGATTAAGGCGTTCAGTCTGACCATTCGACTGCGGGTGAAAAGCAGAAGAGAAGGACAGCCGAACCCCCAGGCGAGAACAAAAAGCCTTCCAGAATCTGGACACAAACTGCGTGCCTCTATCGGAAACAATATCAGAGGGGATGCCATGCAATTTAACAATGTGGTCGACAAAAGCTTGCGCCAACATCTTAGCATTGGGCAAACCAGGGAAGGGTATGAAATGAGCCATCTTGCTAAAACGGTCCACCACCACCAGGATCACCGACTTCCCTGAGGAACGAGGAAGATCCGTGATAAAGTCCATGGACAGGTGTGTCCAAGGACGGGAAGATATGGGTGACGGGAGAAGGGGACTTGAAGGCTGTGAACAAGGGACCTTAGCGCGAGCACACGTCTCAGAAGCTGCCACAAAACCCTCCACTGACTTACAAAGGGCCGGCCACCAAAATCTCCGAGTAATGAGATCTACAGTGGCTGTACTCCCGGGGTGACCAGCAAGAACAGTATCGTGATGCTCCTTGAAAAGTTTGTGACGTAACTCAAGAGGTACAAACAACTTCCCAGAAGGACAACGAGCAGGTACCTCTGTCTGGGCAGCCTGGACCTCGGCCTCCAAATCAGGATACAGAGCAGAAACAACTACCCCCTCTGCCAAAATAGGACCCGGGTCCTCGGAGTTTCCCCCTCCTGGAAAACAGCGAGAGAGGGCATCCGCCTTCACATTTTTAATCCCAGGGCGGAATGTAACCACAAAATTGAATCTGGAGAAGAACAGAGACCATCTGGCCTGTCTCGGATTCATACGCTTGGCCGACTCCAAGTACGCCAGATTCTTATGGTCGGTAAAACGGTGATAGGGTGCCTGGCCCCCTCCAACCAATGGCGCCATTCCTCAAAAGCCAACTTGATGGCCAACAACTCCCTATCTCCCACATCATAGTTTCTCTCTGCAGGGGAGAGTTTTTTTGAGAAAAAGGCACAGGGTCGCCATTTGGCAGGAGAGGGGCCCTGGGACAAAACCGCACCCACACCCACCTTGGAAGCATCCACCTCAACAATAAAAGGTAAAGAAACATCGGGATGCACCAAGATGGGAGCAGACGCAAAACTCTCTTTAATCTTAGAAAAAGCTGTAAGCGCTTCTTCCGACCAAGAGGAAAAATCTGCCCCCTTTTTTGTCATATCAGTGAGTGGCTTGACAACAGAGGAATAATTCAAAATTGACTTTCTGTAATAGTTCGTGAAACCCAGAAAGCGCATCAATGCCTTCTGAGTCTCAGGAAGCTCCCACTCAAGCACAGCACGGACCTTCTCCGGGTCCATGCGAAAACCAGAAGCAGAGAGGAGAAAACCCAGAAATTGAATCTCCGATACCATGAACACACATTTCTCCAGCTTGGCGTACAATTTATTTTCCCGCAGAATCCGCAGAACCTGAAAAGATGATCCTGATGGGTCTGGACATCAGGGGAAAAATCAAAATATCATCAAGATACACCAACACAAATTTCCCCATTAAATGGTAGAAAATACTGTTAACAAAATGCTGAAAGACGGCCGGAGCATTCATCAAGCCAAAAGGCATAACGAGATTCTCGAAATGCCCCTCAGGGGTATTAAAGGCCGTTTTCCATTCGTCCCCTCTCTGACCCTGACCAGGTTGTACGCGCCTCTCAAATCCAATTTGGAAAAACCTTGGCCCCAACAATTTGATTGAAGAGGTCCGGGATCAGAGGAAGGGGATAGGGATCATGAATCGTGATACGGTTCAGCTCCCTAAAATCTAGGCAAGGTCTTAAAGAGCCATCTTTTTTTAACAAAGAAAAAGCCAGCAGCAACAGGTGATTTTGAGGGACGGATATGCCCCTTACCCAGACTCTCAGAAATATAGGTACGCATCGCGATTCTTTCCGGTTGTGAGAGATTGTACAGGCGTGATTTTGGCAGCTTGGCGCCGGGAATGAGGTTAATGGGACAGTCATACTCCCGGTGAGGAGGTAGCTCCTGAACACCACTCTCGGAAAACACGTCCGAAAATTCAGAGAGAAATGATGGCACAGACTTAGTAGTAACCTCTGCAAAAGTCGCTGTGAGACAATTCTCTCTACAAAAATCACTCCATTCATTTATTTGCCTTGCTTGCCAATCAATAGTGGGGTTATGTCTAGTGAGCCAGGGTAACCCCAAGACTAGAGGAGTAGGCAATCCGTTAAGGACAAAACAAGATATATCCTCCACATGAGCGTCACCCACAGCCAACCGGATATTGTGAACAATGCCCTTCAGGGATCTCTGTGAGAGTGGAGCAGAGTCAATAGCAAAAACAGGTATAACCTTTTCTAATGTGCAAACCTGAAAACCATGCATGGCTACAAATTGACTGTCAATAAGATTGACGGCCGCTCCACTATCAACAAAAATTTCACAAGAAATGACTTTGCTCTCTAGCGCCACCCTGGCAGAAAGGAGAAAACGGGAACTGCAGGCCAGAGGAAAAGCATCTATTCCTACATCAACTTTGCCCAGGGTAGCAGATGGGGCAAACCTTGAGGATTTTTTTTTACCTTTTGAGATTTTTCTTATATTATCACCCTTAGTAAAGTTCATGAATTCCCTAGAGGGGCAAACATTTGCCAAATGGCCAATGCCCCCACAACAGAAAAACATCATTCTCTGAGGACTAAATCCTCCTTTATCAGGGGAAAGTCGACCTAGCTGCAAAGCCTCCTCCTCAGAGGGGACCGAGACAGGATGAGGCCCCTGCACATTGAATGAGTCCGCACCACTGCCCTCAGACTGACAATGGCAGGAAAGAGAGGTCTCCTCTCTTTCTCTTAGGCACCTGTCAAGGCGTACCGCTAGTGACATGGCAGACTCTAAGGACGTTGGTCTCTCATGGAAAGCAAATGCATCTTTTAATCTCTCTGAGCGACCATGACAGAACTGACTCCGGAGTGCAGCATCATTCCAACCTAAATCAGCTGCCCATCTCCGAAATTCAGAACAATAAAGCTCAGCAGACAGTTTGTTCTGGCATAAAAAACGTAAACTAGATTCAGCCAGAGCAACATGATCTGGGTCATCATATATCTGCCCCAGGGCCACAAAAAACCCATCCACTGATCGGAGGGGGAGTGCACACAATGGCAGCGAAAAAGCCCAAGTCTGAGCATTACCCCTGAGCAGGGAGATGACAATCCTCACCCTCTGCTCCTCATCACCAGAGGAATGGGGACGCAAGCAGAAATGGAGTTTGCATGCCTCTCTGAAGTGAACAAAATTCTCACTGCCCCCGGAGAACGTTTCCGGAAGTGAGATCTTCGGCTCGCAACAAACTCCATGGACACGAGCAGAGGCAGATGCTTGAAGCTGATTCATAGATTGACGGAGATCCGCTACCTCCAAAGAAAGACCATGCATGCGGTCAACCAGGTCAGAAAGCGGATCCATGTCAAAAGACGGTTATGGCGGATTATAATGTCACGGGTATATGTGAACAACAGGAGCATAAACAGTGCAGAAGCTACTGACCGGACCCAAACTAGGGAGAATAAAGGGTGACCCCTGTCAGACCCTAAGAGCTCTCCGTATGCTGCTTTGCACATGCCCAGACCCAGATGGTGGGTCGAGGCATGCCCGCGTACCTAAGGCTGATGACAGCTGAAACCCCTACAATAGTGGGAGGGGCACAGCCACCGGCGCCCTATTTAGAATACGGACGGAACCGGGGTCACCTCGGATCCAGTCAGCAAATAAACTAAAACACACAATGTCTGCAAACTTATCTGTAGGAGCTGCAGCAGCAGTGAAGACAGATCCAAACTCAGCAGACAATATCCGATGTTACTTGCTTCAGCAGAACACAGGTCCAGTGAAAAGAGTCCACACAAGTGCAGATATTCCAGAGGCTGACACAACTCAGATGAGAAATATAATCCGCACGATTAAGCAGGAAGAGGGGTGATTTATAGGAAGAGGAATCAATCACAGGACGCTGTCCTTACAGCAGATGAGTCTCTGAGGACTGGAGTGGACACAGAACACTGGCCTAGCTAACGCTTTCCCTATTAATTCAGCAGCAGTAGCACTCTCCCTGCTCTAATTAAGGCCCCATTCAGACATCAGTAGTGTGTTGCGGATGCGCAAATTGCGGATCCGCAACACACCATGCCGGCACTCCCCATAGAAATGCCTTTTCTTGTCCGCAGGTTGCGGACAAGAATAGGACATGCTCTATTTTTTCCGGAAGTTCGGGGCCGCGGCTCCGAAAAAGCGGAAGCGAAGAGCACATAGTGTGCTCTCCGCATCACGCTCGGCCCCATTCACAATGAATGGGTCCGCATCCATTGCGCAGAATTGCGGACGTGTAAATGGGGCCTAACACTGCAGCTTCAGAATGAATCTAAGATGGATGCTGTCCTTGCTTTTTGATAGGATTGGCTGGAATGTGTCTGCTGACTGTGAGGTACAGGGTCAAAGTTTGCTCAATGATGACGTATAAGGGGCAGACCGAACATGTTCAGCAGTGCAGTTATATGTTCTAAAGCCCTTTTTGGCATCTATTAGCAGGGTAAAAAAAAAAATGATTTGCCCTTGTGTGGTGAAGTGAAAAAATGACAGGCCTTTTTGGCATGTGTTAGTGGTAAAAAATATATATACTTTTGCCGTTCAGCGGTGCAGTTATATGTTCTAAAGCCCTTTTTTGAATGTATTAGTGGCACAAAAAAAAAGTATTTGCTGTTGTGTGGTAAAGTGAGAAAATTACAGCCCTTTTTGGCAGGTATTAGTGGCACAAAAATACATATTTCCTGTTCAGCAGTGCAGTTATATGTTCTAAAGCCCTTTTTGGCGTGTATTAGTGGCAAAAAATTATATATTATTTGGCGTTCAGTGGTGCAGTTATATGTTCTAAAGCCTTTTGCGGCGTGTATAAGTGGAAAGAAATAAGGGCCTATTTGCCACTCAGAGGTGCAGTTATATGTTCTAAAGCCCTTTTTGGCATGTATAAATGGGAAAAAAGGGCTTTTTAGCCATTGTGTGGTGAAGTGTGAAAATTGCTGACTTTTTTGGGGTGTTTTAATTTCCTTTTTATTTATTTATATGATCTAACAGTATGTCAGACAGAGAAGTGCCAGGCCCTGCACAGCGGAGAGCCAGAGGCCTAAATGTTTCTGGCGCAGGCACAGGTCGCAGCAGAGTAAGGGGGCGTGGCAGCAGGAGTCGCAGCGAGAAGCCTGAGCACCCGGTGTCATCTACTGATCGTGTCTTGATCAGCAACCCAGCGGTTCTTGAATGGTTCACTCGGTCATCCACTTCGTCCCAAGTGACACCAGACACCCCCAGCCAAGAGTTGGTGGGTTCGTCAGACACAACCCTTAGTTGGCATGGCTCGGGAGCAGGCCCTGTGCCCTCACCTTTCCTCAACCTGCCTTTGTCCTTTTCTGTTCCCTCAGCCAGAGAAGTATTATATGCTTTGGGCTCAGCTCCACTATACAGTGAGGACGAGCTACTAGAGGACAGTCAGCAGCTACTGGCCAGCCAAGATGTAGAGGAGACATCCGCTGCTTCCTCCACGAGGTGGTCAAGTAGTAATCAGGAGAGTGGCATGGGAGCTGGTGTTGTGAGCGGTCAGGTTCCTGACCCAGAGACCATTGAGGAGGACATGAGTGACATGCAGACAGTACTCAATGATGATGTAGCTGATCCCACTTGGGAGCCAGGTGAATTAGGGGCTTCATCATCATCGGGAGAAGAGGGTGGCAGCTTGCCCGTGAGGAAGCGGCGGAGCCATCAAGTCGCTAGTGTGGCCGGGAGTCAGCAGGATGGCAGCAGTGGTAGATTGGGAGCCGAACGTGCCCGGGTAGACCACCCGCTTTGCAAGAGCCTACCTGCCCGGAAAGTAGTGGTGCAGGGGTTCACAGAAGCAGTGGCGGTAGCAGTCAGCAGTGCAGAGTGTTGAGGTTAAAATCACCTACTCGGCGGTGTGGCAGTTTTTTGTTAAGCCACCGGAGGAGGTGAACATGGCCATTTGAAGAATCTGTGGGCAGAAAGTTAAGCGTGGCCAGGGTGCCAATGTTGGCACCATGGCCCTGCGTCAACATATGTATATCAAGGGGAGAAAAAGAACTGGATCGCACATCCACAATGCTTTGCTTTGATCTAATTAAACTCGCTATCTCAGCGTAATATTAAAGTGTACAGCCCACTATTCTGCATGCTGTACAAGAGGCATTAGTGTACATTTTGATCAAAAGGCATAAGCCCACTCACCGCGCCAAGGTTGCCTCTTTGAGTGGAAACTACTGTGACAAAAAGGGCGCAGCACAGTGTGGTGACAAAGCGGCGCTGCCCTAGTGGGTGGCAGGACCCAGGAGTCAAACAGCAACCCCGCTGTCTGACAATGCCACCCATGGCACTGGGTCCCACCAACCCGTCAGCACTGCGCCACAAAAACAAGGGCCACCACGCAGTACTGCACCATGTGAACAGTTGTCTAACACAACATGTCCATTACTATCAGGAACTGCAGGTCAGTTACCACTTATATGCAGACATCTGCGGAATTAAAACCACCTGTGCCGAATGGGAGGAGTGCTGATACCAGTAATAAAGAAGATAGATTCAACATGCGTATATCAAGGGGAGAAACAGAACTGGATCGTACATCCACAATGCTCTGCTTTGATCTAATTAAACTCGCTATCTCAGCGTAATATTAAAGTGTACAGCCCCCTATACTGCATGCTGTACAAGAGGCGTTAGAGTACATTTTGTTCAAAAGGCATAAGCCCACTCACCGCGCCAAAGTTGCCTCTTTGAGTGGGACCTACTGTGACAAAAAGGGCACAGCATAGTGCGGTGACAAAGAGGCGCTGCCCTAGTGGGTGGCAGGACCCAGGAGTCAAACAGCAACCCTGCTGTCTGAGCACAAGCAATGTGTAGCGAAATGGGTGGTTTTTCTACACAGGTGACAGGAGAGGAGGAGCAGGAGCAGCCAGAGGAGCTACAGAGCGATGAGGAAGACGAGGCAGAGGACCCAGACATACCGTGGCAGTATGTAGTGGAGATGGAGGAAGAGAGTCCCTTCGAGTCACTTGCACAACTGGCCCGATGCATGCTCACTTGCTTGCGTAATGACAGCCGAATTGTCACCATTCTGCAGAGGGATGACTTCTGGCTCTCCACCTTGTTGGACCCTCGCTACCGGTCCAAAATGGGAGCCTTTTTTACACCTGCTGAGAGGGAGTTCAAACGAAACTACGCTAGAGACATCCTATGTAGTCAGTCAGCTGCTGCCTATCTGTGTCATAGTCCATCCTCTCGCAGGTCTGACCAGGGTCTGCACTCACCTTCCTCTGCCATGGCTGCTGTGGCAGGGTGGGGGGTAGGAGCAGTTCCAGCTCCATCAGCAGCAACTTGAGCCTAGAGTCGCTGATGACAGCACCCTGCCACCCCACATTTAAGATCTGCTAGACTACTGGGCAGCCAAACTGGATTTGTGGCCACAATTGGCAGAGTTTACCCTGGAAAAGCTGTCCTTCCCGGCCAGTAGTGTTGCATCAGAGCGGGTGTTTAGTGTGGCGGGGGCCATAGTTACCCCAAGAAGAACTCACCTGTCCACCCAAAATGTGGAGAGACTGACCTTTATCAAGATAAATCAGCCATGGATCAGCCAGGATTTCCACCCACCAATGCCTGATGTATCAGACCAGATCATCCATGATGCTACACCAACACTTTGACAAAAGAGACTGGTTTCTACTGGCTACCTGCCTCAGCTACTATTCTGATGCTGCCACCCTCCTGATGCCACACATCTGATCCCAAGTGTTCCTTCTTTCACCCACCATCTTAAGCTGGTACCGGTATTGCCACCCACCTCCCCACTCTGTCACTGGGTCACTTCGTGGTCTCCTGATGCTGCTGCCACCTTCACACTATGTCACCTTGCCACACTGTGTTCTCCTGATGTAGATGCCACCTCCACACTATGTCACCTTGCCACTCGGTGGTCTCCTGATGCTGCTGCCACCTCCACACTATGTCACCTTACCACTCTATGGTCTCCTGATGCTTCTGCCACCTCCACACTATGTCACCTTGCCACTCTGTGGTCTCCTGATGCTGCTGCCACCTCCACACTATGTCACCTTGCCACTCTGTGGTCTCCTGATGCTGTTGCCACCTCCACACTATGTCATCTTGCCGCTCTGTGGTCTCCTGATGCGGCTGCTACCTCAACACTATGTCACCTTGCCACTCTGTGGTCTCCTGATGCTGCTCCTACCACTTCCACATTGTCATTGTGCCACCCTGTGGCTTCCTTCTGATGCTGCTGCCGCCACTTCCACACTCTGTCATTGTGCCACTCTGTGGCCTCCTGATGCTGCTGCCACCTCCACACTGTCATTGTGCCACTCTGTGGCCTCCTTCTGATGCTGCTGCCACCTCCAGACTCTGTCATTGGGCCACTCGGTGGTCTCCTCATGCTGCTTCCACCTCACCACTATGTTATGGGGCCACTCTGTGGGCTTCTCATGCTGTTCCCACCCAACCCACTTCATGACTGGACCACTATTTTGCCTTTCGGCCTGGCTGACCCTTCTTCTGATCTGTCAGAAGGAAGTAAAAATGAGACACACAATGGATACTGTCTATGTAACAGCTGTAAAGCTAGCATGACATGGTCCCTATTTTGCATCAGAACTGGCTTATGATTTGGTAGCCAAAAGCAGGAGTGGGTACAAAACACAGAAGACATGCAAATATTCCATTCATGTGTCATCTCTGTTTTGGATCCACTCCTGTTTTTTTTGGCGTTAGCAATACTGATGGATTACTGATGCTGACCGTATGAAGTTGGATGCTCCACAGACTGGATCTGTTTTTTTGCAGGTTATTGTTCTGACGGATCAGAGGAAGGGAAAAATAATCATTGACGTCAACACAAACTTACTGATGACACCTTCTCCACTCTGTCGGGGGGGCCTCTACTTGTATAAGCATTTAATAGAACAGGTTCTGTAGACATCTATGTGGAATCAGCTGCCGACAATGTAAAAGGAGTGCGCTTCTTCTTGACGCTAACATTGACCTGTAAGGCTAAGTTCACACAAGTTATTTGGTCAGTTTTGGCCCTGTAACTGCCAAAATAAGCGAAGTGTGCAGTGATTCTAAAAGCGACGTCATCTGCATGTCATACTGATTCACAGAATTGTTTTACTACCACAGCAGACTCCCTATGCGTATTACTGCAAGGCACAGTGTTCTACACCACTATAAAGGCTCTCTACAGCCAGGAAATAGTAGTTTTTAATGCGATTCGCCACAAATAAATTTAGAGCGAAACAAATTTTTTCTAAAAATTCATCAAACTTGTTGAATCAAATTTTTTTTAGAAATTCGCTCATCTCTAATTATAATACAGAGTGTACAGGGAGTGCAGAATTATTAGGCAAATGAGTATTTTGACCACATCATCCTCTCTATGCATGTTGTCTTACTCCAAGCTGTATAGGCTCGAAAGCCTACTACCAATTAAGCATATTAGGTGATGTGCATCTCTGTAATGAGAAGGGGTGTTGTCTAATGACATCAACACCCTATATCAGGTGTGCATAATTATTAGGTAACTTCCTTTCCTTTGGCAAAATGGGTCAAAAGAAGGACTTGACAGGCTCAGAAAAGTCAAAAATAGTGAGATATCTTGCAGAGGGATGCAGCACTCTTAAAATTGCAAAGCTTCTGAAGCGTGATCATCTAATAATCAAGCGTTTCATTCAAAATAGTCAACAGGGTCGCAAGAAGCGTGTGGAAAAACCAAGGCGCAAAATAACTGCCCATGAACTGAGAAAAGTCAAGCGTGCAGCTGCCAAGATGCCACTTGCCACCAATTTGGCCATATTTCAGAGCTGCAACATCACTAGAGTGCCCAAAAGCACAAGGTGTGCAATACTCAGAGACATGGCCAAGGTAAGAATGGCTGAAAGACGACCACCACTGAACAAGACACACAAGCTGAAACGTCAAGGGCCAAGAAATATCTCAAGACTGATTTTTCTAAGGTTTTATGGACTGATGAAATGAGAGTGAGTCTTGATGGGCCAGATGGATGGGCCCGTGGCTGGATTGGTAAAGGGCAGAGAGCTCCAGTCCGACTCAGACGCCAGCAAGGTGGAGGTGGAGTACTGGTCTGGGCTGGTATCATCAAAGATGAGCTTGTGGGGCCTTTTCGGGTTGAGGATGGAGTCAAGCTCAACTCCCAGTCCTACTGCCAGTTTCTGGAAGACACCTTCTTCAAGCAGTGGTACAGGAAGAAGTCTGCATCCTTCAAGAAAAACATGATTTTCATGCAGGACAATGCTCCATCACACGCGTCCAAGTACTCCACAGAGTGGCTGGCAAGAAAGGGTATAAAAGAAGAAAATCTAATGACATGGCCTCCTTGTTCACCTGATCTGAACCCCATTGAGAACCTGTGGTCCATCATCAAATGTGAGATTTACAAGGAGGGAAAACAGTACACCTCTCTGAACAGTGTCTGGGAGGCTGTGGTTGCTGCTGCACGCAATGTTGATGGTGAACAGATCAAAACACTGACAGAATCCATGGATGGCAGGCTTTTGAGTGTCCTTGCAAAGAAAGGTGGCTATATTGGTCACTGATTTGTTTTTGTATGTCAGAAATGTATATTTGTGAATGTTGAGATGTTATATTGGTTTCACTGGTAAAAATAAATAATTGAAATGGGTATATATTTGTTTTTTGTTAAGTTGCCTAATAATTATGCACAGTAATAGTCACCTGCACACACAGATATCCCCCTAAAATAGCAAAAAATAAAAACAAACTAAAAACTACTTCCAAAAATATTCAGCTTTGATATTAATGAGTTTTTTGGGTTCATTGAGAACATGGTTGTTGTTCAATAATAAAATTAATCCTCAAAAATACAACTTCCCTAATAATTCTGCACTCCCTGTATACACGGTATTCAGCGGGCACATAAAAGAGGCACTATACATAAAGGTGGCACATATAAGAGCCACTATACATAAAGTAGGCACATATAAGAGGCACTATACATAAAGGGGGCACATAGAAGAGGCACTATACATAAAGGTGGCACATAGAAGAGGCACTATACATAAAGGGGGCACATAGAAGAGGCACTATACTTAAAGGGGGAACATTTAAGAGGTACTATACATACCGGTGGGCACATAAAAGAGGTGCTATGCATAAAAGGGTCACATATAAGAGACACTGTTTATAAGGGGCACCAAGCATGTGGCACTATATACAGGGGGCACAGATCATGTGGCACTAGCATTACGGGCACTGTTGGCACTATAAACAGAGGACACGGCATATGAAACAATATACAGAGGGCACAGAGCATATGGCACTATATACAGAGGGCACGGAGCATGTGGCACTATATACAGAGGGAACAGACCATGTGGCACTTTATAAAGAGGGCACAGACCATGTAGCACTATATGAAGAGGGCATAGAGCATGTGGCACTATAAAAAGTGGGCACAGAGTATGAAGCACTATATACAGAGGGCACAGAGCATATGGCACTATATACAGAGGGCACAGACCTTGTGGCTCTATATAAAGATGGCACAGAGTATGTGACACTATATACAGAGGGCACAGAGTATGTGGAACTAATGCTTCTGTTATATTCAGGGCACAGCATGTGGCACTAAGAGGAGTTTGTGTTAGTATGTAGGGTGCCAATGTGTTGGTAAAGAGAGAAGCTTAAGACATCTTATCTGCAAAATTTGCAGAGCTGAATTGTGTCTGAGACATGTAATCATGGTGGCCTGAACCAGATGGAGAAGAACTCAGGAGATGAGTGCTGTAGTCACCTGGATGATCTACAGCTGATGATGGGTTGTAGCATGTTTTGTGAAACAACAATTCCAAGCATTCCTTTACTGCTGTTCAGGCCATAATGGGAGCTGTAGTTTCGCACCATACAAGCTTATATGGCGAAGGAGTACTTGACTACTCATATGGTATCTGTATTTAACGTTTAAAATCTGGTGATGTATATATGTACTGCACATGGTTCGGGTGCTGTATTGATGTAGTGAACTTGGTTCTGGTGCTCTATTTGACTTATAGAATTGGTTATGGTGCTGTATTTATGCAGTGAAATTGGTTCTGGTGCTGTATTTATTATGCACTGAATTTGGTTCTGGTGCTGTATTTATGTAGTGAACTTGGTTCTGCTGCTGTATTTGACTTATAGGCTTGGTTCTGGTGCTTTATGTATGTAGTGATCTTGGTTCTTGCTCTGTATTTGTGTGTTAAATATACAGCTGATGCTATACTTCGATCTAATACTATCCATTCACATCTGAGTTCGGGCCACTGTCACAGATTCTGTTAAGAAGACTGGACAAATATGCCCTGCATGCAAGACTCTTTTATTCATTAAGGGAGCAGCATCCTGAACAGACCCCATTATAGTCTATGGAGTCTCTTAAGCTCAGGAGTTGGTAAATCTGGTCCCTCTAATGACCACCATGCTGTTGCGAACTCAATCATGTACTGTATCTGGGATTGCGCATGTGCGATCCCAACATAAAAGTACAATCATGATTTAAAGTCCATTTACCCTTTACTGCCTTTATATGGTAGGTGGAGTTAAACAGGTTAAGGGTGGGCCGCTATACATGGGCCAGAGCTATTTGATTTGCCCCCCAGACTAAAATTGGACAGCCAGCCCCTGTAAGAACTATATGTAGTGCACAGCAACACAGAAAACAGGCTGTAATGGTGAAGCAGCTGTTCATCTCTCACCTGACAGCCTGCTGTCTGCAAAAAGCATGTGCTGTGGTGCCCCCTTCACAGCCAGGAGTGATGCACCCTGTGCGATCGCATAGGTCGCATAGCCCTAAGGCTGGCCCTGCCTTTGAAAGCACACTTAATTGGCATGGCCTGGGAACAGACTTTGTGCCCCCACCTGTCCTGAACCTACCTTTTTCATTTTCTGTTCCTTCTGCTCGTGAAGTATTGTATGCCATCGGCTTGGCTCTGCTTTTCAGCGAGGATGAACTTATGGAGCACAGTCAGCAGCTACTGCCCTGCCTAGATGAGGAGGAGAGATCCGCTGCTTTCTCCGGTAGGCAGGCAAGTAGCAATGCTGAGAGTCGTGTGGGAGCAGGTGTTGCGAGCATGCGGCCCTTAGATTGGTGGGGGTGACATCAGTGACGAGCAGACAGTAGTGGATAATAATGAAGCTGATCGCATGTGGGAGTCGGGTGAAGAGGGGGCTTCATCATCAGGAGATTAGGGTGGCAGCTTGCGCATGAGGCAGCGGCTGAGCCAGCGTGGCCGTAACTCAAACGGTATGCCCGGGGTAGACCGTTTGCTACTCAGGAGCCTACCTGTATAGAAAGAACTAGCGGTGCACAGATTCATGGAGGCAGTGTCAGCAGGCAGTCAGCACAAAGTGGTGGGGGGAAAATGCCATACTCACCCGTGTAGGAATTTTTCATCAAACCACCAGAGGATGTCAGCATGGCAAATTGTAGAATCTGGGAGCATCACCATAAAGTGTCCTGGGAAAACCGTGGTGCTAATGTAGTGGTACAGCCTGACACAGCAACCGCTGCATCACCCAGTGGCCCACACCCCATCTCCAGCAGTCAAGGCTCCAACACCTCTGCAGAAGGTAGCTGTGTTTCCTTCCCATCACCTACTGGTCCTGATGCTCCTCCTACTCCTCGTCACTCGTTTTGTCAGCAATCGATCACCAAGGCGATTGAAAAAAGTTAACAGTATGAGTGCACTCCATCCTCCTTCTCCAAAAAGGCTCTACCAGCTCTGCACACGTGTATTGAATAGAAGGAGAGACAGTCCTTGAGCCTGTTGTTGTCCGCTAAAGTGCACGGCAGCGCCAACATGTGGAGCTATAACTATGTTCAAGGACAATATATGTCCTTTATGCCCACTGGGTAAATGTGGTTCCTGCCCAGCCACCCCAGCAACTTGGCCAGACGGCACTGCCACCTCCGCGTTCTCAAGCTGTGAGTCCTGCGCCAATGTCCTCCTCTGCCTCCTTATCCTCAACCTTGCCCTCAGCCTCCACTGCAGGCACAATTCGGAGTGCTTCTCCAGCATACCACCTATGCAGAGCATGGCAGTCTCATGCTGTTGTGCATCTGGTTTGCCTGGGCGAACGGAGTCACACCGGGGAGGAAATGCTCTGGGTCCTTCAAGAGGAAATCAAATCCTGGCTTGCGCCAACTGAAATTCGGAACCGTGATCACACACAACGGAAAGAACATTGCATCAGGAGGGCTCCAAGGAGGGCTGACCCATGTGCCCTGCATGGAGCATGCATTTAATCTTGTTGTAAAGCAGCTCCTGAAGCAGAATAGCGTGTCCCAACATCACTTGATATGCATCGTTTGGATCTTCACCCCCCACAAGTTGTATTGACTATATAAGCAGAGGAAGGCTGTAAACAATTTTTTGATGATGCAGGTGGACAGCACTACCCTGTGTAACTTCAATGTTAGCCAGTAGCAGCTCATGCGTGACACCTGCAGTTTGCACAGGCCTTTTGAGTCGCCAGGACTATGGGATGAACAGCGTCATTCCACTCCTTGATGTCCTGGAGCAGATGCTGATAAATCTGGCTGGCAGGGGGAGAGGAGACATGGCACCTACATCTCATGGCCACCTGAGCCCTGTGGGGGCTGAACTGGCAGAGGAGGAGGAGGACATTCATGTACAAGCAATGTATATAGAAATTGGTAGTTTATCTGCACAAGTGACAGGAGTAGAGCAGGAGAAGCTAGAGGGCGATGAGACTATGCATATGACCCAGACACACTGTGGCAGTATACAGTGGAAATGGAGGCAGGGTGTCCCTCCGAGTCCCTTTCGCAAATGGCAAGATTCATGCTGAGTTGCTTGCGTAGTGACAGCCGTATTATCACCATTTGACAGAGGGATGACCATTGGCTCTCCACCATGTTAGACCCTCGCTACTGCTCCAAAATAAGGGCCTTTTTTTCCACCTGCTGAGAGGGAGGATAAACTCAACTAGTATCAAGACATCCTATCTAGTCAGTTGGGCGCTGCCTATGTGTGCCATCGCCCATCCTCACAAAGATCTAATCAGGGGGCCCTCTGCACTCACGTTCCACTGCACCATCTGCCCCTCTGTGACTGAACCACTATGTTGACTACTCATGTGGTTGCCACCTCACCACTCTGTGACTGGGCCATTGTGCTGACTCCTCATGCTGTTGCCACCCTCCCTGCTCTGTGACTGGGCCACTGTGTTGACTCCTCATTCGGTTGCCACTTTACCACTCTGTGACTGGACCATTATGTTGACTGCCCATGCTGTTGCCACCCTCCCTACTCTGTGACTGGGCCACTATGTTAACTCCTCATGTGTTTGCCACTCTCACCACTCTGTGACTGGGCCACTATGTTAACTCCTCATGCCGTTTCTACCCTCACCACTCTGTGACTGTGCCACTGTGTTGACTCCTCATGTAATTGCCATCTCACCACTCTGTGACTTGGGCATTGTGTTGACTCCTCATGCGGTTGCCACACTCCCTACTCTGTGACTGGGCCACTGTGTTCACTCCTCATGCGGTTGCCACCTCACCACTCTGTGACTGGGCCATTGTATTGACTCTTCATGCTGTTGTCACCCTCCCTACTCTGTGACTGGGCCACTGTGTTGTCTCCTCATGCAGTTGCCATCCTCCCCAGTCTGTGTCGGGGCCACTAGTATCCCTGTTTGGCCTTGTTGACATCTCCATTTATTTTACCCTTCTTCTGATCTGTAGAAGGACGGAAAAATAAAGAACACAAGACTTTCTTTGGAGCATCTGTAAGGCCTCTACCACACAGTCCCTATTTTGCATCAGGATATGCTCATGATTTGTAAGCCAAAAGCAGGAGTGCGTACAAAACCCAGAAGATATGCAAATATTCCAATCATGTGTCATCTGTGTTTTGGATCCACTCCTGTTCTTTTTTGGCCTTAGCAATACTGATGGATTACTGACTAAATGCTGACTGTGTGAAGGCAGAGGCTCAATTTTTTGGGGGTTGTTCTTGTGACAGATCAGAAGAAGGGAAAAATAAACAGTGACATCAACACAAACTTACTGCTAACACTCTCTCCACTCTGTCATGGGGCCACTACTTGTATCAGTGTGTCACAGAACAGGCTCTGTAGAAATCTACAGTTGTGTTCAAAATTATTCAACCCCCACTGAAATTGAGTGTTTTGGCCAGTTTGACATTGATTTTGATCATTTCAGTTATCTTGTTTACAATTAAATCAAAGAGGCACTTGTAAGTCAGACAAATATAACATAACATTTATAATGAAATAACCACAAATGTGTTTTTTGTGCTCACATCATTATCAGTTTTATTCAACCCCCAAGTGACATTCAATCTTAGTACTTAGTACAACATCCTTTTCCAGTTATAACAGCTTTTAAACGTGAAGCATAGCTTGACACAAGTGTCTTGCAGCGATCTATGGGTATCTTCGTCCATTCTTCATGGGCAAAAGCCTCCAGTTCAGTCACATTCTTAGGCTTGCACGCTGCAACTGCTTTCTTTAAGTCCCACCAAAGGTTCTCAATCGGATTTAAGTCT
Source organism: Bufotes viridis (assembly GCA_033119425.1). NCBI lineage: Eukaryota > Metazoa > Chordata > Amphibia > Anura > Bufonidae > Bufotes > Bufotes viridis. Next base: position 217,095,492 of record CM065591.1, read on the forward strand.
GGTGACTGCGATGGCCACTTCAAAATGTTCCAGCCTTTAATCTGCAACCATGCTGTAGTGGACTTGGAGGTATGCTTGGGATCATTGTCCTGTTGAAAGGTCCAACGTCTCCCAAGCCTCAGGTTTGTGACGGATTGCATCACATTTTCATCCAATATCTCCTGGTACTGAAGAGAATTCATGGTACCTTGCACACACTGAAGCTTCCCGGCACCTGTAGAAGCAAAACAGCCCCAAAGCATGATTGACCCCCCGCCATGCTTCACAGTAGGCAAGGTGTTCTTTTCTTCATAGGCCTTGTTCTTCCTCCTCCAAATATAGCGTTGATCCATGGGCCCAAACAGTTCTAATTTTGTTTCATCAGTCCACAGAACACTATCCCAAAACTTTTGTGGTTTGTCCACATGACTTTTGGCATACTGCAGTCGACTCTTCTTATTCTTTGGAGACAGCAAGGGGGTACGGCTGGGAGTTCTGGCATGGAGGCCTTCATTACGCAGTGTGCGCCTTATTGTCTGAGCTGAAACTTCTGTACCCGCATCTGACAAATCTTTTTTCAGTTCCTCAGCAGTCACATGGGGACTTTTCTCCACTTTGTGCTTCAGGTAGCGCACAGCAGTCAAAGTCAGCATCTTCTTTCTGCCACGACCAGGTAGCGTTTTAACAGTGCCCTTTGCTTTGAATTTGCGAATGATGCTTCCTATGGTGTCTCTTGGTATGTTTAACATCTTTGCAATCTTTTTATAGCCATTGCCCTTCCTGTGAAGAGAAATCACCTCTTCTCTTGTCTTCCTGGACCATTCTCTTGACTTCACCATGTCTGTAAACACACCAGTAAATGTCTAGAAGGAGCTGATTATCACAGTCATTTTAAATCTGCCTAATTGGTGCTTATTATGCTTGATTGCTGCTCCTTGACATCCACAGGAGTTTTCAATACCTGATCGAAAACGCTTGAATGAACCTCTGTTCTTCAGAGTGGTAGTCTTTAACCACTTCCCGACCGCCTAACGCACAACTGCGTTCTCGCGGCGGTCGGGCTGTTCTGGGGCGCCGCAGATGTGCGTCATCTCGCGAGACGCGAGATTTCGCACATATTCGGCCGCGCATGCGCAAATCGCGCATTGCACAAAGTTTAGATGAACTGGGTCATCAGCCTGCCAGCCAATCGGCATCGCTGGCGGGCTGATGACTTTTAAAAAAACGAATCGCAAGCCATTTAACCCATCATATTTGTAAATATGATGGATTAAATGGCTTCTGTGCTCTCTTCTGGATCCTTTTCGTCGGTTGGACCCAAGAGAGAGCACACCTCTACAGTGAGTACACCAAGCACCACACACTAGCCCCTGATCAGCCCCCCCATCACCCAAATTAACCCCTTGATTACCCCTCTCAGCACCTGTCAATCATCTAGTGAAAGGGAAAAAAGTGATCAGTGTAAACTGTCACTTTTTTTTTTTCACTAGGATTGACTGTTAGGTTTAGCTTAGTTTAGGCCCCTTTGGTAGGTAGTTAGCGTTAGCGCCAAGCCCACCGCACCACAGTCACTGGTTCGCTGATTAGCGTAGCGCTAATCAGCTTTTGTACTTTTATAGTATCTGTAAGTGATCAGAACTGATCACGGTCAGATCTATAATAGTACTAGTGTCACTTTAGTTCGCCCTCCACCCCAAACGCAGTGTTTGCCCGATCAGGCCTGATCGGTCGCCCACACCTGCGTTCACCCACGCCCACCCCGCCGCAGTGACAAAAAATTTTTTTTTTTGTAATCACTGCACAATCCCTTCACCAGCGCTGCGGCGATAAAAAAATCAGTTTTGATCTTTTTTATCAATCGCAGCGGCTTCTGTACTTCGCTACCCTCTCAATTGTAAGACAGGCTTGCTTTTTTCTTGGGTAGTCTCAGGGAATACCCCTAAATTTAGACGCCCAAATGTCAAGAAAGGGGTATTCTCCTGAAGAGGCCTACAGGATTCTGACCCAGTCGGATGAGGAATGGGAACCCTCATCTGACGAATCTAGCGGGTCAGAATACGAACCTGTAGAGAGCAGTGGCAGTCTGACCCAAAGTTCGGACGAGGAGGTTGAGGTCCCTGATAGAACCAGGCGTACCCGGCCCCGTGTCGCTAGACCGCAGGTTACGCAGGATCCGCTTCAAGGGCAGCAGAGTGGGGCTGGCGCTGCCGGATTACGTGGTGAGGCATACACCAGCAGCGCAGCCCGTCCTGGACCTTCTACCAGCACTGCCGTACAACATGGTGAAGTGGCGAGCACCAGAAGGGCAGTTGAAGCTGGTACGGTGGCACGTGCAGTAGTTTCCCGTCGCAGCCACCGCGCAGACAGGCCCGTAGAGCCCCTAGAATCCCTGAGGTGCTGGCAAACCCTGATTGGCAGCCCCCAACTTCAGCCGCACTAGTAGTTCCCCCTTTCACCGCCCAGTCAGGAGTTCGGGTGGAAACAGCTCAGATAGGATCGGGCGCTGGGGTTTTTTGAGCTGTTTTTCACTGCGGAGCTCTCTGACTTAGTCGTGGCAGAAACAAATCGGTATGCCACTCAATTTATCGCCGACAACCCGGGAAGCTCCTATGCCCAGTCTTTCCGGTGGAAACCAGTCCAAGTTTCCGAATTTAGAACTTTTCTGGGCCTTCTCCTCAACATGGGCATTACAAAAAACATGAATTGCGGTCATATTGGTCCACGAACCCAATTCATCACATGCCCGTGTACTCTGCTGCCATGTCCAGGACACGTTTTGAGACCATCCTGCGTTTCCTGCACTTTAGCGACAACACCACCTCCCGTCCCAGAGGCCACCCAGCTTTTGACCGGCTCCATAAAATTCGGCCCCTCATAGACCATTTCAACCAGAAATTTGCAGATTTGTATACCCCTGCACAAAACATCTGCGTAGACGAGTCCCTTGTACATTTTACCGGGCGCCTTGGCTTCAAACAGTACATCCCAAGCAAGCGCGCCTGGTATGGGGTCAAATTGTATAAGCTCTGTGAAAGGGCCACAGGCTATACGCACAAATTTCGGATCTATGAGGGAAAAGATCAGACCCTGGAGCCGGTCGGTTGCCCTGACTACCTGGGGAGCAGTGGGAAGATAGTCTGGGACTTGGTGTCACCCTTATTCGGCAAGGGGTACCATCTTTATGTGGACAACTTTTACACAAGTGTGGCCCTCTTCAAGCATTTGTTCCTAGAACAGATTGGCTGCTGTGGCACCGCGCGACCTAGTCGCCGGGGCTTCCCCAACGGCTCCTTACCACCCGACTTGCAAGGGGGAGAGGGCTGCACTGTGTAACGACGAACTGCTCGCGGTGAAATGGAGAGACAAGCGTGACGTTTACATGCTCTCCTCCATTCACGCAGACACGACAGTCCAAATTGAACGGGCAACCAGTGTCGTTGAAAAGCCCCTCTCAGTCCACGACTATAACCTCCACATGGGAGGGTGGACTTCAACGACCAGATGTTGGCCCCTTATTTGCTTTCCCGACGAACCAGACGCTGGTATAAGAAGGTGTCTGTATATTTGATTCAATTGGCTGCCTATAATAGTTACGTTCTCTACAGTAAGGCTGGGAGAACGGGATCCTTCCTTAAATTCCAGGAAGAGATCATTTCGGAACTCCTGTATCCAGGAGGTTCCGTGGCCCCATCCACCAGTGTAGTTAGCCGTCTACACGAGCGACACTTCCCAGTGTCTTTCCTGGTACCTCAACCCAACCGTCACCCCGAAAAAGATGTCGTGTCTGTGGCAGGAGTGGAATAAGGCGTGACACCCGTTATTTCTGTCCTGACTGTCCTGACCACCCTGCCCTATGCTTTGGAGAGTGTTTCCGGAAGTACCACACTCAGGTACACTTAGGGACATAGGGACAGCACTACACAGGTAGTTTTTTCACTCAGGCTCAAGGGTCTCTCAGGATACTAGGTTTTGAGAGACCCTAACACATAGGGACGGTGCTGGTGTGCTACAGCAGAAGTGTGAAATGGTAGAAACCTCTCCTTTCACTTGGGATAACGTGTATAGTGTACTTCTCACCATCTCTGTGTGATTTACACTTTACACATTGTCCCATGGGAAAGGAGAGGTTTCTGCTAGGAAAATAAAGAGTGAAATGGTTAAAAAAAAAAATTAAACAGGTAGCAAGAAAAAAATCTTGAGTTAGTTCAGGTTTTTATGTTCATGTTTTATAAAAGTTTTACAATGTTCCGGTTTTATAAAGTTTGCAACGTTCAAGTCATGTGCCTGCTGCCTGTTTTTCTTCTTTTTTTTTTTTCCCCTAACCACCCTTTATTTTCCAGGAAGACCAACGGACCAACCGACGAAAACGCCGCAGCACTGATGTGAATTCTGAGAGAAGCATTGCGCTGCTGTCAGAAGACACGTGAAGTCGGTGTATGCGGCGCTGCAAGACGAGATTTCTCCTCTGCAGGACAGGTACGTTTGCCCAGGCATATGAGCTGAGGAGAGGTGTTGGAGTTCATATTCTTTGGCAAACACTTTGTATAAAAAAATCTGGCAAAGATGATCTTCCTCCACACCGATCGATTGATCGATGTGAATGGAGAAATCACGTTTGCCAGGACATAGGAGCTGAGTGGGTATGGATGTTTGGGCGGAGCCTCTATGTCCTGGCAATCGCCAGGCCCCTCTTTTTTTCTTGCATATTTTTGGCAGAGATTTTTTCATCCACATCGATCGATGCGAATGAGGAAATCTGTGCCGTTCATTTTTCTTTCAGCCCAGAGGCTGAACGGAAAAAATCTCATTACCTGTATGCTCCATATAAGGAGAATCGCAGAAACTCCTAATGCTGGCCATACATGTAATGATTGCGGAGACCCTCAAATGCCATGGCAGTGGAAAAACCTCACATGTGACCCCACTTCGGAAAGAAGACATCCCAAGGTATTCGCTGAGGGGCATATTGAGTCCATGAAAGATTAAACTTCTTGTCACAAGTTAGCGGAAAGGGAGACTTTGTGAGAAAAAAATAAAATAAATTCTGCTAACTTGTGGCAAAAAAAATCTTCTATGAACTCGCCATGCCCCTCACAGAATACCTTGGGGTGTCTTCTTTCTAAAATAGGGTCACATTTGGGGTATTTTTACTGCCCTGGCATTTTAGGGGCCCAGAAGCGTGAGAAGAAAAAGGCGTAAAAATGCCATCCTGAAAGGTACTCGTTGGATTTAGGGCCCCTTTGCGCATCTTGGCTGCAAAAAGTGTAACACATGTGGTATCGCCGTACTCAGGAGAAGTAGGGCAATGTGTTTTGGGGTGTATTTTTACATATACCCATGCTGGGTGAGAGAAATATCTCTGTAAATGGACAACTTTGTATAACAAAATGGAAAAAGTTGTCATTTACAGAGATATTTTTACACCCAGTATGGGTATATGTAAAATACACCCCAAAACACATTGCCCTACTTCTCCTGAGTATGGCGATACCCCATGTGTGCCACTTTTGCAGCCAAGATGCGCAAAGGGCCCTAAATCCAATGAGTACCTTTAGGATTTCACAGGGCATTTTTACGCATTTGGATTCCAAACTACTTCTCTCGCTTTAGGGGCCCCTAAAATGCCAGGGCAGTAAAAATACCACACAAGTGACCCCATTTTAGAAAGAAGACACCCCAAGGTATTCTGTGAGGGGTATGGTGAGTTCATGTAAAAGTTTATTTTTTTGTCACAAGTTAGTGGAATATCAGACTTTGTAAAAAAAAATAAAAAAAATAAAACATTTCAATTTCTGCTAACTTGTGCCAAAAAATAAAAACTTCCATGGACTCACTATGCCCATCAGCGAATACCTTGGGGTGTCTACTTTCCGAAATGGGGTCACTTGTGTGGTATTTTTACTATCCTGGCATTTTAGGGGCCCCTAAAGCGAGAGAAGCAGTTTGGAATCCAAATGCGTAAAAATGTCCTGTAAAATCCTAAAGGTACTCATTGGAATTTGGGCCCCTTTGCGCATCTTGGCTGCAAAAAAGTGGCACACATGGGGTATCGCCGTACTCAGGAGAAGTATGGCAATGTGTTTTGGGGTGTATTTTTACATATACCCATGCTGGGTGAGAGAAATATCTCTGTAAATGACAACTTTTAAAAAAAAATTATACAAAGTTGTCATTTACAGAGATATTTTTCACACCCAGTAGGGGTATATGTAAAAGACACCCCAAAACTCATTGCCCTACTTCTCCCGAGTACGGCGATACCCCATGTGTGCCACTTTTTTGCAGCCAAAATGCGCAAAGGGGCCCTAAATCCAATGAGTACCTTTAGGATTTCACAGGACATTTTTACGCCTTTGGATTCCAAACTGCTTCTGACGTTTAGGGGCCCCTAAAATGCCAGGGCAGTAAAAATACCACACAAGTGACCCCATATTAGAAAGAAGACACCCCAAGGTATTCCGTGAGGGGTATGGTGAGTTCATGTAAAATTGTATTTTTGGCACAAGTTAGTGGAATATGAGACTTTGTAAAAAAAAAAAAAAAAATCCATTTCCGCTAACTTGTGCCAAAAAATAAAAACTTCCATGAACTCACTATGCCCATCAGCGAATACCTTGGGGTGTCTACTTTCCGAAATGGGGTCACTTGTGTGGTATTTTTACTGCCCTGGCATTTTAGGGGCCCTAAGCGTCAAAGCAGTTTGGAATCCAAATGCGTAAAATGTCCTGTAAAATCCTAAAGGTACTCATTGGATTTAGGGCCCTTTGCACATCTTGGCTGCAAAAACTGGCACACATGGGGTATCGCCGTGCTCAGGAGAAGTAGGGCAATGTGTTTTGGGGTGTATTTTTACATATACCCATGCTGGGTGAGAGAAATATCTCTGTAAATGACAACTTTTTAAAAATTTTTATACAAAGTTGTCATTTACAGAGATATTTTTCACACCCAGTAGGGGTATATGTAAAAAGACACCCCAAAACACATTGCCCTACTTCTCCCGAGTACAGCGATACCCCATGTGTGCCTCTTTTTTGCAGCCAAGATGCGCAAATGGGCCCTAAATCCAATGAGTACCTTTAGGATTTTACAGGACATTTTTACGCATTTGGATTCCAAACTGCTTTTGACGTTTAGGGGCCCCTAAAATGCCAGGGCAGTAAAAATACCACACAAGTGACCCCATTTCGGAAGAAGACACCCCAAGGTATTCTGTGAGGGGTATGGTGAGTTCATGTAAAATTGTATTTTTTGGCACAAGTTAGTGGAATATGAGACTTTGTAAAAAAAAAAAAATCCATTTCCGCTAACTTGTGACAAAAAATAAAAACTTCCATGAACTCACTATGCCCCTCAGTGAATACCTTAGGGTGTCTACTTTCGGAAATGGGGTCATTTATGGGGTATTTCTACTGTCTGGGCATTGTAGTACCACAGGAAACAGGACAGGTGCTCAGAAAGTCAAAGTGCGGAAATTCACTTTTTTGCACCATAGTTTGTAAATGCTATAACTTTTACCCAAACCAATAAATATACACTTTTGCATTTTTTTATCAAAGACATGTAGAACAATAAATTTAGAGAAAATTTTTTAGAGAAATGTAGTTTTATTTGATAAATTTTCCAACATAAAGTGAAAAATATCATTTTTTTGCAAAAATTTCATCAAAAAAAGTAAAATATCAAAAAAAGTTAAAATGTCAGCAAGAAAGAAATAGCACCAAATGAAAGCTCTATTAGTGAGAAGAAAAGAAGGTAAAATTCATTTGGGTGGTAAGTTGTATGACGGAGCAATAAACGGTGAAAGTAGTGTAGTGCAGAATTGTAAAAAGTGGCCTGGTCATTAAGGGTGTTTAAGCTAGGGGGGCTGAAGTGGTTAAGGGGTTGAATAATTGTGTCAATGAAGAAATCACAAAAAAAAACATTTAATACTGTATTACAAAAACAATTGATGTCATTTTAGTTGCATTTGGTTCTTTAAAAAGTCCTTGTAAGATTTCATTCTGAACACAATTACAAATGTACACTAAATTCCCCAAAACCCTTTACAGCATTGGGGGTTGAATAATTTTGAACACAACTGTATGTGGAATCAGTTGATGGTGTAAAAGCAGTGCTCTTTTTCACTTTATAGTACAATCTTGGGCCACTGCACGGTTCTTTATACCTGACGCTAACATTGACCTGTAAGGCTGTGTTCACACTTGAGTTATTTGGTCAGGTTTTGCCCCGTAACTGACCAAATAAGTGAAGTGTGCAGTGCTTTTTAACTTCCTGTCATACTAACGCACAGTAATCTTTTCAATACCACAGCGGACTAGCTATGCATGTTTCTGCAATGCACAGTGTTGTACACTGATATACAGGCTCTCTGCAGCCAGGAAATAGATTATTTTTAACACGCTTCGTCACAAATAAATTCGGATCTAATAGAATGGTGTTTTTTTTAATTCGGCGAAGCGTCCAAATCACATCTCTAATTGGGACCTGTTCACATAGGGACACACCTTGCAGATCTTGTGTCCATATCGATAGGAGCCAATATACTGCATCCATGTGGCTGACTTCCTAAAAAAAAAATGCTTGGGGACAAAATAGATCCTAGTGTACTCGCTTTATTAAATACACACTTAACTCACCCCGATTTCACTGCATTAAAACCATGTACAGTATCTCTCAAAAGTGAGTACACCCCTCACATTTATATAAATATTTTATTATATCTTTTCATAGGACAGCACTGAAGATATGACACTTTGATACAATGTAAAATAGTCTGTATAACAGCTTGTATAACAGTGTATATTTGGTGTGCCCTCAAAATAGCTCAACACACTGTCATTAATGTCTAATAAAGTTGAGTGAACACCTGGATGTTCTGATTCGAGAAGTTCGGCCGAACTTCCCGAAAATGTTTGGGTTCGGGATCCAAACTCGATCCGAACTTTATCTCGAACCCGAACCCCAACCCTATTGAAGTCAACGGGGACCCGAACTTTTGGGCACTAAAAAGGCTGTAAAATAGTCCAGGAAAGGGCTAGAGGGCTGCAAAAGGCAGAAAAATGAAGGTAAATGCCCTGCAAACAAATGTGGATAGGGAAATGAATTAAAATATAATAAAATAAATAAAAATTAACCAATATCAATTGGAGAGAGGTCCCATAGCAGAGAATCATGCGTCATATCACCCACCACTGGAGAAGGCCACTTTCAGTTATTTAGGCCCCAGCACCCAGACAGAGGAGAAAGGTCCCACAGCAAAAAATAAGGCGTCATATCACCCACCACTGGAGAAGGCCACTTTCAGTTATTTAGGCCCCAGCACCCAGACAGAGGAAAGAGGTCCCACAGCAAGGAATCATGCGTCATATCACCCACTACTGGAGAAGGCCACTTTCAGTTATTTAGGCCCCAGCACCCAGACAGAGGAGAGAGGTCCCACTGCAAGGAATCATGCGTCATATCACCCACCACTGGAGAAGGTCACTTTGAGTTATTTAGGACCCAGCACCCAGACAGAAGAGAGAGGTCCCACAGCAAGGAATCATGCGTCATATCACCCACCACTGGAGAAGGCCACTTTCAGTTATTTAGACCCCAGCACCCAGACAGAGGAGAGAGGTCCCACAGCAGAGAATCATGAGTCATATCACCCACCACTGGAGAAGGCCACTTTCAGTTATTTAGGCCCCAGCATCCAGACAGAGGAGAGAGGTCCCACAGCAAAGAATAAGGCGTCATATCACCCACCATTATAACAGGCCACTTTCAGTTATTTAGGCCCCGGCGCCCAGATTGAGGAGAGGTTCATTCAACTTTGGGTTGCACCGCAAGATCATGGTAAAGTTAAAAAAATGAGGATTCAATAAAGAGGTGCCCCAGAGTACAAGAATACATGGTTGAGGGGGAGGCAGTTATAAATGTCTATTCAGCACAAGGGAGGGACAGGTCCTGTGGGATCCATGCCTGGTTCATTTTTATGAACGTCAGCTTGTCCACGTTGGCTGTGGACAGGCAAGTGCGTTTGTAAGTAATGACGCCCCCTGCCGTGCTGAATACACGTTCAGACAAAACGCTCGGCCGCCGGGCAGGCCAGCACCTCCAAGGCATAAAATGCTAACTCTGGCCAAGTGGACAATTTGGAGACCTAGAAGTTGAATGGGGCCGAACCAACAGTCAGTACGTGGAGGGGTGTGCACACGTACTGTTCAACCATGTTAGTGAAATGCTGCCTCCTGCTAACACGTTCCGTATCAGGTGGTGGTGCAGTTAGCTGTTGCGTGTAGACAAAACCTTTCCACATTTCTGCCATGCTAACCCTGCCCTCAGAGGAGCTGGCCATGACACAGCTGCGTTGGTGACCTCTTGCTTCTCCTCTGCCTTCGCCTTGGGCTTCCACCTGTTCCCCTGTGACATTTGGGAATGCTCTCAGGAGCCCGTCTACCAGCGTGCGCTTGTACTCGCGCATCTTCCTATCACGCTCCAGTGCAGGAAGTAAGATGGGCACATTGTCTTTGTACCGGGGATCCAGCAGGGTGGCAACCCAGTAGTCCGCACACGTTAAAATGTGGGAAACTCTGCTGTCGTTGCGCAGGCACTGCAGCATGTAGTCGCTCATGTGTGCCAGGCTCCCCAGAGGTATGGACAAGCTGTCCTCTGTGGGATGCGTATCGTCATCGTCCTCCGTATCCCCCCATCCACGCACCAGGGATGGGCCTGAGCTGTGTCGGGTGCCACCCCGCTGTGAACCTGCTTCATCCTCATCCTCCTCCACTTCCTCCACATCCTCCTCGTCCTCCAGTAGTGGGCCCTGGCTGGCCACATTTGTACCTGGCCTCTGCTGTTGCAAAAAAACTCCCTCTGAGCCACTTCTAAGAGACTGGCCTCAAAGTGCTAAAAATGACCCCTCATCCTCCTCCTCCTCCTCCTCCTGGGCCACCTCCTCTTCCATCATCGCCCTAAGCGTTTTCTCAAGGAGACATAGAAGATTGTAACGCTGATAACGGTGTCATCGCCACTGGCCATGTTGGTGGAGTACTCGAAACAGCGCGACAGGGCACACAGGTCTCGCATGGAGGCCCAATCATTGGTGGTGAAGTGGTGCTGTTCCGCAGTGCGACTGACGCATGCGTGCTGCAGCTGAATCTCCACTATGGCCTGCTGCTGCTCGCATAGTCTCTCCAGCATGTGCAAGGTGGAGTTCCACCTGGTGGGCACGTCGCATATGAGGCGGTTAGCGGGAAGGCCGAAGTTACGCTGTAGCGCAGACAAGCGAGCAGCGGCAGGATGTGAACGCCGGAAGCGCGCACAGATGGCCCGCACTTTATGCAGCAGCTCTGACATGTCGGGGTAGTTGTGAATGAACTTCTGCACCACCAAATTCAGCACATGCGCCAGGCAAGGGATGTGCGTCAAACCGGCTAGTCCCAGAGCTGCAACGAGATTTCGCCTATTATCGCACACCACCAGGCCAGGCTTGAGGCCCATCTGCAGAAACCACTCGTCGGTCTGTTGTTCAATACCCCGCCACAACTCCTGCGCGGTGTGGGGCCTGTCCCCCAAACATATGAGTTTCAGAATGGCCTGCTGAAGTTTACCCCGGGCTGTGCTGAAGTTGGTGGTGAAGGTGTGTGGCTGACTGGATGAGCTGGTGGAAGCAGAGGAGGAGGAAGCCGTATAGGAGGAGGAGGCTACAGGAGGCAAAGAATGATGCCCTGCGATCCTTGGCGGCGGAAGGACGTGCGCCAAGTAACTCTCCGCCTGGGGCCCAGCCGCCACTACATTTACCCAGTGTGCAGTTATAGAGATATAGCGTCCCTGGCTGTGCTTACTGGTCCACATATCTGTGGTTAGGTGGACCTTGCCACAGATGGCGTTGCGCAGTGCACACTTGATTTTATCGGATACTTGGTTGTGCAGGGAAGGCACAGCTGTCTTGGAGAAGTAATGGTGGCTGGGAACAACATACTGTGGGACAGCCATGGCCATCAGCTGTTTGAAGCTGTCTGTGTCCACCAGCCTGAATGACAGCATTTCAAAGGCCAGGAGTTTAGAAATGCTAAATGGCCCAGGGCTCGAGGGTGGCTAGGTGGGAATTTACGCTTTCTCTCCAAGGTTTGTGAGATGGAGAGCTGAACGCTGCCGTGTGACATGGTGGAGATGCTTGGTGACGCAGGTGGTGGTGTCGGTGGCACATCCTCTGTTTGGTGGGCGGCAGGTGCCAACATTCCTCCCGAGGCGGAGGAAAAGGGCCGAGGCAGCAGCAGAAGAGGGAGCAGGGGGAGCCTGAGTGAGTTCCTTGTTTTTAAGGTGTTTACTCCACTGCAGTTCATACTTTGCATGTAGATGCCTGGTCATGCAGGTTGTGATAAGGTTCAGGACGTTAAGGTTCAGGACGCTTCAGGCTCTGATGGCACAGCGTGCAAACCACTCGGGTCTTGTCGTCAGCACATTGTTTAAAGAAGTGCCATGCCAGGGAACTCCTTGAAGCTGCCTTTGGGGTGCTCGGTCCCTGGTGGCGGTGGCCAGTAGCAGGCGAACTCTCTTGGCGGCGGCTGTACTGCTTTTGCCCCCTGCTCATTCTTTTGCTACGCTGTTGGCTCGGTCTCACCACTGCCTCTTCCTCTGAACTATGAAAGTCAGTGTCACGACCTTCATTCCATGTGGGGTTTAGGACCTCATCGTCCCCTGCATCGTCTTCCACACAGTCTTCCTCCCTGACCTCCTGTTCAGTCTGCACACTGTAGAAAGACGCAGCAGTTGTCACCTGTGTTTCGTCATCATCAGAGACGTGCGGACTCCGATGAGGTGGTATTCCCATGTCCTCATCATCAGGAAACATCAGTGGTTGTGCATCAGTGCATTCTATGTCTTCCACCACTGGGGAAGGGCTAGGTGGATTCCCTTTGGAAAACCCTGCCAGCAGAGTCTTCAAACAGCATAAGAGACTGCTGCATAACTTGAGGCTCTGACAGTTTCCCTGATATGCATGGGGGTGATGTGACAGACTGATGTGCTTGGTTTTCAGGCGCCATCTGTGCGCTTTCTGCAGAAGACTAGGTGGGAGATAATGTTGTGAACGTGCTGGATGAACTGTCGGCCACCCAATTGACTAGCGCCTGTACCTGCTCAGGCCTTACCATCCTTAGAACGGCATTGGGCCCCACCAAATATCGCTGTAAATTCTGGCGGGTAGTGGAACCTGAGGTAGTTGGTTCACTAGGACGTGTGGCTGTGGCAGAGTGGCCATGTCCTCTCCCAGTACCAGAGGGTCCACTAACACCACCACGAACGCGTCCGTGTCCCTTACTAGATGTTTTCCTCATTGTTACCATTCACCAAGCACCACAATAAGAAAAAAAATATTTGGCCTAATGTATTGATTTCAAATTCAGGCCTTTTTTTACAGGCACCTAACACTATCTGCCTATTTATTTATGTACCGTATTACACTAATCCAGGCACAGCAGTAACCACTGATTTAGGGGAATATCTATTGTAGGGATAGTATTTAGGCCCTGGATGAAAGGTATCCTTTTATTGACAGATTTACATTTGGAGATGCAAAGTAGCGTCTGAAAAAATATGTAGGATTATGCCTTCAGCAATTGTATTTTAACACTTTGTGTAATATACCCTTTAACGGACAGAAATATAACGGGAGATGCACGGTAGGGTGTGAAGTTATTGAGGATGACCCTCTCAGCACTTGTATATACACCTTGAGTGTAATATACCCTTTTACGGAAAGATTAACACTTGGCCTGCAACAGCTGGAACACCAGATTCAGGGTATTGCTATATTGGCAAGTGAATTTCACCTCAGAAAAAAATATATCCTTTGCAGGACACTATGAAACTTGGCCAGCCACAGCTGAAACCACTGATTTATGGTATTGCTATTTTGGCAATTGAATTTCACCCCAGAACAAAATATATCCTTTGCAGGACACTATTACACTTTGCCAGCCACTGCTGGGACACCAGATTTATGGTATTGCTATTTTGGCAATTGAATTTCACCCCAGAACAAAATATATCCTTTGCAGGACACTATGAAACTTGGCCAGCCACAGCTGAAACCACTGATTGATGGTATTGCTATTTTGGCAATTGAATTTCACTCCAGAACTAAATATACCCTGTTACGGACGGATTTAAACTAGGCCTGCAACTGCTAGAACACCAGATTCAGGGTATTGCTATTTTGGCAATAAAATTTCACCCCAGAACAAAATATATCCTTTGCCGGACACTATTATACTTTGCCAGCCACTGCTGAGACACCAGATTTAGAGGATTGCTATTTTAGCAATTGACTTTCACCCCAGAACAAAATATATCCTTTGCCGGACACTATTATACTTTGCCAGCCACTGCTGGGACACCAGATTTAGGGGATTGCTATTTTGGCAATTGAATTTCACCCCAGAACAAAATATATCCTTTGCAGGACACTATAAAAATTGGCCAGCCACAGCTGAAACCACTGATTTATGGTATTGCTATTTTGGCAATTGAATTTCACCCCAGAACAAAATATATCCTTTGCAGGACACTATTATATTTTGCCAGCCACTGCTGGGACACCTGATTTATGGTATTGCTATTTTGGTAATTGAATTTCACCCAGAACAAAATATACCCTGTTATGGACAGATTTAAACTAGGCCTGCAACTTCTGGAACACCATATTCAGGGTATTGCTATTTTGGCAATTAAATTTCACCCCAGAACAAAATATGTCCATTGCCGGACACTATTATACTTTGCCAGCCACTGCTGTGACACCAGATTTAGGGGATTGCTATTTTGGCAATTGAATTTCACCCCAGAACAAAATATATCCTTTGCAGGGCACTATGAAACGTGGCCAGCCACAGCTGAAACCACTGATTTATGGTATTGCTATTTTGGCAATTGAATTTCACACCAGAACAAAATATATCCTTTGCAGGACACTATTATACTTTGCCAGCCACTGCTGGGACACCAGATTTATGGTATTGCTATTTTGGTAATTGAATTTCACCCCAGAACAAAATATACCCTGTTACAGACAAATTTAAACTAGGCCTGCAACTGCTGGAACACCAGATTCAGGGTATTGCTATTTTGGCAATTATTTTCACCCCAGAACAAAATATATCCTTTGCTGGACACTATTATACTTTGTCAGCCACTGCTGGGTCACCAGATTTAGGGGATTGCTATTTTGGCATTTGAAGTTCACCCCAGAACAAAATATATCCTTTGCAGGACACTATGAAACTTGGCCAGCCACAGCTGAAACCACTGATTTATGGTATTGCTCTTTTGGCAATTGAATTTCACCCCAGAGCAAAATATATCCTTTGCAGGATACTATTATACTTTGCCAGCCACTGCTGGGACACCAGATTTATGGTATTGCTATTTTGGTAATTGAATTTCACCCCAGAACAAAATATACCCTGTTACGGACAGATTTAAACTAGGCCTGCAATTGCTGGAACACCAGATTCAGGGTATTGCTATTTTGGCAATTAAATTTCACCCCAGATCAAAATATATCCTTTGCCGGACACTATTATACTTTGCCAGCCACTGCTGGGACACCAGATTTAGGGGATTGCTATTTTGGCAATTAGATTTCACCCCAGATCAAAATATATCCTTTGCCGGACACTATTATACTTTGCCAGCTACTGCTGGGACACCAGATTTAGGGGATTGCTATTTTGGCAATTTAATTTCACCCCAGAACAAAATATATCCTTTGCCGGACACTATTATACTTTGCCAGCCACTGCTGGGACACCAGATTTAGGGGATTGCTATTTTGGCAATTGAATTTCACCACAGAAAATAATCTATCCTTTGCCAGACAGCAGACAGTATTACACTTGGCTAGCCAAAGCTGGAACATCAGATTTAGGGGATTGGTATTTTGGCAATTGAATTTAATCCCTTAATAAAATATAGAAATTGCTATCCTGAGTTTCTAGGAGTGACAATAAGCACAGCCAAGCCCCTAATGTAGGATATAGCAAAAAAAAAAACTAGTATTGATGGATTGATAGACTTGGTGGCAGCTTGTTCTGGTGCACCACAAGTCACAAAATGGCCACTGATCACCCCAGAGAAAAGTGACAGAAAAACGCCCTGTGCAGCCTAAAAACCAGTGAGCAAGTAACTAGCAGAAGTTGAATCATTCACAGCTGTAGATCGATCACTTCATTAGGTGCTTTTTCTGACTTTTCCCTGCCTATTCTCGCCCTCACAGAAGCTGCGTCCTCTCCCTACACTAATCAGAGCAGTGTGACGTGCGGCGCTACGTGACTCCAGCTTAAATAGAGGCTGGGTCACATGCTGCACTTGGCCAATCATGGCTTCTTAGGGCAAGAAGTAAAACGCTAGCTGATTTGCTGCTGTGCAGCCCTTCAGAAAGCGGGAAGAAATCGCCGAACAACGGACCTGAACCCGAATTTTTTGAAAATGTTCAGGTCTGGGTCCCGAACACCCTAAAATTCGGTACGAGCCCGAACAATGCTCGAACTGTTCGCTCAACACTAATGTCTAAACTGCTGGAAACACAAGTGAGTACACCATTAAGTCAAAATGTCAAAATTATGACCAAAGTGTTAATATTTTGTGTGGCCACCATTATTTTTCAGCACTGCCTAACTCTCTTGGGCATGGAGATCACTATAGCTTCACAGGTTGCCAATGGATTCCTCTTCCACTCCTCCATGACAACATCACGGAGCTGGTGGATGTTAGAGACCTTGCGCTCCTCCACCTTCCGTTTGAGGATGCCCCACAGATGCTCAATAGGGTTTAGGTCTGGAGACATGCTTGGCCAGTCCAGCACCTTTTCTTTAGCAAGGCAGTGGTCATCTTGGAGGTGTGTTTGGGGTCGTTATCGCGTTGAAATACTGCCCTACGGCTTAGTTTCCAAAGGGAGGGGATCATGCTCTGCTTCAGTATGTAACAGTACATGTTGGAATTCATGGTTCCCTCAATGAACTGTAGCTCCCCACAGTCCCAAACCATGATACTCCTACCACCATGCTTGACTGTCGGCGAGATACACTTGTCTTTGTACTCTTACTTGACACCATCTGAAATCCATGTTGTTATTCTGCATGTCTTCAGCAAACTGTGGGCTTTCTTGTGCATCATCTTTAGAAGAGGCTTCCTTCTGGGACGACAGCTTTGCAGACCAATTTAATGCAGTGTGCGTCATATTTTCTGAGCACTGACAGGCTGACTCCCCACCCCTTTAACCTCTGCAGCAATGATGCCAGCACTCACACGTCTATTTTGAAAAGACAATCTCTGGATATGACACTGAGTACATGCACTCAACTTCCTTGGTCGACCATGGCGTGGCCTGTTCTGAGTGGAACCTGTCTTCTTAAACGGATATATGGTCCGCAGAGGTCAACAGACAATTACAAGATGTGGAGATATATAAGGAACTAGAAAATGATCCAAAATTTGTCTTTCAGCGGAGAATGAAACTGTTGATTGATGATGCCTATGCAAATGATGTAATTGATAAGTCGCTACACACTTACTTGATTTGAAAAAGCATCCGGTTACCCCTATCCTGTATATACTGCCTAAAATCCATAAGGATCTGAGGAACCCTCCAGGGAGACCGATTGTCTCGGGCATTGATTCTATCTTTTCCCCGGCGGCGGTCTTTCTGGATAGGGTTCTCAGATCCTATGCAATAAAAGCTAAATCGTATGTGAGGGATACAACAGATTTTCTTTTGAGGTTGGATGAAGTTAATTTTAGTGAACAAAACCTACTGGTATCATTTGATGTCGTGAGTCTATACACCAGCATAGACCATGGTCTGGGCCTAGAGGCCGTGAAATGGGCTCTACAACGATCAGACTATAACATTGAATTATGTGAGTTTTTGATGTCCCTTTTGGAAATTATTTTGACTTGCAATTATTTCTGCTTCCAGGACCGGTTCTATGTACAGTGTCGGGGAACCGCAATGGGTTCAAATGTGGCCCTGACATATGCAAATCTGTATATGACTTATGTTGAAGAGAATAATGTGTACCCTTCCACCCACTTCAGAAATGTAGGTGGGTGGATGAGGTACATTGACGATATTTTCCTAACCTGGAGGGGAACGGTGGAGGAGCTGAATGCATTCCACGAGTCCCTTAATGAGGTCCACCCACAACTCAAATTCACCAAGGTCTATTCAGAACAGTCCCTACAATTTTTAGACACTTTAGTTTATGTTGAATCTGGAAAACCAAAGACGGACATCTTTTTTAAACCAACTGATCGTAACAGCATCCTGAGATTTGATAGTGCCCACATGAAAGGGATGCTGGATGCTCTACCATATAGCCAATTGGTTAGGGCCAAACGAATAGTCTCGGACAATGACCGGTTGAATGATAGATTGACTGAAATGAGTCAGAAATTCATCCAGAGGAAATACCAAAAAAGGTTGATAGGGAGACACCTTGAGAAAACTCGGGGATTAGATAGAAAAGACCTGCTTAGACCAAAAGAGAAAACAAACGGACAAAAGGATTCCATTTATCTCTACCTACTCGAGCATAAGTGGTCGGATAGCGGGGATCTTGAGACACAATTGGCACATACTGTCTGAATCCTTCCCAGATGTGGCTGAATTCCAGACACCACCACTCATGTCATATAGGAGAGGCAAAAACCTTGCGGACAGGTTGGTGCATGCAGACATGGAGGGATTCAAACCTAAACTACACCAGAAAGTGGGTAATTATCCATGTCTGAATTGTACAAACTGCAATGCCATGTTAAAAGGAAAGGAGTTTAATCACCCAAAAACGGGACAGAAGTATAAAATTAGGAATTATTATATGTGTACATCGGAGTATGTGATCTACATACTGCAGTGCCCCTGTGAACTGCTGTATGTGGGGGAGACGACTCAACCGTGTAAGAACCGACTGAATCAACATAAGTATACTATACGGAAGGCGCTTACCAGACAACAAAATGATGATCCAGACATGGATGACATAGCGAAACCGGTAGCGGAGCACTTTGTCAAATCCCAACACAGTGTGGCTCAATTGAGATTCAAAATAATAGATGGTATTCCACAATTGAAAAGGGGTGGAGACAGGGAGAGAGCATTAAAGAGGCTCGAACTTAAATGTATTTATGAATTGGACACTCTAGAACCAAAGGGCATGAACCGGGAGTTCAAAGTAGGCACCTTGTTTTGATATACTAACTCTCCCAAGATAGTTTTTGTATTTTTTATGTAACATTAAGAATAGTACCCGACGTTATGGTCGTGTTTTGATTAATGTTTGTTATCATTTTTTTAGATCACATAAAACACTAAGAAGGAGACTGAGAAGGACACCAAAGGGCGTGATTACCCAATTCCATTTTTGACGGACATCTACGTGTATAAAGACCACTGGGGACAGGGGATTCCCGGAGGATTGGTGGGTTAATGTTTTGATAGTTGTATTAGCTTAACGTGCACCAAGGAGTGACTGTTACAATGGGGCTCAGGAAGCGGCAGTGAGCATAAATGGCTCACTTAGGGTCCTTTCACACTTGCGTTCTGAGGATCCGGCAGGCACTTCCGTCCCGCCGGATCCGTCGGAACGCAAGTCGCCTGAAGCATTAGAAGACTGATCAGGATCCTGATCAGTCTTCGAATTGCTTTCAGGTTACTATGGCAGCCAGGACGCTACTAGCGTCCTGGTTGCCATAGTAGGAGCGGGGAGCTGGGGAGCGGTATACTTACAGTCCGTGCGGCTCCCGGGGCGCTCCAGAATGACGTCAGAGTGCCCCATACGCATGGATCACGTGATCCATGCGATCACGTGATCCATGCGTGTAGTGCGCCCTGACGTCATTCTGGAGCGCCCGGGAGCCGCACGGATGGTAAGTATACCGCTCCCCGCTCCTCGCTACATTTTACCATGGCAACCAGGACTTTAGCGTCCTGGCTGCCATGGTAACCAGTGAGAAAAAGCTAAACGTCGGATCCGGCGATGCGCCGAAACGACGTTTAGCTTAAGGCCGGATCCGGATTAATGCCTTTCAATGGGCATTAATTCCGGATCCGGACTTGCGGCAAGTGTTCCGGATTTTTGGACGGAACAAAAAGCGCAGCATGCTGCGGTATTTGCTGCGTCCAAAAAACGTTCCGGTCCTGAACTGAAGACATCCTGATGCATCCTGAACGGATTTCTCTCCATTCAGAATGCATGGGGATGATCCTGATCAGGATTAGTGTTGAGCGCGAATATTCGAATAGCAAATTTTTTAGCGAATATCGGCACTTCGCTAATTCGCGAATATTTCGAATATAGCGCTATAAATTCGCTATTTCGAATATTCGGTTTTTTTTGGTTTGTTTTTTGTTATATTTTTTTCTTTCCCACTTCCCAACAGTAGTTCTTACCTGTCCTGAGGATTCCTGGCTTCCTGGCTGCTCTAGTCAGTGCCGTTTCTGCCGACTTCCGTGCTCATGGAGCGTCCCCAACCATGGGAACGTCTCCATATACTAAAATGTACTGTCGGATTTGAGGAATTACGTTGAAATCGCAATGCGATTAATTCAAGTTATATTAATCGCATTGCGATTTCAACTTAGTGCTGGGTTTATAATGGGTCAGCTTGCTAGAATGAACGAAGTTAACGAATATGGAATATAGCAGCACTGCTAAGTTGAATTCGCAATGCGATTAATTTAACTTGAAGTAATCGCATTGCGATTTCAACTTAGCACTGCTAGTGCTATATTCCATATTCAGTTAATTCTAGCCTATGTAAGATAGCAGTGCTAAGTTGAAATCGCAATGCGATTACTTCAAGTTAAATTAATCGCATTGCGAATTCAACTTAGCAGTGCTGCTATATTCCATATTCGTTAACTTCGTTCATTCTAGCAAGCTGACCCATTATAAACCCAGCTCTAAGTTGAAATCGCAATGCGATTAATATAACTTGAATTAATCGCATTGCGATTTCAACGTAATTCCTCAAATCCGACAGTACATTTTAGTATATGGAGACGTTCCCATGGTGATGGGGACGCTCCATGAGCAAGGAACTTTATGGTTGGCTTGGTAGAATTAGCGAATAGCGAATATGACGAATGTATTCATTATATTTCTCAAAACGAAGATAACGAAGTATTCTACATCTTTGTTTTAGCAACCTATTCGTCAACCTCGCTAATTCTAGCAATCAAATAGGAAGGTTGACTATAGAGACAGCTGTGTTAAATTCGCTATGCGATTTTTTTTTTTTTTTTAATGGAATAATTATATTACTTGATATAATTATTATAATTATTCTATTTATTAAAAAATATATATAAATAATCGCATAGCGAATTAAACACAGTTGTCTCTATAGTCAACCTTCCTATTTGATTGCTAGAATTAGCGAGTTGACGAATAGGTTGCTAAACGAAGATGTAGAATACTCGTTATCTTCGTTTTGAGGAATATGACGAATACATTCGTCATATCCGTCATCTTCGCTATAATTCTAGATATGAAACCAATAGGAAAGTAGCCTTAAGTTAAAATCGCAATACGCGATTATTTAAATCGCATATTAATCGCGGTAACTAGAAAAATGACGAATATTCGATTTCGACGAATATGAAACGAATATTCATTCGAATATTCGCGAATTTCGTCGAAATCGAATATGGCACCTGCCGCTCATCACTAATCAGGATTCTTCCGGCATAGAGACCCGACGACGGATCTCTATGCCGGAAAACAAAAACTCCAGTGTGAAAGGGCCCTTAAAGAGCAGAAACATGACAGTCCGCAGGGAATGACTGACAGTGGGATAAGGTGGGTCTCTCCACAACATGGGATGAGACCTCCCGTTCCTTATTTGTACAGATAGAATGTATGATGCCGACGACATGGATGCGCACCACCTGACGGATGGGTGCGTCCGTGTCTATTATGCGGTACCTATGAATGGATCCTGAGGACTGTCACACTGCATAAAGTCGCATGGTGAATTGCCCCATGGAGTTATCACTCCGATATGGTGTTTTTTATATCTATATAGAATCTCCTAATAACATTAACCCACTTGAACCTTAGGGGGTCCCTCGACCCAGGTTGGCCAGGTATCTGGCTTTAGGGTAACCTTGATAAACCTATGGCATATGATGGTAGTTCAGTGTCCCGCTTTTGTGTAAGAGTCCGGTTACTTAGCAACAATAAACACACTGGAACATGTGACAGGAAGTGATGTAACAGGCGGGGCGGAAGCGCTCCACCGGCCATATAGGATGCTGGAACCACAGTAACTAGTAACCAGGAACCCGGGACCGGAAGTGATGTAAGCGGTGACCGGAAGTGACGCAACACTGAGGGCGGAAGTGCCGTACTGCCGAAAACATGTGCCATGAGGAGTATATTAGATTGCACCTACCGAATTGGATCCTTCCCAGTCTCCAGTAAGACACTTATGCATTGGATATTGTCACTATCATGTTTGTAAAATGTATTAAGATTGGTAGAATGTTAGGGGTGAAGTAGTGGGGAGGAGTTACTCCACCCACACACCCTAGGATTGGGTACGCTTCTGTATAAATGAATGCTCACTACATGTAAATTGATTATGCTTGAAAAAAACTCAGAGAAGTCGAAACGTTGCACACTGGGAAAATAAAGAAGATTTAAAAGATCAACTACAAGAGTGCTGTGGAAAACTTTCTTTTGATTACATCAATCAGGGATCAGAGACCGGGATCCAACACCACTTGCACCGCCACACTATTACAAGGTATTGACCAGAGGTTGTGCTGTCCCTTTGTTTGCATGTTGGATGTATGGTCTTGGCCACCGTGCTGCAGTTCAGTTTCAGGTTGTTGGCAATCTTCTTATAGTCTAGGCCATCTTTATGTAGAGCAACAATTCTTTTTTTCAGATCCTCTGAGAATTCTTTCCAATGAGAAAATAACTCTCCATGTTGAACTTCCAGTGACCAGTATGAGATAGTGTGATAGCGATAACACCAAATTTCACACCTGCTCCCCATTCACACCTTAGACTTTGTAACACTAACGAGTCACATGACATCAGGGAGGGAAAATGGCTAAATGGGCACAACTTGGACATCTTCACTTAGGGGTGCACTCACTTTTTTGCCAGCAGTTTAGATATCATTGGTTGTGTGTTGAGTTATTTTGAAGGCAATACCAAATGTACACTGTTATACAAGCTGTATAATGACTACTTTACATTGTATCAAAGTGTCATATCTTCATTGTTGTCCCATGAAAAGATGGAATAAAAGATTTACAAAAATGTGAGGGGTGTACTGACTATTGTAAGGTACTGTACCATCTTGATTTGCAGATGGAAATATCACAGTAGAATACCAGCAAAGTGAATGACATTTATACAAATCTTATCCATATACTGTGTTTATTTTCTGTATGGAAAATGACCTACTGTACGGATTTTTAAAGCCCCAGCATGCAAATTTCTGACACTGAATGATTATGTATTTTGATATACACTTTGTTCAATGGGGAAGTGAAAATCCGCAATAAACCAAATTGTTGTCGCATTTGCTGCAGATTTCCTGTGAATTTTACTGCGGATCCATAAGTCTTAAATAAATAAAGTAAAAAAACGTTATAAAAGGGAATGTGTCATCAGAAAATGAGCTATTGTTTAAATCATGTTTTTATGTTTAACATATTTTTAAAGAATGTTTGAAAAAATTAGGTTTAATTTTCCATGTCACTATCTATATTTAAAGGGCTTCTGTCACAGCAGATGGGTTCAGCGGGAGGAGAGGGCTCGCTGGCCCTGTTTATCAAGAGGAAATGGGGCTCGTTCAGAAGCAGAGGATGAGGCACGCCCAACTTGCTGGTAGTAAAGAAATTTGCATATTATAAAAATATGATTTTTACAAGAAATTAGCCACAGACAAAGGTAAGACAAGTATGATTGCACTCAGCTGACATTAGCAAATAGCTAATGCCGGCTAATGAAAATTGCATAGTTGGGGGTGACAGAAGCCCTTTAAACAAAAAACATAAAATCCTGCAGTTTTCGCACTGACTGCTAAGCCTAATAATGGGCACCACTTTTTGGTCTGTACAGATCACTTTACTGCAGTTACCTTCTTACTTGTCAATCTAATCCTGCCTGTAATATCACCTCTGTGTATAGATAAGACACGATCCACCGTTCACAATAGATGATTGTTAAATCTTATCTATTTTACAGAGCATGCCCAGAAAGCTCTCCCATAGATGTCAGAGGTCAGCTCCTGTCCATTGTGTGTATGGCCCATATAGTTGCCCTAAAGCAAGTCTTTAAATGCTTTCTAAATACTGTTTAGAACACCTCAGGCAAGATGGCAGCCTCTATAATCATAGTCAGGAAAAAGAACTGAAAAATTTGCAATCAGAAAATAAAAACTGATTTGAAAAAAGTATATATGTCGCTATCTGGTTTTAACTAGAAGAAAAATTTTCAGTGACACATTACCTTTAAAATAAAAAATCCCTATACTTACCTCCCCTGGTGCTTTTCTGGCTCCCTTGGCAATCACAGGCCACAGCAGTCACATGGGACAAGAAATTATATGGGATAATCACAGGAGGCAGAGTTTTACAGGGATGGGCACTGAGTAGTTTACGGAGACGGGGTCATGGAAGTGGCAGGAGAAGGTGATTGTGCTGGGAGGCTTTTTTATCTGCTGCTTTCAAGGTGCTGCAGATGAAATCTGCAATCAAATCTGCAGCAAACTCCACACAATTTGGTGTGGGTTTGCCACTGAATACTTTGTTGCAATATTTCAGCTTTTAGGAACAGCACCCAGACACTGTGGAAGAATTAACTGGTTTGCTTTCTTGAAACAAACAGAAACCATTATGTGTAACATCACCAAGATGGAGAACACAAGAGAGCATCATCTTACATCATAACCAGATAGGACATGCAGAGTAGTACACATCAATACACTGACAGTTAACACAGCGCCATCTACTGTCGGGTCAACATAGTTTCTCAAGTATTAAGCTGCAGCTCTTACATAGTAACATAGTTTATAAGGTTGAAAATATACATCTCTCCATCTAGTTCAGCCTCTTATCCTGCAAGTTGATCCAGAGGAATGCAAAAAACAAACCCTGTGAGGTAGAAGCCAATTTTCCTAACTTTAGGGGGAAAAAATCCTTCCCGACCTCAATCAGGCAATCAGAATAACTCCCTGGATCCATCTCTAGTAGCTATAACCTATAATATTATTACACTCCAGAAATAAATCCAGGCCCCTCTTGAATTCCTTTATTGTACTCACCATCACCACCTCCTCAGGCAGAGAGTTCCATAGTCTCACTGCTCTTACCATAAAGAATCCTCTTCTATGTTTGTGTGAAAACCTTCTTTCCTCCAGATGCAGAGGATGTCCCCTTGTTACAGTCACAGTCCTGGGGATAAATATATGATGGGACAGATCTCTGTACTGACCCCTGATATATTTATACATAGTTATTAGATCTCCCCTCAGTCGTCTTTTTTCTAAAGTGAATATCCCTAATTTTGATAATCTTTCTGGGTACTATAGTCCACCCATTTCAGTTATTACTTTAGTTGCCCTCCTCTGAACCCTCTCCAGCTCTGCTATGTCTGCCTGGTTCACAGGAGCCCAGAACTGTACACAGTACTCCATGTGTGGTCTGACTAGTGATTTGTAAAGTGGTAGTACTTTGTTCTCATCATGGGCATCTATGTCTCTTTTGATGCAACCCATTATCTTATTGGCCTTGGCAGTAGCTGCCTGACACTGGTTTCTACAGCTTGGTTTGCTGTTCACTAAAATTTCTGGTTCCATTTCCACATCAGTGTTACCCAGTGTTTTACTATTTAGTATGTACAAGTGACATGTATTTTTCCTTCCCATGTGCATAACCTTAGATTTGTCAATGTTAAACCTCATGTGCCACTTATCTGCCCAAGCCTCCAATCTATCCAGATCCATCTGTAGCAGTCTACTGCCCTCTTCAATGTTAATTACTTTACACAGTTTAGTGTCATCAGCATAAATTGATATTTTACTATGCAAACCTTCTAAAAGGTCATTAATAAATATATTGAAGAGATTAGGGCCCAATAGTGACCCCTGAGGTACCCCACTAGTGACAGTGACCCAATCTGAGTGTGTACTATTAATATCCACCCTGTTTTCTATCACTGAGCCAGTTACTTACCCACATACAGAAATTTTCTCCCAGTCCAAGCATTCTCATTTTATATACCAACCTTTTATGTGGTACAGTAGCAAATGCTTTGGAGAAGTCAAGGTATACGACATCCATTGATTCACCACGGTCAAGTCTAGAACTTACCTCCTCATAGAAACTGATTAAATTATTTTGACATGACCAATCCCTTATGAAGCAATGCTGATATGACGTTATTTGCTTTTTTTCATTGAGGTGCTCCAAGATAGCATCTTTCATAAAACCTTCAAACAGTTTAGTGACGGCAGATGTTAAACTTAATGGCCTATTGTTTCCGGGCTCTGTTTATGGACCCTTTTTGAATAATGGCACCACATTTGTTAGGCGCCAATCCTGTGGAACACTCCCTGTCAGTATAGAGTCCACAAATATCAGAAATAAGGGTCTGGCTATGACATTACTTAATTATCTTAGGATACAGGGATGCCATCTGGTTCCAGTGATTTGTCTATTTTAATCTTTTTAAGGCGCTAGCTGTTCTTCTTCCTGGGTCAGACAGGGCACTTTTAATGGGGGATTTACTTTTACATTCTGCATTTCATCATATTTCTAAGTGGATACAGTGGAGAAAAAGTATTTAATAGATTTGATTTCTCCTTGTCGTTGTCTGACACTCCCCCCTCATCACTCTGTAAAGGGCTGACATCTTCAGATTTATACGTTTTACCATTTATATAATTGAAGAACATTTTAGGGTTAGTTTTACTCTCTTTGGCAATAAATCTCTCTATTTTTTTCCTAATAGTTTTTTAATGCTTCCTCGCTACCCTCCTGTTTTTTTCAGTGATGTAAATGCTTTGTTTTTGTCATTTATTGCTTCCTTTACATTTCTATTTATCCACACTTTATCTTGTTCCTCGTCCTTTTATTCTCATAAGGTATGTACCTCTCACAATTAGAGTTTAGGATTCTTTTAATAAATATCCCATTTTGTGGCTGTATTTTTATTTTTGAGGACTTTGTCCCAGTTAGTTAGGCCAATGGCCTCTCTTAGTTAGGTAAATTTAGCTTTTTTGAAGTTTGGTATTTCTATTCCTCCCTGAAGAAACACCCTTTTGAATGGCAGTTGGAAGATTATTATTTTATGGTCATTATTTCCCAGGTGTCCTCCAACCTGCACATCTGTTGTTCTGTCAGGTCTATTGGTTAATACTAAGTCCAGTATGGCCGTCCCTCTAGTTGGTTCCTGAACCAGTGGGGAAAGTTAATTGTCTTTGGTTATTGCCAAGAACCTGTTTCCTTTATGAGATTTACAGGTTTCAGTTTCCCAGTCTATATCTGGTTAGTTGAAGTCCCCCATAATGACGACAGCATACATGCAGGAAGGAGCCCAGGCACGCCTCCTACACCTGCCCATGCCCGCCCTCATGCTAGGAGCAGGGAAAAGGGAGGCAGAGTTATGGCTTGAATCTGATGTAGGAGGGGTGGGTGGACACATTGTGGCAGGAGGCGTGCCTGGGCTCCTTCCTGCAAGCATGACGCCCCTCTGAGCACCTTATTGGCTCATTGGCATACCAAATAAACTGGATTTTCAGAAGATAGAAAACACTAATTGCTAAAACAAAGGCAAATCTGTAAATAAGGTACTAAGTGGTATTAGGCTTCACTTCAATAGCAATTATCCTGTTGACAGATTTTCTTTAACCACCTCAGCCCCCCTAGCTTAAACACCCTTAATGACCAGACCACTTTTTACAATTCTGCACTACACTACTTTCACGGTTTATTGCTCCGTCATACAACTTACCACCCAAATTAATTTTGCCTCCTTTTCTTCTGACTAATAGAGCTTTCATTTGGTGGTATTTCATTGTTGCTGACATTTTTACATTTTTTGATATTAATAAATATTTAATGAAATTGTTCAAAAAAAAAAGACATTTTTCGCTTTCTGTTGTAAAATTTTTTAAAAAAATGACATTTCTATATAAATTTTTCTATAAATTTATTGTTCTACATGTCTGATAAAAAAAAATGCAATAGGTGTATATTTATTGGTTTGGATAAAAGTTATAGCGTTTACAAACTATGGTGCAAAAAAGTGAATTTCGGCATTTTGAAGCAGCTCTGACTTTCTGAGCACCTGTCATGTTTCTTCAGGTGCTAGAATGCCAGGATAGTATAAATACCCCCCAAATGACACCATTTTAGAAAGAAGACACCCCAAAGTATTCGCAGAGGGGCATGGTGAATTCATGTATCATTTCATTTTTTTTCACAAGTTAGCGGAAAAAGCCATAAAGTTTCCATTTCTGCTAACTTCTGGCAAAAAAATAAAATAAAATCTCCCACGGAGTGAATACCTCGGGGTGTCTTCTTTCCAAAATGAGGTCATTTGTGGGATGTGTTTACTGTTCTGGCATTTTGGGCGGAGCTAAATTGTGAGCAGCCCTGTAAAGCCTAAAGGTACTCGTTGGACTTTGAGCCCCTTTACGCACCTAGGCTGCAAAAAAGTGGCACACATGTGGTATCGCCGTACTCAGAAGAAGTAGGGCAATGTGTTTTGGGGTGTATTTGTACATATACTGGGTGAGAGAAATATTTCTGTAAACTGACAACTTTGTATAAAAAATTTAAAAAGTTGTCATTTACAGAGATATTTCTCACACCCAGCATTAGTATATGTAAAAATACACCCCAAAATGCATTGCCCTACTTCTCCTGAGTACGGCGATACCACATGAGTGACACTTTTTTGCAGCCAACATGCGCAAAGGGGCCCTAATTCCAGTGAGTACCTTTAGTATTTCACAGGGCATTTTTACGCATTTGGATTCCAGACTTCTTCTCACGCTTTAGAGACCCCTAAAATGCCAGGGCAGTATAAATACCCCACAAGTGACCCCATTTTAGAAAGTAGACACCCCAAAGTATTCCGTGAGGGGTATGGTGAGTTCATGTAAAATTTTATTTTTTGTCACAAGTTAGTGGAATATGACTTTGTAAGAAAAAAAAAAATCAATTTCCGCTAACTTGTGGCAAAAAAAAAATCTTATATGAACTTGCCATACCCCTTACGGAATACCCTGGGGTGTCTTCTTTCTAAAATGGGGTCACTTGTGGGGTATTTATACTGCCCTGGCATTTTAGGGGCCCCTAACTTTTTTTAAAAAGTTGTCGTTTACAGCGATATTTCTCACACAAAGTATGGGTATATATAAAAATACACCCCAAAACACATTGCCCTACTTCTCCTGAGTACGGCGATACCACATGTGTGACACTTTTTTGCAGCCAAGATGCGCAAAGGGGCCCAAATTCTAATGAGTACCTTTAGGATTTCACAGGGCACTTTTACGCATTTAGATTCTCACGCTTTAGGGCCCCTAAAATGCCAGGGCAGTATAAATACCCCACATGTGACCCCATTTTGGAAAGAAGACACCCCAAGGTATTCCGTGAGGGACATGGCGAGTTCACAGAAAAAAAATTTTGGGCACAAGTTAGCGTAAATATATATATATATATATATATATATATTTTTTTTTTTTACAAAGTCTCATATTCCACTAACTTGTGACAAAAAATTAAATTTTACATGAACTCACCATACCCCTCACGGAATACCTTGGGGTGTTTTCTTTCCAAAATGGGGTCACTTGTGGGGTGTTTGTACTGCCCTGGCATTTGAGGGTCTCCGCAATCATTACATGTATGGCCAGCATTAGGAGTTTCTACTATTCTCCTTATATTGAGCATATGGGTAATGAGATTTTTTTTTTCCGTTCAGTCTCTGGGCTGAAAGAAAAAATGAACGGCACAGATTTCTTCATTCGCATCGATCAATGTGGATAAAAAAATCTCTGCCAAAATCAGTGACTGCAGTGCGGTGGGCTGGGCGCTAACTACCTAACAAGTAGCTAACTAACTGGCGGTTGCGGACAAGAAAAGGCATTTTCTATATAGTTCTGGCAATGTGCGAATCTGCAAAATGCGGATCCGCAAAACACATATGGACGTCTGAATGGAGCCTTCCAGGGGGGTGATCAATGACAGGGGGGTGATCAGGGAGTCTATATGGGTGATCAGGGGTTAATAAGGGGTTAATAAGTGACGGGGGGGGTGTAGTGTGGTGCTTAGTGCTACTTTACAGATCTACCTGGTCCTCTGGTGGTCGATCCCAGCAAATGGGACCACCAGAGGACCAGGTAGCAGGTATATCAGACGCTGTTAACAAAACAGCGTCTGATATACCTGTTTGATTTAATTTATTTTACATCTACAGCCTGCCAGCGATTGATCATCTCTGGCAGGCTGCAGTGTAACTGCAGAGCCGCGCGCTGCTGTAAACCTGCGCGCGCGTTCACAGCTAATCTCGCGTCTCGCGAGATGACGCACGGATGCGTCCGGCCAGAACAACAGGACCGCCCGCCAGACGCATCCGTGCGTTGGGCGGTCCTGTAGAGGTTAAACACTACTCCAACCTTCTAGCCATCTTCTCTCCCAAACCAGCTGCATCTTCCCCACTGAGGTGCAGCCCATTCCTACAATAGAGCCTGTAGCTGACAGAGAAGTCTGCCCAGTTCTCCAGGAACCCAAAACCCTCCTTCCTACACCAGTTCTTGAGCCACTTGTTAACCTCGCTAATCTCCCACTGCCCTTCTTGTGTGGCTCGTGGTACAGGTAACATTTTGGAAAACACTACTTTTGCCTTAAGCTTGTGACCTAAATCCCTAAAATTATTTTTAAGGACGCTCCACCTACCTCTAACTTTGTCATTGTTTACAAAGTTGACCATGACTATTGGATCCTCGCCAGCCCTTCCCAGTAACCTATCAACCCAATCCATGATATGTCAAACTTGAGCGTCCGGAAGACAATACACCATTCATAGATCCCGGACTTTGTGACAGATTGCCCTATCTGTACCCCTAATAACTGGGTCTCCTACTACCAGCACCTGTCTGGCCTACCCTGTTCTCCTGGTCCCCTGGTTACTGGAGCTGACATTCCCCTGACTGGCAGAAGATGTTTCTTGTTGCAGCAGTGTTATATCCCTGAATTAACATCCCCCCTCATCTGCCAACCTTGCAAACTTGTTGGGGTGTGTTAGATCAGGGCTAGCCTCCCTGGCACTCTTCCTTCTATGCTGCTTTCTAAATGGTTTCCAGCTACCTACCTCACTTTCCTGAGCCTCTATGTTACCACCCTCCCCTGCATCTGCCTCATAAAGTGCCTGCTTAGTGAGCAGCAAACACTTTTCCAAATTGCCAACACTTCTTAGGCCTCTTTCACACGGGCGTCAAGTTTGACACCCGGATAAGATGCGGGTGCGTTGCGTTGCGGGTGCGTTGCGGGAAAATGCACGAGTGCAAAGCGTTTTAATGCGTTTTGCACGCGCGTGGGAGAAATCGGCATGTTTGGTACCCAGACCCGAACCCGGACTTCTTTACTGAAGTTCGGGTTTGGGTTAAGTATTCTGTAGGTTTTATTATTTTCCCTTATAACATGGTTATAACATGGTTATAAGGGAAAATAATAGCATTCTCACTACAGAATGCTTAGTAAAATGTGGATTGAGGGGTTAAAAATAAAAAAATTAACTCACCTTATCCACTTGATCGCGTAGTTGCGATCTCTTCTTTAATTATTAGCTGCCAGGTAAAGGACCTGTGATGACATCACTGCGCTCACCACATGGTCCAATCACATGGTCCATCACCATGGTGATGGACTATGTGATTGGACCATGGGATGTGACGTCACCACAGGTCCTTTAGCCTTTAACCATGTTATAAGGGAAAATAATAAAGATTGTGTCCCCATCCCGATCAACTCTTAGCAACCTTGTGGGAAAATCGCACTGCATCTGCACTTGATTGCAGATGCTTGCGATTTTTACGCAGCCCCACTCACTTCTATGGGGCCTGCATTGCATTAAAAACGCACAATATAGAGCTTGCTGCGATTTTTACGCAACGCAGTGATGCGTGAAGATCACCGCTCATGTGCATAGCCCCATAGAAATGAATGTGTCCGGATTCAGTGCGGGTGCAATGCGTCCAATGCTTCCCTATGCAACTGGTTCACATTTTCGCGTTTTACGGCACGTTCGAACGCGCTGAAAAACGCCCGACGGATAAACAAGTACTTGAGCTTTTTTTGGGGCGTTTGTCGCGCGTTTTGGCCCATAGACTTCAATGGGAACGCGCAACGCTTGTATTTTGCGCGTTTTTTCGAACGCACGTTTATGAATTTGCAACATGCTGGAAAGGCCAAACCCCAGCTCTGATTGGCCAAACTTCATATAGACAGGGATATTTGGTCATTGGACAACACTGCAGTCAATCACACAAACGCGCGTCAAACGCGTGTTTACTATTGCTTAAAACGCGCGACAAATACACGTGTAAAATGCGCGTCTCAGAGACGCTCAGGTCTGAACCCAGGGTTAAGGGAGCCATCACAGATAGCTTTTTGCTGGTGCTTTACTGCACTTTTGCATTTTGGTGGCATATTTTGTGGTGTGTTTTTTTTTGTTTTTTGGTGGTGGCATGGGGGAGGGGGGAAGCAACAGCTCAATGTCTATGGTAGATATTCAGGGGGTTATTTATCAAACAGATAGTGCCACAATTTGCGACTTCTCCCTGCTCATGCCAAGTCTAAAAAAGTGGTGTAGCTGGCCCGTCTCATTTACCATTTTCTTACGCCTGTTTTAGGAGTAGAAAATGGCCTAAATGTAAGACAGATCGAAAGCTGGCTTCCATTTAAAAGCGGCGGAAGAGCCACTGAAGTTATGTAGAAGCCGGCGCTTCTTTATAACTACTGTGGATCCACCGCCGGATCCAGGTATAGGGGTTGTTAAGACCGGCATCTAAAACACTGGTCTTAATAAATTGCGCGCCTAAGTGTCTTTGCTGGTGCTATTTGAATCCATGTATCATGCACTACCTGCTAGGACACTGCACTCTGCATGGCACCAAGGGTGTAGCTATAGGAGAAGCAGCTGCTTTGGGGCCCAAACATAGAAGGGACCCACCCAGGTGGAGGACTAAAAGATTTTATTGTCAGGGTCCCCTCAACAGTATTATACAATTACATTATATACAGTGACACTATATACAGTGACATGTCATACAGTATATATGTGTAGGAAACAGACGGAGCAGCTGCTGGGCCTGGTCTGAGAAAGTGATCTTGACTAGCCAAAGGAGTGGGCCATGGGAGGTAGGGGTTGCAAAGCCATTTCAGTAGGGAGGGGGCTTGTTTAAAAATTTGCTGTGGGGCCCAGTCATTTCTAGTTACGCCACTGCATGGCACTACATACTTCCTTTAGGCGGGATTCACACATAGCATTTTACAGCGTTTAAGTTGCCCACTGCAATCAATCTCAGCCCAGCTTTCATTTTTCAAAAGCAAAACCTGAAATGAAAGCTGTGCTGTGATTAGCTGCTATGGGTAACAGACAGTTTTTTTGTTAAGACACTTTCATAAATGCCCCACATTATTGTTGTTTTGGGCATTATTGTTACATTTTGGTGGTTTGCTTAGGTATTTTCTTGGACATCTTCTTGTAGAGTTCTCTATAAGGCCTCATGCACATGACTGTATGTGTTTTGCGGTCCGCAAACCGCGGATCCGTAAAACACGGAAGCTGCTCTGCGCGGCCCATGCTCTATTTTTTTTGAGGGGCCACGGAACGGAGCAAAGGACGCCGACAGCACACAGAGTACTGTCCGCATCTTTTGCGGGCCCATTGAAGTGAATGGGTTTGCGCCCAAGCCGCAAAATATGCGGCTCGGACGCGAACCCAAAATACATTCGTGTGCATGAGGCCTAAGACTTGAAAATTAACAGAAAAATAAAATCCCCGCCCCAATAAGTTTATAAAGGGTGCTGCCACACATATAAACAATCCAAATACACTTATCTAAAAATGCCTGACTTATGCTGCCTTCTTAGGCCTCTTGCAGACGAGTGACACGGATTCGGTCCCGATGCGTTCAGTTAAAAATGCGCAATTTCGCAAGCAAGTTCATATAGTTTTGTCTGCGACCTCATTCAGTTCAGTTTTTTTTTGCGCGGGTGCAATGTGCAGTGATGCGTTTTTCACGCGCGTGATAAAAAACTGAAGGTTTACAAACAACATCTCTTAGCAACCATTAGTGAAAAATGCATCGCATCCGCGCTTGCTTGCGGAGGCGATGCGATTTTCACGCAGCCCCATCCACTTCTGACTTATGCTGCCTTCTTAGGCCTCTTGCAGACGAGTGACACGGATTCGGTCCCGATGCGTTTAGTTAGTCCCGATTTTCAGGAACCCCTATTCACTTCTATGGGGCCAGCGTTGCGTGAAAAACGCATAATATAGAACATGCTGCGATTTTCATGCAACGCCCAAGTGATTCGTGAAAAAAAAAGCGATTTCGCAAGCAAGTTCATTCAGTTTTGTCTGCAACTGCATTCAGTTCAGTTTTTTTTTTGCGCGGATGCAATGCGCAGTGATGCGTTTTTCACGCGCGTGATAAAAAACTGAAGGTTTACAAACAACATCTCTTAGCAACCATCAGTGAAAAACGCATCGCATCCGCGCTTGCTTGCGGAGGCGATGCGATTTTCACACAGCCCCATTCACTTCTGACTTATGCTGCCTTCTTAGGCCTCTTGCAGACGAGTGACACGGATTCGGTCCCGATGCGTTCAGTTAAAAATGCGCGATTTCGCAAGCAAGTTCATTCAGTTTTGTCTGCGACTGCATTCAGTTCCGTTTTGTTTTGCGCGGGTGCAATGCGCAGTGATGCGTTTTCACGCGCGTGATAAAAAACTGAAGGTTTACAAACAACATCTCTTAGCAACCATCAGTGAAAAACGCATCGCATCAGCACTTGCTTGCGGAGGCGATGCGATTTTCAGCAGCCCCATTCACTTATATGGGGCCAGCATTGCGTGAAAAATGCAGAATATAGAACATGCTGCGGTTTTCATGCAACGCACAAGTGATGCGTGAAAAACAACACTCATGTACACAGACCCATTGAAATGAATGGGTCCGGATTCAGTGCAGATGCAATGCGTTCGCATAACGCATTGCACCCGCGTGGAAAAACTCGCTCGTGTGAAAGGGACCTCAGACATTTTTGTGCAAATAGTGTGTTTGAGCATAGTTTTTTTTTTGCATGCCATACCTGTTTATATAATAAAGTATGTACCCTCTGTATATTGTATAGGGAAAGCACATTGGTACCAAAAAAGCCATGCAAAAATGCCACTAAAAACTACAACACGCACAAGCTGCAACATCCATGAGAGGTCTGTTTTTTTAGACAGAAAAAAGTCCTGCATGCAGTACTTTTAGCCTACATGCACACAGCAGTGTTTTTTTGCGGCCTCCGTTCCATTTTTTTTGCGGATCCGATGGTTTCCCATTCATTTCTATAGATCTGTTAAAAATGCGGATGCCTCTTCCGTTGCCTGTCCGCGTCCGCTGTCTGCATTTCATGTCCGCAAAAAAAATATGGCATGTCCTATTCTTGTCCGCAAAAAACGGTTTGCGGACCCATAGAAGTCAATGGGTTCGCAAAAAATGCGGATGACCTACAGAAGCCATCCGTTGGTCATCCGCTTCAGGTTTTTTTGTGGATGGTTGCTTGGAAACCAGGGCACTTGTACAGGTACTTTAAAAAACTGGTTCAATCCTTCCGGGTTTTTTTTGCAAAAAAAACGGAAGACACACGGAAACACAACCGACAAAATTTGCGGACACACGGAACGGATGTGGATGGGAAAAAAAAAGGAAGACGGATCCGCGATTTGCGGACAGCAAAAAACATGTCGTGTGCATGTAGCCTAATTCTGTGTGACAAAAAAATGGATCTCAGGTGGAAATGGCTAAAACAGATAAATGTGCAGAAGGCTACATGCACATGACAGTTGTTTTTTCTGTCCGTAAATCGGGATCCGCAAAAAAAACTGATGGTCCATCAGTTTTTTTTTTGGAGGATTCCTTTTTTTCACAAATCCCTTGTAATAAATGCCCATCCTCATCCGCAAATGAGAAAAAAAGTAGGACATGCACTATTTTTTTTGCTGAAGGGAAACACGGACAACAGACGCGGAACACAAACGGGTGAACTGCCAGCATTTTTTTGCTGACCCATTGAAATGAATGGGTTCCTGTCCTATCCGCAAAAAAAAATGAAACGGAAGCCGAGAAAAACAACTGTCATGTGCATGTAGCCTAACTGATACAAAGGATCAAGTCTATGGTAAGGGGAGGGGTAAGCAGGGACCCAAAGAGAGACAGCGAGAGAAACTGCTGCAGCTAACTAGGAAGTATGTATCTAATCTCAAGTGCTTTATTCACAACCGCACAGGTCAGTAGTTCTCTGTAATGTCCGCCATGATTCTAGGACAGAGAAGGTTCGTAAGCAGATTCTCCTCTACTTACTGTGTGCAATGGATGGCAGCTAGTCTCCATCCACCATCTCTAGGAGAACCGCAAACTAGACATTCAGCATGTACGGGAGGACACTGCTAAAAAAATGTCAGATAGTCCTGTAGTGGCCAGAAATAGTGTTATTTCTCATGTGCACACACTGTACTACTGATTAATTCGGAGTTTCCCTTTAACTTTATATACTTCAAGAGAAACTCAACTGAAATTCAAGCAGAGGAGATATATACAGTAAAGCCCCGTGACAAATAGCTGTCATTGCAGAAAAAGGAACTTACAGTAGTCAGGGGTTCCCACAGAGCAGGCACCTGCAGAACTGAGCAGGTTAACAGCCATCTCTCCTCCCTTGTGTGCTATAGCCTGCTCTTGCTATGGGATTTGCTTTACTTTTACATCAAGAAATCGCCTGGAAAGAAATTGAGAAATGTAATTTGTTCCATGGCATATAGAAGCAAGAAGACAGGAGTGCTGCGGCTGGAGCCAGCTCACTTCTGCCTATTGTCCTACAGAGGGCAGAGGTGCATCATTAATTACTCCAGACTTCAGTGCTGAGCTCTTCAAAGCTGGGGAGGATGAGACGCGGTAATATCCGCGTGTACAGCCAGGGGGCGATGTGGAATGCGGCTTTTCCTGCTCAGGGCCGGGACTCCGGGCCTTGTACAGATGCAGATTACAACTGTTAGCAGCAAAGTGCAAATTGAAGAGCATTTCCACCGTCTGCTGCCCTATCCCTGCATGCAGATTAGCTATCGCCAGCCACTCTCTTCTCTACATGTTGCACTTGTCTCCTGGGCTTTGTCCTATTACCTGCCCTATATTGTGCTGAGGATAATTTACAAGGTTGCTGATGGTGTTATATATGGAGGTGTGCACGTATATCGGGATATAAGAAAGATAGCCAGTGATATAATATGCTGTATAGATAGAAATATGATAGATTATGGATACATTGCGGGGGATGCACAGACGGACACATGGCTATGACGACTGATGTATCATACTGTATAGATAGAAATGTGATAGATTATATCATACTGTATAGCAGAAATATGATAGATTATATCATACTGTATAGATAGAAATGTGATAGATTATATCATACTGTATAGCAGAAATATGATAGATTATATCATACTGTATAGATTGAAATGTGATAGATTATATCATACTGTATAGCAGAAATATGATAGATTATATCATACTGTATAGATAGAAATGTGATAGATTATATCATACTGTATAGCAGAAATATGATAGATTATATCATACTGTATGATAGAAATATGATAGATTATATCATACTGTATAGCAGAAATATGATAGATTATAAATTATATCATACTGTATAGATAGAAATGTGATAGATTATAAATTATATCATACTGTATAGATAGAAATGTGATAGATTATATCATACTGTTTAGCAGAAATATGATAGATTATATCATACTGTATAGATAGAAATGTGACAGATTATATAATGCTGTATAGATAGAAATATGATACATTGCGGGGGATGTACAAACGGACACATGGCTATGACGGACATGTAGTACAGATAGCCAGTGACAGATTATATCATACTGTATAAATAGAAATATGACAGATTATATCATACTGTATAGATAGAAATGTGATAGATTATATCATACTGTATAGGTAGAAATGTGATAGATTATATCATACTGTAT